>CAXIVR010000001.1:291306631-291686631 GCA_964035755.1 Teleogryllus oceanicus | reverse complement strand
AAACGCAACACAAAGTTCTCGCTGAATGTTTAAAATCACGGTGCGTAGATGCACTATGTCCTTTTACGAAACAAAATTTCGCTTGCACTTCCCTTCAATATTCAGACGAGATCGCGTAAAATTCGTGTTATTAAACACGATACATAATGTCCGCCTACTACTGCTTCAAGCCGCGATCACAAAAAAAACAAAAACTATTGTATTATCCGGGGTTGCCACTATTTACTAATTATGCGCCACTGTTTGCCAATACAAGTGCACGTTTTTTTTATAAAGTTCGTGCGCCATTAAGATAAAAATAAACTGTTTTTCAAACTATAAATTCCGAACAATCATAAAAATGCAGCGTCCAACTCGGACCTCCCGTTCACACCCTGCTCGAAACTTTCTCTACTTGGGCATTGTTGTCCTCAGCTTATATGGTTTTTCCGCCAACAAAAGCAGATCTCCCGCTTAATGCGCCGATCATCATAACGAAAAGTATTTCTTCTTTTCATTTATTAACGTTTACCTGCCTTATCATTGCCTCTATATTATGTCTGAAATTTCTCTGATAATTGCCATAGTGTTTTCTGCGCCTCTCAGCGCCTTATATAAATAAAATATTACAATTTGCCGCTCGTCTTATCATGACGTCACGACAATGTGTCTCTTGTTTCATGTCGTTTCTAAATAACAATTTTAACACTTAATTTTAATTTCGCCTCCTAGGCATCCTCCAAAATTGTGACTACTCTCAAAAATTTCTATAATTTTTGCTGTTGAAATCTTAACCCGATCCCTTTAGAGGTTCTCGTACTATTTATGAAAAACACTATTCGTAATTTGCTTCTTCTAGGCAACAATGGCGTCTACATACACTTTTTTTTTATTAAACTGAGATGCACGATTACTAAAGTTCCCGAATTAAGCAAACCCCTGGTCCCACTTTGTTGATTGTTGCTTCTAATGATTCCTAAAATTGTGCTTTATCAAATGTTCACGTTATGCTTCCCATTCCTATGCGCATTCATTTAATTTAGAAAAATGTTCGCGGCTGCCGTCATTTGCCTCTTCGGGTATAATTTATTTCATTTGTAGGGATTTTTTCATTTAAAGGAAATACTCATTTGGTTGATGATTATAAATCATTACACTATATGACATAACTATATTGAGACCTATGTGAAAAAACATGGTATAAATGGAAATTTCTTATCTACTCTTTTTCCAAAGTTCTCTAGGTCATCAGGTCGGGAACTAATATTTTCATCAATACATTAAATTAATATAATTTTTACATATATGCTCAACGTTTATACTAAGCAGTTAAAATCATAACATGGAGTTATTTTATAATTAAAATTATTAAATTATTTATTTATAAAATAAGTATATAATATAATATAATATAATAAATACAATACAATATATAAAAAAATAAATAGTTTGTAACATGAGAAAATTATATATTATTTTATATTTTATTATATAAATCATAATTTGTATATTTAGGGGAAATAGTTATGTTTATTAAGAAGCTTCAAAATATTTTACAAAAGATGTAATTTCAAAACATATGGATTTTTTAAAATAAATTGCAGGTCTATTGAATATTTTTTATTCATGTGTATTTCAATGTTTCTGCCTGGAGGGCAAACATTTTAATGCTTTTAGAGATGTTGAGAGAGTGTAATGTAAAATGAATGTTGTAATTATTAATTAGACTGTTGGTGATGTAGATATCTTATTAATTCAAAGTAAATAAACAGAGGTTTTCTGCTTACGCATCTGCACACTTCTTTTATTTATTAATTTGTAGACAATTTGGTTTAATGTATAATTATATCTATTAATGTATTTCCAGCTCTGACGATGATCGCTACGCGATCGAAAAGATCTTAAGAAGAAATATAGATTTGATACCAGACAACCTCTGTTTATTTACTTTGAATGTTGTAAACTGGTGCTTTGGTCAGAAAGTCAGTCTTATCTTACTACTGATATTGTGTGTGACATTTTTCACTCAGTGGATACAGTGCCACATTTGTCCATGAAATCTTTCGCCTCATCCTACATGGTGACTTGACAACTGAATCTCTTGGTTTGTCCTTACCTGATGATTCATTAATATTCACAATAATCTTCAAATAACTGCCTCCTAATGGACAAGTTGTCAGAAGAGTATTTAGCCACAATTTATATTTCTCAGCAATTTCACATTTTTTTGTGTTTCATAAGATATTTTATTAAATATCTTATGAATGACTTAATAATAAATCTGAAATATGCTGATGGAATTTTATTAATATTTGTCACTTTTCATGTTGAATACATTTAAATGATGGTTAGGATACAATTTTCTTTTCCGAGAACTTTAAACACTTGAGTCTTCATCTTTAAACCAATAAGTTAATTCATGTTTTATACTTCAAAAAGAATTCCAACAAAATTGCTTATATATAAATTTCTGATATCATGGTGAATAATTATAGGAGCATAATAAGGAATTATAATATCTCACTTCTGATATTTGTTAGTGGTTAAAAATTATTGTTGAATCAGAAGAATTAGTACAACAAACTTGAAAATTATTTTTCATATATTTTTAAATCAAACTACTTTATTTCAAAACATTGTTCAGAAATATTTTCATCATGATTTCAAATATTTCAAATACATTTTTCAAGTTGGTTAAATGATGCTAAGAATCGCAATTTCAAATATATGTTTACATGTATGTTAAATGTTGCTAAGAATCACAATTTCAAATTCATGTTTTCATGTTTGTTAAATGTTGCTAAGAATCACAATTTCAAATTCATGTTTTCTTTTTAAATGTTTATATGAATGTCATGTAATATTTGTTGGTTGCAAGTATTAAACATTTCTCTGATTTTAAAGTAGTGTCTATATCTAATAAAAACGTTAACTATTGCAAATGTTTAAAGATGGTGTTTCAAAATTAGCAATAAATGTACTATTCATTTATTGATGCACAAATGCCTTTATTCTGTGAGAATCAAAAAATGTAACTATTCACGCATGTTTATTGATTATTGTAATTTCATTAAATCATAAAGCAGCCTCAATAGTTTCAGTGAACCTTTTTATGATTATTTTTTTATTGGCAAATATAATTTAAAAATTGTGTCAAATTTGCACATAATACCTACTTATTGTATAATTCCAATGTAATGACTAAGCATAAAAATGTTATTTGTATAACAAACATAATGTATTGTCAATGTATCTCACATCAGTGTATTCCTTTTACATGTCTGCAACTGAAATCTCTTTACCTGTTTGGGTTCACTACAAAATATAATGCATTATGGTCTAATTGAACTTATTTTTTTGTATCGGTTTTGATAGGAAAATCCATGCAGATGTAAATGTTGTGAAATTTCCTTTGTAAGATCAATTGGAATTCAACTTATTTTACAGTCTTTGTAAGTACATGAAAGTTTTAAAATTCAGATTCATGTTTTCATGTTTGTTAAATGTTGATAAGAATGTCATGTAATATTTGTTGGTTGCAAGTATTAAACATTTCACTAATTTTAAAGTAGTGTCTATATGTAATAAAAACATTAAAATTAAAATGAACTAAAATCTTTACAATATTTTAGTTCATTTGTTAATAACAATTTTCAATGTTTAATAATTCTCATAGTTAAGAGTTTAATTATAAATTCTTCAGAATCTGCATGAATATGTAATTATGTATCTGCAGTAATAATTATGTAACAAGAATCTTTCTTTATATGTTATATATACTGTGACATACAATTCATTCTCATTTAGAAAATGTTTTGTATTATCATTATGTTTATGGAGATATACTATAATTTAAAATACTGGTTTTCTTTACTGAACTCTCATATTTCTACATTAATACAGCAAAACAAGTTTGAATTTACATTTAGGTGTTCAATATTAATGTGTACTTGAAGCTGTACCCAACTATGATACAATAATTTGGAAAAATTACACAAATTATTCTGTGCAAGCATATGAGCAGAATTTAGAATTCAAGATATCTATAAACTTCTATTGTAAATTTAATGTAACTTAAGTGTTATAATAAACAACTTCATTAAAATATCAGTTTTCTTCATAAAAGGAATTTTCCGAGAGGTATTAAGATAAGTACAGGGATCTATCTAGGAAGAGTTGGCGACACGAATTGAAGAAAATATTATTAGGTACTAAAATGTCATGAATATAATTTATATCTACACAGTAGCATTAATAGCACAATTCAAAAAATAGAAAAAACAGAAATAAGCCCTAAATAATGAAATGCAAAATAAAAATTTTCAAAAATAAATATATTTATGAGGAGTATCTGTTAACATTTTGTACTTGTGAAACATCTTGTGAAACCATCACATGGCAATCTTTGTGCTCACATTTTCCAATCTCTTGCCCATTGACCTGGGCCCATTGGCCTAGTAACTTATTTTGCTTTTTCCTCCTATTCTTCTTCTTTCTTCTCCTATTCTTCTTCCTCCTCCTATTCTTCTTGCTATGTTAAAACTCAACATAAGCATTTTGCATGAAATTTAAATAATAATTCTGTTAATACATTTAGCTGGACACCAATTGCTGGAGTAAATTGCGTTATGTGTTACATTCTCCGTGCAGAAGCGATCCCTGCATTCGATATGCCGTATATGAATTAGCTGGGACACTGAGAAAGAGGAGGAAGGAGAGGGGGGTAGAACTAGTGGAGCTACAACAACACATTGTTTCTCGCATTCTTTCCCATTTTTACAATTTCCGAAAATTCAGAGATTTCAACGAAATGAGACCTGGCCGTTTTTTGATATATCGATAAATTCAATTTTATTTTAAAAATATTGTTTATTGAATTATTTGGTTCATTAAAAATACGGCTCATTGGATATTGAATTATTATTTGTATCTTTGCATATAACAGCACGAATATTTTTCGGCAACGTCTGACAGTAGATGCTACATTTTACGTCGTTTTTACTACGAATGTATGGTCGAGAGAAATATCGTGACCCAGAGGTGACAGTAGGCGAGGATATCAGGTGGCGAGGAATGAATAATGGGAGAGGTAGAACAAGAATTAGGTTCAGGGGATGAGGAAGTGGATGCGAAAGAGATGCAAAGGATAGAAGGGGTGGACGGGGATGCCGCTGCCAAGGATGGGAAATTATATGTTAAGGAAGACACAAAATACGAATAATAAGAACTCGAGAAACCCTGTTTTACTTATAACTAGGGAACGGACATTCACATACGATGTTCGAAATATGTTACGTGGAAACTAACTTTGTTACTGAAATACTACTTAAAAAAACACACGCAATGACTTGTATTAACGCCGGGCCATCGTATTAATTGTCAAGCTTACCTCCCCCCGCCCCATCTTCTTCTTGGAAACCGCATAGTCTGGATCAAGGATGAAAGGATGTATGTGAAGCAGAAGGAAATTCAACCACGTGCTTACTCGTGTTTCATACACCCCATGCGTAACTCGATAAAAAATATCCCTTTTCATTGTCTTATCCCTTTTCTGGAGTTTTGTGTGTGTGGGGAATACTCCCTTCCCCCCACTCTTTCTAGCACAGGCTACACGGTACTATTCACTAGAGCGTCGCCTCCTCCTAAACATTGTATATAATACGAAAGTGTATATTTTGGATGAAACTAGCGAATAATTGCTTTGTAGATATAAAACTTACTTTCAGCCTCCCTAAATCCATGTTAAGATATGATCGGCAAAGTACTCTTCTCAGAAAACACTTGGAGAATGGAATCTTAAACATTATAACGAATTTTTATTTCACATTTTTCCTATTTTTCTTACATAGTTTTGAAACAATAACTACATATATATGTACATATTTTGCTTTTTTTATTACAATAAATTCCGTTCCCTACTTATTACATTTACATTTACATTTACACGAACGGCATTGTTCGACATATTTATAGCAACATCGCACATGAAGGCACAAAACCTGAATTTTGGTCGAAACTTGAAATTCTGCAATCATTTGCTTTCCGTGTGTGTTATGTACAGGGAGTCGGGCACCTTCGGACCTTTCTCGGTGATAATAAATGTGAGTATGCCAACTGATAAGAGAAAGCTATTGGTGAACATTAAAATGCATCGTTTATCATCTCAGCGAAAATGGATTTCTGTGTAAAACACGACATATCCTGGGCGATTTTTAACTGTACAGTTAAAAGCCCAATTAATCACATAACACAATTTATCATCAATAGGAAGTAACCGATAATCATTAATGTGGTATTATAGTCAATTAAGAGGCGAGTAGATGAATTACTGCGTACGGTTGCAGCCAGTGAAAGTGACAAGGTATTGTGGTGGGGATTGTTTAATGATTTCTATGCGAGTATATATACATATATATAGTTTGCAAAGTAACACTTTTTAACTATAATCAGCACGTCGATTACTCTGACAACCTTTTTACTTTGTCTGCATTCTTACAAAATAAAGGAAAAGTGTTGCAAACATCTGTTGTTGTTCGAGAAAAAGCTCGTATTGTGGAGCCCTAGTATCGAAAAAAGTGGATAAATCTTGTTTCCCAGATGTAGAAAATTACTTCTGTCACGTGCAGAGTTTAATGAAGATTACTTCCGTAATGAAATCGGTTTTTCAAAATTAGGAACCGTATTAAAGCTTACACAGCGTACCCATGCGATAACTTTCGCTTGTTAAACCCCACCCTCTTTCCTATTTTTCCATTTACATATTAAGCCTGTAATATAACTTTTTCTTCGAGTGACTCTTATCCTCCGTCATTTGTTCTATGTCTCCTTGTAATTGATAATAATACGCCCTTGTCAATACAAAATATTCTAATTTAACGTTATAATCGGGAAGAGAAGTATACCCGTGTAATTCATTCGCGTATACTATCAAGTATTAGTTTAATTGGACATATAGTTGCAGATTCTACTGGCTCTGAACAGGTGGGGTAGAATTGAGAAGCGTCGAACCAGCAAGAACATAACAGAATGCTCAAGAAGACCTTAGATTTTGTAACCCTGTAGATTTTCATGCGAGAAACGTTTCTTTGACGCCTGTGGCCTCAAACTTTTAGTTTATAAGGCTCTAAAATGCTTCGTTTGTGAGTTACTAACGATGTAGCCGTCCAAGTGTTGCGGGTTGCATTTGAATATTTATACGCGTTGTTATAAACAAATTCTTAATATTTTTAAAGTAAAAGTACAATTCATCACTTTTCCCTGAAATTCTCTTTCTTTAGACATTTATAAAGATTGATTGCCTGTGAGAGTCGCAAAAGCTATGTATACTACTGAAATAATATAGGAGGCGATTAATTTATAACTCTTCCAAAATAGGACGTTTTTCTGTAATTGGAGGTCAAACTGTAATATATTCTCAAAAATACGAAAACAAGATGTTTGCAGAAACTCATTAAAATGTAACGTAATATTTTTTTGTTCGAATTGAGTAACGTTTGCTTATTAATACGACATACGTCGGAGTTTCATTAAAATCTTTGATATTTTAAAAATTACCTCTCCTGTTTCTTTACTTGATCGTATTTGAAACCTGTTTAACTCTTTCAATATTCAAACTAGAAATTTCCGTCTTAATGAAACTATCGCTCAGTATTTGATCTTGAAATAATTTGATGCTCACTTTAATATTTGTATGTTACATTATTCTGGGGTTTACATTGTGCAAAAGTTCAAATTGTGTGGAGGTTCCAGTAGCAGTAGTATATTAATAATCAGTTGCGAATCTGTATCCGACGTGTCCGGTATTCACACGTCTTAGTGTCTAAGGCCCAGTTGTACGAACTCGGAATAAAGCCGAGATAAATTTTATTCCATGGATAAAGGAAAAACCGGTTGTACGAAGGGAGAATAGTGCTTATTCACGAAATAAGCTGATAAACTATTCCACTATTTTTGCGGAGATATTCAGTGAATAACGTGAAATAACCTCAAAAGTAGAAGCAGCAGTTTGAACGCGTGTACTGTGCGCAGCTCTATAGCAATCTGTAGCAATGAAGTTTTCAGATAGCGATGACGAATTCTTGTTCCGGGTGTAAGATTTCGTTCCAGGCCCGATTTATTGAATGAATACGATGATGGGTTTCTAGCAATATTTCGTCCATCCAAATCCACAGTACTAAGGGTTTTGGATCTTGTGACGGATGATTTGAAACATTAGACAGAGAGGTAAATATACATTTATATTTGTAGATTGTATATATAAATAAGTGATATTTTTTGATTTGCTGCCTAATGCTCTATAATAGATAGAATTATTTTTTGAGAGAATTGGGTTAATTTTTGCTCCAATTACACTTGGACTTGCTGCAGTATAACAAAAGAATTTTTTCAAGAAATGATGATTGATAAATAAAATTATCAATTTTTACTGTGTTATACTTTTTAATCAGTATATTTTTCATATAAGATATTTTGTATTTTTCATATAGATTTTTTACTTTGTTGCATTGCTCAATAATTTTAATAATTTAAATATCAACCACCAAATGAGTAAACAGTAAAAGAAATGAAAATGTGACATTTTTAATAATCTATTTTTAGCCAAGTTCGAATGACTGTACCATGTAATAAGTGTTAATAGCAGACATTGTTATGTACCAGACGATATCTCTCTGCTTTTCATTCTTGTATTTTTGGTTCCAAGTGTGGTTGATTAACTAAAAGCAAACAGTGTAACAATAATCGTTGTTTAAAGTGAAATGTATTTTCTATGTCACAAGTTGGGAGAAAAAATTCAAATATTAATTTTTCAACCCAACATGCAATAGCTCATTTTTCAAAACAAGTAGATTAAAAAATATGAGATTTTTATGACACTTTTGCACAAAGACGAATTTGTGTGATACTTGTGTTATGTTAATTTATCAAATCCAAGTCAAAATTATTCGTGTTTCAGAGGTTAATAATTGCTTCGGAACTATTGCAATTTCAAGGCGGAACTTGAAGGTTTAAAATCGAAACTTTCAACAGACAATATCGCTCAATTCCACCAGGACGCACAAACGCAAAACACACGTTCACAAGGAAACACGGCGATTCGAATAGGCGGAAAAAGGCAGAAATGAGCAAAACATGAGAAGCAAAGAATATATATTTCAACAAAACACTATCGAATGTAGTCCCAACCTTCTCTTTCACAGACGCCTCTTCGGATAAACACGGGATAGTTATCTCCAGAATAAAATTAAGTTGTACAACTGGACGAGGTGTTTATTCTCGGAAAAAGCAATTCTAGAGATAACTATTCCTGGAGATATCTCTTCACCATACAACCGGCCCTAAGTGTTGAAATTCAAATCCTTGTCAAAACGTAGTTTTTCCTAGGAATAAAACATAATCTAGTGAACTAAAAGATGGAACTGCCATTTTTATTAACTTTGTCAAATTTTCAATTATTAAAGGAAACAATTTATCTCTTTAGAACTTTTCACTTCACTTGCTAAATCATTTTTTAAGAGATGGTTGAGGTGTTAGTAGATTATATTTTGCAACTTGTTGTATAACCGTAACAAATAAAACAAGAAAGTATTTACTGTTGTTGCACCACTTGTTTCCCTCCAGATAAGCGATATCGGGTCTCCTTGTATATATTATGCATAGAAAAAGAACTAACATCATTAGGTAACGCACAAAGTTCATTTCATGTGAAGTTTCATTCAAGAATCGAGCGATTAATTGTCAATAAATAATAGTTTATAAACTACTACTAATTGCATATATGCAATTAGTTTATAATGTTAAGCTTCACTGCATAAGTATATGTTTTGAAAACGAGTGACGTTAGAAGAGAGTTTTCAAATTTGTACGACTGCAATAATGCAACATTATAAACGAGTTGCACACGCTATTTTTTGTATAAGAGCATTATAAATGTATAAGAGAATCAAACTTAAATTTGCAAAACAGTTTTCTTGTGACGTCTGAGGTATTTGACATCTGTGCGAGAAAACGGTGGTCGGCTGTACCGTTTTCCGCTACCTGTCCAGGATTATCTCGCTGCGATTGGGTGAATGTGTGATGACGCTATCATTCGTCCCGTAAAATGCTAATATGTCATCATTTGTACCGTGAAATGCCATTTCATGAACGATTTCTTGCAGCAGAAAAGATCGTTTATAATGCAGGTACACAAAAAAAATTATTGTACGAAAATGTATTATGCTATCACCATAGGAGTCTTCTGACCTGGAGGTCCTAGGTTCGAGTCCTGACGGCGGCAGGAGTTTCGACACTAGCTTTTCAGCTAGGTCGAATTCAGTCGCTGTCTGGAGAAGAATTCTAGCGGCCGGCTGCTCTGATCGGTAGTTTTCTGTGGTTTCTCCGATCAACACCAGGCGAATGCCGGAGCAGTACCCTAAAAAAACGGGCCACGTACCGCGCGCGATCTGTCCTTCCTCTTCCTTGTTCTATCCTCTCCCCTTACACACACACTTACATTAACATGCACTACACTACCACATATTCCGGGAGTCCGGTCGGGAGCTTAGAGCTTGTCCCGGCTGGGGCGGTGCACCGCTGGCGGGAGAGTCCTGGTTAGGAGGAAACCCCACTAGCCGACGGTAGGTCGGCGCCGGTTCTCGCCATCCACCGGGAGAAGATCACCGCCATCTCCCGAGAAAAACATGCACTACACTTACGGTACAAATGAACGAAGCAGTTGACGCGCCCAGAAACACGAAAAAAACAATCAATGAACCATAGGAGTCCTACTGAAATCTATACAAAGCGATCCCAAAGAAACAAATATTGAAATTCCTAAGCAAGACAGAAATTGCAGATGAAATTTTAGAAGTGCGTACGTTTGGAAGGGGGAGTATGAGGTTTTGCTGTGTCGACGCGCGTCACTTGCATGTATCCGCCCCCGCTACTTTCCCTCCCTTTCTCCGTCCCTTCCCCCGCCCTCTCCCTTCCTCGCCGATTCGGACGGCCCGGCGGCCGCCCGTCAACAACTCTTCGCAGAAGCACGTCCGTGTTTCTGGCACTCAGTGCGCCCACGCGCCGGCCGACCGCACAGACACCGCCCTGCACCCACCCCACCCCTCCCCCGGGATCGCTCCCCGCCCCTCGCTCCGGCCGAGACCTGCCGCCACCCACGCTCCCCCGGCTCAGGAAGCGGTGAGCAAGTCAGGTCGATGCCTGACAGACAGCCATCAAACCGGTAGAAACATCCGAAATTCTAATTACGCTGGCGAGAGTCCGTTCCGACAGCTCGGCCCGGTGTTTGGACGCCAGCCGCGACTGTCTGCCAGTGACGGTGAGGCGAGGGGCGTGCCCCTGAAGGGCCGGGGGGGGGGGGGCTATGCCGCGGTCGACGCCACCAGTCGAATCAAGACGAGCGATTGGTGTGTTCGACAAAGATAACAAAAAGATGCGATTGGGTTGAAATGCGACTACTGCAGGGAAATCCGAACGTTTTCTCACACACCAAAGCTCTTAACATTATTTCAGTTGTGAGGCAGTTCGCTAAAGCGAGAGTACCTTGACTGTGTCCGTTCGAACGATGAGGCTTCCAGACATCTTAGAAATGATTTTTGTCGTTTCTGGAAACTTGTTCATTCGCCCAGTCTCGACAAGTGTAGTTTTGGGAACTTTTGAAGTGGGCACCACAAGGAAACCATGTTTGACTCCTGCATTTGAGGCGAGTAAGAGAAACAGCAGTCTCCGTTATCTGACACGCGCGTCGCATCCTGGTTTACGGAAATACGGGATTCCATTAGGACGGGAATTGCTAAAAAAATGATTTTGCCAGGCATTTTGGTTAATTTACCTGCCACAAGCCGAATATGCAGCACTGAGGATTTTTCCGCCCTTTGATAATCCACTGCCTTCAGCCAGACGTTTACTCATAAACTCGGTTTTTGGAAGAAAAGCTTCATTTATATTATTTATTAAAATGACAAAAACAGTTAACACTTCGATGCACGGAACTCGGACTTAGCGACTTTCCACTTAGTGGGCGTAGTCTCAATAATAAACTGAGGCCGGAATGAACAAGTAATGAATATATATTGTTTTCAATTTTATTAAATAAACTTGTATTTTAAGCTTTTATAATTAAAAAATTAAAAATTTAATTTGAATTCATTGCAAAGGATCACGTTTTTTGCATGTTCTTAGAAAATATTATTTGTGCTTTTGAAGCACTGATTATGTTTTTCCGTCTTTACTGCATGGGGTAAAATAGCACCTGGAAAGTAAGTGAAGATGTAAATAGAAAGAATTCATTCTATTTTAATTTTACAATTTATGAACATTTGTAAATATTCGTCTTAGCTCTTCCTTTTCTTTGGACATATACACTCTGGGATTTCCGAACTTGTGTTCCGGTGAATTCCGAAAATTTGAAAAGGTTTTAGGATTGTTTTGTGGATATTAGGGTTTCTCACTTTTATTTTCATTTTAGCACAAGATAATTCTGTCAGTTGCTTAAAAATATAGGCCTTTCCCCCTGGCATTACACTGAACGTCTTGAATTTTTGTGAAGATTATGTATTCATTCGAAGCAGCAACGTCAATCGACCTATAAAATAACTTCATTGGCCATCCGACGAGTTTGTCATTGTGATGTGTAATGGTCGAGCATTTGATCAGTTTTGTTTTGTTACTTGCAAAAATAACTGAAGGCTTCTTTTTTCGCCTTTACTTGTTTCATGGTCCTGATGCATAGTGCTAAGATGGTAAATATTTTTTTGGCTTGTGTGGTAAAACTGTAAGATTTCCACAGTGTGCAAAAACACTAGACTATGTCCCGCTTTTTAGCTCAAAATATTCCAAGCAATGTTAATCTCTTCATTAGATATTCAGCCGGGGTATGGACAAGTTTATGCTTCCTTTTCCCACAGTATTTTTGCCATTTAGTGCAAATCGGTTCCCTGAATCACAGCACCAAAAAATCTTTATTCCATACTAGCGGGACCCGGCAGACGTTCTTCTGCCCTTCATCTCTCTCTTTCTTCTTCCCTCTCCCTTTCTGTCGCCGTTTTCCTCTCCCCCACTCTCCCCCTCTCCCCTTCTCTCTCCGTCTCACCCACTCGCTCCGTCTCTCTCCGACTCTCCCTCTCTCTCCGTCTCTCTCTCTCTTTTAATATATATATATATATATATATATATATATATATATATATATATATATATATATTAAAATGGCAAAACAGTTAGCTTTCCAACGTTGGTTGTATTTTATTGTATTGACGTTTATGTTAATACACAATGTAAATGAGAGCAGGTAATGTTTCACATGTGACTGCGGTTGTCGTTAGCTAGTGGAACGAGGGTTCCTCCGCTTCCAGCAGATGATGCGGTTGCTGGTACACAGCTGACCGTTAAAAAAACTTGTTTTCTCGCAATCGTGGGTATGTTACTGACACGAAAATAGATCAACACACTCTTTCAAGCGGATTGTATATCATGTCAAATCGGATCAGAACTTTTTGAGTTTTTGAAGCGTACACAATCCAACTTAACATTTTTATATCCAAATATAGATTTATGAGCGACTTAGATGGTTTACGGCATTAATTGACGTCACTGCAGTGCCTTTGACTGAGAGGTCCTACGGTGCGAGTTCCGACTTTTGTGGAATATCGACATCAGCTACTACTAAGTCAAATTCAGCAGTTGTCTGGAGAATAATTCTAGCGGTCGGCTGCTCATATCGGCAGTTTTCCGTGGTTTCTCCGATAATCAGCAGGCGAGTGCCAGAGCAGTATCCTAAGAAACGAACCATGGTCCGCGCGCGATCTTTCCTTTCTCTTCCTTGTTCTATCCTCACCCCTTACACAAACGTACACTTAGATGCACTAAACTTCCAGATATGCTGGGAGACTATTCGGGAGCTTAGAGTTTGTCGCGGCTGGAGAGGTGCCAGTGTAATGGGAGATACCTAGTTGGGAAAACCCTGCAAGCTGACTCTTCGGTCGGCGATGGATCTCGTCAGCCAGCTAGGGAAGATCACAGTCATCTCATGCGATGAAAACATGCAATACATTTACGGGACTAATGACCTTACCCGTTGACGCGTCCGAAATCACTAAGCAATCAAACCATACGAGTATTTATGGGGCCATGATATGAATTACTTGTCCAAAGTAAGTAAATAAATAACGAAGTCTGGAATGATTGCATATAAATTCCAACAACACAAATTTTTTGCGTTAAAAATCTGTTAAAGAAAAACCGTCTACGGAGCCTCGGAAGCCCACAAATTACCTGAAATATTTGCAGATATGTTGAAAAATATGGAAAAATTTTGTGGCTTACTAGACAATCCTAAGAAAAACAACAAAAACAACAACAACAACGACAGAGGATATTTATCAAAGTACTCATATATAATGTGGACGGAAAAATATGTTGCCCAGAGCGGGTACAATTTTTTTGAGATTTCGAAACCCTTTTCTTGTAGTATTACAATATCGTATAGCCGTTATAATTAATACGATAAAGTATGTGCTCTTGTACTAATAGTTTCAATAGTGTGTTATAGATTTGAGTCGCTTATCTATAGTATTTTCTCGCAATTGATGTATGCGGTTAGATAGATTTTTTTAATTGACCTTTTTCTTTAATCGACCCCTTTTAAGAGAATAGCTTCATCGGCCCCTTACATTTTCTCTGTTATACATTCAGTCGGTCCTGCACATACCAAACTATATATCGAAATTCTCTATATATCGAATTTTTGTCTGTTCCTTGGAAATTCCGTTTAAAAAACTTTCTCTATATAGAAAATTAATTCTATATATCGAACTCATTTTCTGACTTCACTATTTTTTCTATAAAATTAAATTGTACCGTACTTACTATCAATTTTGTTTCTAAAAATGAGTATCGTTTAATTTGGAAGAAGCGCATCACTATTGCGGAAAATGTAACTTCCTTCTCGACTTTTCTTTTATTGAATAAATGTTTATAAAACCTCAACGCGTTTTCTACGCCCAGCCCCCAGCTTTCTCATGAAGGTAACTCACACCTGCTTTCCTTCTCCGTGGGCACTTGTCAATCCTGGGAATGCATACGCCAAAGCGATTTGGTCAATCGCCTACCCCTTCAAATAATATTCAAATAACAGAAATTCTGTTCGTTCGTTTACCGTTAAAAATTAATTTTCTACAATTCGGTAACAAAAATATCTAGTTTTTGAAATGATAATCTCTCGCTTTCTTCAATTTCATTCGTATTCGTATTTTTTTTTCAGTTTAACTCCTGTGAAGTGTCCTAAACCCTACGCCTTTCCTAATTCCTTCCCAATTCTGGCCGCTAGGTAGTGACGCAGGGGTAAGTAAGTGAAGTAAGAGTCGCGTACGCGGAGATGCTACCTGGCGGTCCTCTTTGACAACTGACTAGAAGAGACGTGACATAAAAATACAGCGTCCTCTGGAATAGAGGTATAGTTAATGGAGGATTACTCCGCGTTCAACGCTCGACCAAGGGCGAAGAGACGCGTTGCGTCGATAAGTTGAATTAAGGGCGCAACGAATTGAAAAAAACAGCTTACATGTTCAACTTTTTCGCTTTATTCATTGAAACTCGTATCAATCTCGTTTTTATTAGCAAAGAGGGGGTACATTATAGCGAAATGTTTTTGCTAGAGCATTACAATTCATTCACTATGCTACGTAAGTACGTAGTATGACGAGAAAATTAAAACTCATGACGAAATCAGGTTTTAAGGGTACAGCATAAAAAAGAAATCATAAAAGCCATTCTAGCATAATTCAATTGACGTATCAAGTATTCATTATAAGGTGATTAAAACGAGATAAAATGTAGAAAATATTTTGCAAAACCGGATAGAACGATGAACATCAGAACCTATTTTGATCTATCGTGCCTTTTCAAGCCAGAAGAAAGCATGTCATCGTTTGGCAGAATATAATCTTTGAGCTAGGTTTCAGAAACACAAGTACTTGATAAAAAATCTGAGGTAAAATAGGAGAGGTGAGGCGCGTTGCGGAGGGAGAGGGGAAGGAAACGAGGAGGGAGAGGAAGAGAGGAAAAATGGAAAGGGAGAAAGGAAGAGGGAGAGACAGAAAGGGAGAGATGGAGGGTAGAGAAGGAGAGCTAGAGAGGCAGAGAGAGAGAGAGAGTGAGAGATTGATTGCTTAATTGATTGATTGTTAATGATTCCGAGCGCGTCAAGTTCTAGGGTCATTAGCCCTGTACGGGTAGTGTATGTTTTTTCTAGAGGTGGCGGTGTTCTTCCCCCGCTAGATGGCGAAATCCGACGCCGACCTACCGTCGCCTGGCGTGGTTTTCACCAACCAGATATATCCCACCAGCAGGGCACCACCCCAACCGGGACACCCTCTAAGCTCCCGACCCATCTCCCGGCATGTGTGTTAGTATAGTGCATGTTAGTGTAAGGGTGTGTACGGGGTAAAGGATAGGAAGGAAGAGGTAGGAAAGGTCGAGAGAGAGAGAGAGAAGGAGTGATAGGGACAGAAGAGAGAGATTGAGACGCAGAAGGGGAGCAATGGGGACGCAGATGGGGGGATAGACTGGAAGAAATTGAGTGGTAAAAGGGGAGGGATACAGAGGTGTAGGGCGGACGAGTAATGAAGGGGCAGAGAAGGAAAGCTCATGGGGCAGAGAGGGGATGGAGGGCAGAAGGAGAGATGGGGAGAGGGAGAGGGAAGGGGAGAAGGGAGAGATGGAGAGGCAGGAGGAAGAGAAAGACACAGGGATAGAGAGTGAGGGTCAGAGGTGGAGGAAGGCTTTAAGATAGGAAAAAAGAGAGATAACTTTATAAGGTGGTAATCATGATAGCAACTGCAGAAACAGAGAAATCAACTATAACACCAAAGCATCGATCAAAACGCCATTTCCCGTTTTTGATGCAAACTTAATACACATTCGTCAAATAGGTCGCAAACAATTCTATTCTTTTGCCGTGGCGATGGCAGCGCAGGGCGATGGCAGAAGGGGTACCCTTGCCGCGCGTTATCTGCTCCGGAAGGTCCTCCGCTGATAGGCGCGCCCCCAAGCTCAGCCTCGGGCCGAGCCATCCACGCGCCTCTTCGCGGGCCCGCCGGAGAATGCACAGGCGGCGACCCACTGTGGGCCGAACTAGTATAGAAGCGGACAACAAGATGTTGCTGTTGTCTAATGTCCGGACTGAGACTTGCTCTTTGTTCGAAGCTTACGTGTACATTTTTCTTTGTCCACTGCCGACATGTGCTGGGCTGTTATACATCGTCATATTTGACACCATATGGGCACTTAAAGTTACCGCTTTTTTAATTCCTCTCTTCGATGTCAGGAATTGAAACAACGGTGTCGATCATATTTATCAATTGTGTCCGTGGCTGGCTAATTAGCAAGGAAATTGTCGGAGCATTCAATTTTTACTGAGCCAATTTTTACTCAGTTCTTTAACATGTAGCCAGTTCTTTAACTTGGCACATAGGACAAAAGTACTACGCCCTTCTGATAATTAAACTAAACGCTAAAGCTACGTACATCGGTAATCGAACTTCTTAATCAAGCTCCGTAAAGTCACAGAAGTGAAGCAGCTCATGACATCGCGGTTTTCGGGATTCGTGATCGTCGACAGGAATAAAAGGCAATGAATTACGACTTGACGTATGACTGACAATATTCAAGACGAATTCCTCTAGGTTCAACGCCAAAAGGCTCGGAACGTTCGTATTCAAGTAACATAATTAAAACTAAAATTACAAATGTCCTATATTGTACTAAACAGTTTGAAATCATAGTTCCACAGCGAGACTTCTACCGCACCATGGTTACATTGCAATGATAGGTTTTTGTGCAAAACACGAAGTCTCAGAATAGACTAACATCATCGTACATAAAAGTACATCTAAAGTACTGCTCTTTCTTGACGAGAAGTAACAGGGGATTTCAAAGTGTTTCCCACTTTTTTAACACCGGAGAGCGAGTTGTAAGACCAGGAGAGTTGGCTAAGGGCATCAAAGGATGTAACTGCAGTGCCTCTAATCGGGAGGACCTGAGGTTCGAGTCCCGACGGTGAGAGGATTTTCGACTCTAGTCAGATAACTAGGTCGAGATCTATCGCTGTCTGGAGGAGAATTCTAGCAGCCGCCTGCTCTGATCGGTAGTTTTCCGCGGTTTCTCCGATCAATAACAAAAGAATACCGGGACAGTACCCTGCCAATCGAACCACGAACAGCGAGCGATCTTTCCCTCCAATTCCTTGTCCTATCATATCCCTTACACACTTAGAGCTACATGCACTACACTACCACACATGTCGGGACACCAGTCGGCAGCTTAGAGCTTCTCCCGGTTGGGGAGACGCCCCGCTGACGAAATCTTGGTTGGGGAAAACCCGACTTCTAGGATGGCGCAAGATCTCACCATCCAGCGGGAAAAAATTACAACCACCTCCCGAGGTAAAACATTCACTACACTTATGACACTACTGACCTTGCCTGTTAACGCGACCGAAGTCACTAGTAATCAATCAATCAAGGTCGTCACGTCAAAAACGACTTTTGTCCACATTTTGTGCCTCTCGAACCACTGTGCGGCGGCCGCGTGGCCGAGGTGGGACGCACCCCCTCCCCTGGTCGGAGGCGTCGTTGAAGACATCGGATTGGCGCGACGACAACGACGCCAAGGAAGCATACGCCCCCAAGCGTTTGCCTTGTAATCGCTGGCAGTCGGTGGCACGGCGCGGTGCTCGACGGCTGTGGCGGTGGTGGTGGTGGTACGAGGGTGTCAGGTGTACATGCGACTGTCAAGCTTCAGCTCTGTCAGCGTGTTTTCATTTTCTGAGGGACACTTGCAGTGTGCTGAACTGAATTGCTGAGAAAACGTCTATTGTAATGAACTAAGTGAAGATCGAACGTGCAGGAAGTCGTCAAATACGAAACTCAAAATTTGAAGTTGCTGCGAGTAATAATCGAAGAGTTCTGACCGTGAAAATTAGAGACCATGCTGCGTAAATTTGTAAAGTGCTTCCGATCTTCATGCGTGAATAAGTGCGACGAGTCTCTCAGTGAGAAACTGGTCGAGTACTCTTGCATTGAGCAATGGAGCGCGAGTCCGTACGATATAGAACCTCTGGTACTGTTGCACGAACACGAAGTTGTGCCTGACGACGTACCGGTGAATTCGCCGATGGAACCGGTGCCCGCCGAGCTCATGCGACCGGTTGCCTTCGGCCCCAACATGCCATTTGCTCTGAATTCCCCGCTTGCACCGAAAGCATCTACGAAGGTCTCGTATTATGCTGTGAAGAGGACACATGAGACGATCGCTCCCGTGATGTCAGCTGGAAAAGGCACGTCCCAATTCAGCAAAATTCCCATGAGAGACTCGACTCGGAAAGCCTCTCACCCAGGTGGACGAGGCATGAGGCAATCTGACACATCTGCACAAATTGCTGACGCAGGGGGCGAATCAGTAAAGAAACTATCTGACGAACAGAACGCCAAGCGGCGTGAGACTACCAGTGTGGTGTTTCGTCGACGACGTGGCATCCGCAAAGCATTTCTACCTTGCACACCCTTCCACTTGTCTAAAGAATACGAGGTCAGATCCTTTCAAATTTATATGAAAAAGTTTTGCTTTTCTAGCATTTTTATTGTCAGTGTGTATGTTATATAAGTTTGAGTGAATAAGTGAGAAATAATGAGAAAAAGAAAGAGAAAGAGAGAGAGAATGTGAGATAGTGCGAGAAAGAGAGAGCGGAGAGAAGCGAGAGAGAGAAAGAGGAGAGAGGAGCGAGAGCGAGAGCGAGAGCGAGAGAGAGAGAGAGAGAGAGCGAGAGCGAGAGCGAGAGAGAGGCGAGAGCGAGAGAGAGAGAGCGAGAGCGAGAGCGAGAGAGAGAGCGAGAGAGAGATGAGGAGGGGGAGGAATGACGCGCGCGCGCGTGCGCGTCATGCGCGCGCGCGTGTGTGTGTGTGTGCGCGCGTAAATGTGTGTCTTAAGGTTTTCATCAACCAAGAATATTTTGAACGTATACTTAATATTTGTTACATAACTATTGTTACTAAGCATTCTTGTTATTAGTATGTTTTCTGTTTGGGGTTCTCAAAGTAAACATTTTGCGGCATATAAAATACAAACGCCAACATGAAAACATTAGGCTGCGTTCGTCAAAATTATTCTTTGGCAACAGAAAAAACTAGTGGCGCTACAACAGCACATACTTTCGCCCGCTAGTTGTAGCGACTTCAAAAATTTATACTACATTAACCTACAAAAATGTTTCCGACCAGCAATTTCTCTCTCCGAGCTGTGATTCGGAATTAGATCCATACAGTTAACACGCCAGTTAGTTTTCCCCGACAACTTCAGCTTCATAGCTATCTTCCGGTTCTTAAAAATGTTGAACATTACTTGTTTGCAATTTTCGAATTCACAGAGCATTTGATGAAAACGCGACTTGCGCTTTTTTTAAAAATCTCATACTTTATCCAAGAAAAAAATTAAATAAAAATTTTTGGAGGAATTTTCGAGAAAATAATTGTTAAGAATATTTTATACTTCACGCCAAATTACGCAAAAACGTCTCATATTTCTGAAAAATTGTATCTGTCCTTATTTCAAGATCTGTATTTCAAAAATTCATTGAGGAAAATATCTCTATCTTCAATATTGTTGGTGTAAGAAGGCATCGAAAACTTTTGGACTTTGGCCACTTTCAACATTTTTTATATTTCAATGAAAATGAGCAATGCCCCATTTTTAAGGTTCTTTATGCTATCCGAGAAAAATTTTAATCAAAATTTTAGAATTTTATTTCAACTCCACGTAAAATTCCCACAAAACTAAATTGTCCGTTTCGAACTAATAGGGTCTAGAGTTCGTCCAGATTTCTATTGAGGAATATCAATAATGGAGAAAAATGTCTGAACTGCTTAGGTGATTGCGGTGCCAACAGACCGACGTACTACAAACAGAGAGACGTTTCGCCGTCAATCGAGTTTTCGGTATCAAGGACCTACAAATAGTGTATTCCGACTACATAACGCGTTAGAGAAAGTAATTTAGTGCACGTCGGGACAAGTTTTACGCAATTTTTCGACACCAGAGCCGCACAATTCCGAGTTTTTTGATGGCTGATTTCTGCTGCAACGTTATTATGGTTCCTCATTACTGCGTACGTAGTAAGGCTAGAAGGTAAAAATGTAGAGTAAAGCAATTTCCAATTATGCCATTTTTTAAAAATAATGTTGACAAGTATAAAAAAATCGCATATTAATTATTTTCAATGAAATGGTGTGAATTCACCTACAAAAACTTTTAATATTTTTGCAAATAACTGAAACTCCTATCCCATTTCTGTCACGGGTGGACTTAAATCTAACGGGAGGTTTGCCGACGTGACCAGTGAGTTGGACACCCATACAAAATCTCAATAAACGGGATACCGTCATCATAATAGGACAGCAGAGAGAAGCAAGTGATCCAGAAAACGTTGCGAATCTCAATACTTTTTTTAGAGTTGCGGTTAATCTCACGAAGGGACTAAAACCACAACATTCAACATCATACGCTCCCCAAGAAATTATTTCGGCACGATGTGTATTTTCGAAACTTCTTCCAACGAAATCCACAGAATAGTCAGTAAACTAAAAAATATTAATCTTGTTTGGATGAATTTCCGTATTGTTATTAAAAACTTGTGCACCTGCCATTATACACCTATTAACTCACATTTTCAATCCTTTCTTATGCACAGGAATATTTCCATATATTAAAAAAGCCACTTTTTGAAACAGTGACAAAAATTGAAATTCAAAATTACCGGCCAATTTCTCTTTTAGCAGTTTTCTCAAAAATATCAGAGAGGCTTTTCTATACGCGAATGGAAACTCAGGAAAAACGAAGCGTTTTTTTACTCACAACAATATTTTAGAAAATCAAAATCTACGGAAACTGTCATTTTTTCTTAAAGATGTTGCTTCGTCAATGAACCAAAATGAAGAACCCATTTGGATATTTTTAGGTATTTCGACAGCTTTTGACGTTATTAACAATAACATCTTGCTCTCAAAACTATTGTGTAATTCGTGGTATTGCGTTAGATTGGATTACCTCGTACCTTAGATATCGAACTCAAAGAGTAGAAATACCGTACAGGCACGAAAGGACATTATTAACTTATCTTTCCAATTTTTGCCAATTGAACATGGGGTCCCACAATGTTTGATCTTATTTATTCTCTTTTTGCTGTACGTAAATGGGATGCCCTCGTCTATTAAAAATGGAAGAACAGTTCTGTTTGCCGATGACACGAATGTTCTTTGCAAGAAAGAAACAATAAATAGTTAAATTTTAGAAGTTTCAAAATTGGTTTTGTAATAAAAAATTAATATTTGAAGACGGAAAAACGGTTTAAATGTATTTTGCATTTCAAATTCACAATCGCATACTCCATTGAAAATGAACAATATGCAGTTAGCTGACGATAAGGTAAATTTCTGGGTCTCTCAATTCAGTGAACCCTGTAATGGAATATGCATATAACAGAATTAAACAATAAATTAAGTTCATTGTGTTACGCATTGAGAATTCTTTCATATTCTCTCAGCTTTCATGCAGTTCGTTGCGTATATTTTGCAAATGTAAGTTCCCGCGTGTGATATGGCATAATATTCTGGGAGAGCTCATTCTTTAGTACCCAGACATTTAGGTTGCATAAGAAAATTATCCGAATAATGAAAAAATGCCATCCACGAAATCCCTGCGAGCCTCTTTTCATTGAGCTAGGAATCATAGTAGTTGTGAAAAGTGACTTACTTGACGGTGGAAATATATTTTCATGTAATACTGATATTTATATTTACACTACACGTCGTTGAAATCATGTTCATAAAGTGTCAGTATCATCAGCTCACTACAAGTAATCCACACACAATACATATACGTTAATTTACAACGCATTGCCAGATGGCATTAAAAAATTAAAATCGGTACACGTAAATTTAAGTTAAAAGGAAAATATTTTCTGCTGCTTAACTGTTTCTATACAATTAAAGATTATACTGATCATCAAAAAGGAAAAAGAAGTTTATTTTAACAAAACAATAATCTAGTTTAATAAATTAGTTTTCAATTTCCATTGTATAATTTAAAAGAAGACTTAAATGCTTGTAACAAGTAATGTACTTCAGCTTCCAGGTCAATGCCCCCATCTCGATCGGGTTTTTGTCCTGTTTCCCTTATTCATTGAGCAAATGCTGAGATGGCCCCTTGATTTGCTTCTGGACGTAACTGTAGCTTCTTTATGTACTACACGTTTTGTTGAGCTCTCTTTTTGCTTGAAGTCGTAGTACAGCTTAGGGTGAGTTACTATTTTGTTAGCAATACATAAAAATCAAATCTGCAGTTCGCTTATCGTTACAAATAGGTTTTCTATAACTCGGGAACGAAAATATCCAGTTTCTTGAAAGGTTTATTAAGAAAACAATGTCTTCAATATTCGGATTGTAGAAAGTCGCCGAAAAAATTGCAATGCCAAAATTGCAGATGAAAATTCCGGAAAATTTGCAAAATTTCAATTTTTCAAAAATCCAGAGATTTTAACTAAAATACGATCTACGCATTGGTTTGGTCCTTTGTGCTTTTCTAAAAAAATTAAAAATTGAAGCAATTACAATATACTCTCGTTAGCACAAACTCGAACATGAATTTCGCCGTAACACGTACAAAACTATGATCCTGGCAAGGGATTACACTAATACAGTCGTTTATAATAATCGGATAACACGAAATTTGACAACACACACTCCGATGATTTCGGTCCCTTCGTGAATTCGTGTTAATGACTGTGTGAACTGTATTACTATATATGAGAAATGTTTAAAATTGATTTAAGGCTTCATGTAATATACACCTCGAAAAATTAAAATATTAGATTAAACTCTGAGAACCTCGAGTTCTTCTAGATTGATCGGGAAAGATCAGTTTGGGAAAAAATCTTTTAGTTTAGGCACCACTCTTGACCACAGACAATCGTTTATGTGTCAGTCAATTTGTAAGTATCCAGTACTCACAAATCGTGAGTTATGGCTCTACAACTTGTTAGAGAAAGTAATTTAAAACATATATGGACAAGATTTATCCACCTTTTCTACGACCTCACATAACGAGTTTATCTGTCGAAAAATCGCTGAGATCAGCCGCAGCATTACAATACTTACTACGAAAGTACGTAGTATAGCTAGAAAGTGAAGTCTTACTTATAGCTAGGGTTTTTAAGTGCTGGATGAGCCATACTAAGTTTTTCATATACTAATGCATTTCTAGAGCCACAAAGTTAAGTGCGGCGTTTAATCAGTGCATTGAGGTCGTTCCTATACTCTCTGATTTTACAACTACAATTTGTATTTTTCTGATGAAACTTCATGGTGAGTGAATACAGGAAAACCTTTTTCAAGGATAAGTCTAGTTTCTACACATTTTTGAGACCGAAATTATTTTTAAAAGAAAATCCACTTTTTCCTAGTAAGACGCATTTTGTATATTAATAAATAATCTGTTATTAACAATTTCGGACAATACGAAAAGAGACATCACTGTTTATGTCGATGGATCAGAATCAATGTGATTCCAACTGTGAGGATCACTTTAGAGAACTCAATTCGCAGTTTCATTTGATGATCGTTCCAAGCGAAATGCACAAGGTTTGTTTCTTAGCGATCGCGATCTTATGGAATTTCACACTAGTATTTTATTTTCTTACATATATCATGATCTGGCAAAGTTCATATATCTGTCTGCATTTTCCCGATGCTCCCTAATTTATATAATTTATTAAAATCATATATACTTCACATGAATATGACCTCATTGCTCGTGCCATCGACATAAGATTTTTATGCGCAGAGCTAGATTTTATATACATCTTTATAATAACACAGTTCACACGTTCATTATTAAGTTCTATTTCTGTACAGGATTGTAATTTGTATTGTAACTACATTCACTCCACTTCTTGAACAGAGAGATTCAACATTTTAGTGCTGTGAACATCGCAGCAATTGTAATTCATACAATTAGAAATTTAATTAATTTATTTTGACATTGGTGTCTGATAATATATTTTGCCAGACATAAGTTTAAATAACAGTGAATATGATGCAGTTAAGTTAAAACCTTGAACTTGATTCTTAAAATCTTACATTTGGTTTTCATCCGTTAATTTTATTATTTTAATACTACAAATGAGAATCCTAAATTTGCTAGAAAAATAATACAGACTTGGTCTTGTTTCAGGCTTGGTACAAGAAACACATTGGAAAGTGTACAAAACGTCACTCAAAGGATTACAAAATTCTTGAAGCTGTTCAACTTGACCAGAAATATGATTTACATACCATACGTGAAGAGGATGAATGTGAAACAGATGAGGATGAAAAAGAGTACGCTTTTACCAATAAGCTATTTATATCTGAATGAAATTTGTGAAGCCATGACAGAAATTTGAAAAGGCAGAAACTGTCTACGTTTATTGCTTGTAAAAGTAACATTACATGTAGTTTAGCTTGTTTAGTTTCCAAATCGGGGAAGGAAAGGTAAACAATATCTAGGTGTTACCCTTTTTTAATAATTTTTAATTCAAAATTTCTTTTTTTATTTTATATCATTTCTTATATTCATATACCAAAAAATATTTCTTACTGTAGGGAAAAGATGGACTACAGTTTCTCACTTATCACTAGAACATCCTTTCCAATAAACCGGATTTCAATTTTGTCAACAGGACGATTTCTGTGGGTTATCGTACACACTGCGCGATATGCATCGTTCACAAACACTATGCGTTGTTGTCAGCTGTGCATTTGTAGGCATTTGTCGTCGTAGCACTTTTAGACATTCTCTCATTTTCTGATATTTCCTACACTCTGCCGTTACGCCTTATCAAATCCAGTGCAGAAGAATTACATAACATTTAGTATTTTCAGCAGTCTTTGAAACAATAAGTAAGTCTTAAAAAGTTAAAATAGAACATTATTTTTTCATTGGATTCAATCACTTTTAGACATTTTCTTAAAATATACAATAAAAGTCTCACCTTCACAGTTATTAGGTAAAAATGGTTACACAAATTTGCTTTCAAAGACTCTGACAACCGTAGTCGGGACGTAATAATTTAGTCGTAATTTCTAGTCAAGTTGCAATATACATAGCAGTTGAACGACGAACGATGAACGCCTCAACATCACACTACCAAAGATTTCTAGAGAAGGTGGACTGCAATTCTGCAGATTCAAAGAGTGTTTCCTATATTTTAGTACAACATAGTTTTTAAAAGATGAATCAAAGAAGATTAAGATAAATGAATGAAAAAAATCTTCATTGTCATTGAAATGATTTTCAAATTGTGTACAAGTAAAATCTATTTTGCTAAGTTCTTTCAATTTATTCAGTGGAATATATACGTAGTATGTGCCATGAACATTTTATATTATGTTCATTTTTAAGTATGTTTTGATCTGTAAGACGATCATTATGTATTTAACCCTAGAATACTAGTAATGAAGAAAATGCACTTAAAACAAGTATTTTTACAGATAACGTTCATGTCGTTATGTGCGAGGTACCACCATCTAGCAATGTAAAATATACTCTTTGGACGTTAATATGGGCAAAATATCAATGCTGTAGTTGTATTTGTTTTCTTCCAGTCAGCGAATATCTTGAGTTCCTTATGTAAAATGTACTCCTTATATGTTTTTCTTTATTTCTGTTCTTTTTTCCTTTTAATGTTTTATTTTTTTTAAAAATGCTTAATTGAACACGTTTAGGTAAGTTCTCTCGACTCTACTAATATATTTCATTATTCCATCATTTAATCTCTGATACTGAGTAATTTTATTTTTAATACTTTCATTCTAAACACTATTATTTAAATTCGTTTTTCATTTTCAGACATAATTTTTTTGTTCACACATGATGATGCTTATAAAAAAAGTCATGCCCAGTATTGCACACAAATGTGGACAAAAATATTTTTATATCTTGTTTGTCAAAAAAAGATACCAGTGTGTTAAATTTTTAATAAAGTTGTTAAGCGATTCATTAAAAGATACTTGAAGGCATAATTTGAATTTATGAAATCTTTTTATAAAGTTATATGCATGATTAGTGATATGCGTGATTACTGATTGCCTAATTTACAATCTTTTCGTTTTAGAAATCGTTTCGGAGTGATAACATTTTACTCATTCCTAAAAAAATGTGATAAATTTCAACATTAGTATTCTAGGTTTAATACACTCTTTAGAGTATAATATGTTTTCTTTGCTCAAATACCTATAGTTTGTTGTATTTAATTTTGTTTATAAAAGAAGCTTTACTTTTATAAAACTGTATTACGCAAGTGCTTCAGTAAGCGCGTTCAAATGTTCTCTTGTCCTTACAGAAGTGTATTTATGCATTTTATTGATTCAATAAATTGTATTTTCACAATTTTTGATGATGCATTCTCTTTCATATTTTGATGATTGTAACAGTTTGTGTTGTAACGAATCTTGGATTATCAAGCAACTTATTAAAACGAAAATGTTTGTTGTGTTTATGTTTGCCTAATAACACACAAGAAATGGGTCGAGATTGAAAGAATGTTGAATATTTTTGTTCCTGTTTCATTATCTTGCCTGTAGGAACGACTTAATTCTGAACTTTTCATTATTTATACTTGCAACGCATTAAAAAAATCAGTTATTAACGATTTTACGATTTTAACGTATTCAGCAATAACTAAGATTCTTTAGTCAAAATGTACACAATTACATATATTAAATACTTCATATTGTATATTTCTTTGATGTCTGGAAACATCCTTACCTCAGATGCATTAGTTTATAATTATATTTCGTCCAATATTTCAATTCTAAACTAGCAGAGCTACAACAAAGCAAACTTTCTTGCATTATTTTTAACCTTAGGTATTTTAGAAAATTCAGAAAAATCAAAGAAAATGACACTTGTGGCATTCATAAGGGTGCTTTAAATAATTCGAAAAAATGTAGCCCCCAAAATAAAAATATCTATTTTTAATTCACAGGGTCTCGAGTTCGGCCAGAGTGATTGGAGAATGTCAACTTTCAAGAAAATTTTCTAAACGGTGTAAACGCTAGGGTTGATCACAGACAGTTGTTTTACCGTAAACATATTTTTCGGAATCAAGTACCCACAAAACGTGAAATCTGACTACACGTGTTAGAGGTCTGACTACACGTGTCTGTCTGTTAGAAATCTGACTACACGTCTTAATATTCTTCATAAAGGAACAAGATTTCTCAGCTTGCTCTATATTAGAGGCCTACAATATGAATTTTCCTAACAAAAAATTGCTACTTGCCACTGCACTGCTACAAAACATTCTCTTTACTACGAAAGTACGTACTAGGCCAGAAAGTAAAAAGGAAAAAGAATATTATTTGTCTCATTATCACATATATTTCTAAAAATATAATGTTAATTAATTTCTTAATGAAAATGTATTTTAAATTTATTTGATAATGTTATTATTATTTTATAAAATGTATTTTAACTAAAATATATTAAAACGTGGTCATTATATTTATGGAAAAGTGGTGATGTTTGGCAAAATGAAAAGCTCTTGCTTCCCTTGCGTCAATTGTTTCCCTTTCACTCAGCCTCGTTTTAATAAAGCCTTTTGTCTGTGACCCCCAACACGAATTAAATGAAGAAAATAAACGAGAATTTTAAATCAAAAACCTCGAAAACCGTATTAATGAATATTGACGATACACATCTCAGGATATTCAATATTATTGGTAATACCTCCACTAAAACATTTTTCCGTAATTTCCTCTCAGATATTTTTTTCCTCTGAGCAGTTTCCATTTCTTCACCTCATACTTTTGAGTTCCAAACATCTCAACTACATCTTAGACTCTTTTGGCGATTTTCTCATTGTGCTAACATTAAGACTGACAATGAAATTGGGTTTAACAATATTTGAAGGCACAATAGTTATTGCATTCCATTATATGTCAAATAAAGCTCTAAATGGAGACCTGCATGTCTCTAAAATTACCGAGTAAATAAATAAAAATAATATTAAGCAGCCATAAAAACTTGATATCAAATTTCCTCCCAATAACTCTCGTAGATAAATAGTGCAACAGTATGTCGCCCCCTACACCATTGTATATTGGAGTTAACTTCCATTTTGATAAATGTAAATAGGACAATTGTCGACTCTCAAAATACTAATGTAGTGTACAAATTATTATGTTTAGATCGTTAACACATACGTTTTGTTCTAAAAGAATAGATATCTTCCCGGAGAATAAAGTAAAAAGCCGCTGGCTTCAAGAACACCAAAAATACGAAGTAGCAATAGCGTAGCCTCCCAGAATTAGCCACGCCAGGAGGTGAACAGTAACACTAAATTGCTATATGATCTTGTCCTTCTATTTTCTAGAGACAATTTTAACCACGTATGAGTCAGTGAGTTAAAGTATATTCATATTTGAATACTAAACAGTCTAAAGTTTCTCCTCATCTCATATTTCATTTGACCTAAACAGGCATGAGTGTGAAATTTGAAACATTTGTTAACGAAACTGTTATTTGATAATTTAAAACCATTAGAGGAAACAATTATTTACTAGCATATGTGAATTGTGCCATAAGAGACAGTACTACTCAATTTATTTTTGGGTCTAAAATGAGTATTATAATTGATCACATACACCTAAAATGTATTGAATTGTTAACACAAACATCCTCATTCTCCTTCCTTTCTTATAGAGAACAAATAGTAAGAACTGTAGTGAGCAGCTATGCATTCTATTGGAAAACAACAATCACAAGCTCCCTAGCTTCTTTGGTTCCAGCCCACCGCACACAATACCCCATTCCACCAGCTACGAAAGCTGAACACAACCGAGCGCATACATTCTGCCCGGGCGTATACCTTCCTCGCGTGTTTCTCGCAGCCAACACTTTCTGTGTCCCGCTCCCCCCACTCCCACCCTCACTTTCTCCCCTCCCCCACCGCCCCTTTCTCCCCCTGCCGCCTCGAAGCGCCCGCAGGGAGAGGAAAGCAGTTTCGGGCGGCGGCGTAGGTGTGCGGTATGTAGATCCAATATTCTACATACCCACACACATTCTCGTACATACGACTGTTATAAAATAGAGAGCGTCGCCCGAGGTGCCACCCAGGCCCGCTCCTCTTCCATACGGCTTCCCTGCCGCTCCCCGCCCAACCCGTTACCGTCTCCGCCGCCGCCCGCCCTCACTCCCCGCCCCTGCCCCGGCTCCCCGAGCTCGGGGCGCCCGCGGCCGCACAGGCACGGCACAGCCCGTCTGTAGCCGGCAGCTACTCAGTGTATATAATGATGCCCGAAACTTGAGTCATCCTCTGCTGAGGCCGGACCGCCGGCGGCGGCGGCGCGCTCTCCGCGTCCCCCCCGCCCCGCCCCCCCCCGCCGGCCCCCCCGCCCGCGCCGCGCTCCCCGCCCGGGGCGCCCGCCGCCCCGAACCGCCCCCCCGCCGCGTTCGCCGCCGCCCCGAGCCACACCCGCGGAAATCCAAAGTTCCACCAGCGAATGAGGGACGCTGTAATGATAAAGATGCTGATTCCATTACTCTGCGGATGCCAATATCAGAGACCCTCTGGCCTCGCCGCCCCAGCCACCCCGCGCCCCAGCCTGGCCCCGGCCCCGCCGCCGCCGCTGGCACCCGTCTATCCGTGGATCTGCAACCGCCGCCGCACTCTCCCTCAAAAATATCATGAGTTACCCCGTAGGCCCCGTGGGCTGCTCTACAAAAATGCCAATAAATGAATAAATTGGATTTCACCTTGAATATTCCGCGCGTGATAGTGGCTGAAAGTCGGATCGTGCTGCGCTCCATTTCCACGAGCGTGGCCCCACGTGCACAAAGTGCACGTGTCGCAAGTAGGGGCTCTCTAGAAGAGCTTTTGCCAGAGAGCGAGGTCAACGGGTAATTCGGACACATTGGATGAAATTTGTTCTCTCCTGCCGCTCTCAAAGCCCTGATGACCAGGACCGTCCTTTGCGTTGCAAAGCCCCTGAGTTCGAGCATCGGTTTCGGAACTAGGTGCTACGTACCGCCCTCTCAACTAGATTCTTCGCATGGCGTCGTTTTAATTCAGGTAAGTAGGTCTTGTGTGATTTTAAACTAATTTTTAATCAAATTAATCCACACAAAATAATGAATACCTACTTAAATTAAAAATTTGTTTATTTAAGACATTATTATTATTATTATTATTATTATTATTAAGAAATTAAAACTTTTGAATTATTTAACTCAGTACTCTGGAGCAGGAATATTTCTACTTAACATATTGGTTATTTGTCCAATGAAATTCTCAGCAAAATTAATATGGACTCCCTTTAATGGTGTTGAGTTGTTGGAGTGTTACTAACACATTAAACTTTTAACTAAACTTTACCGTAAAGTGTAACAACACCATATATACGGCAGGATAGCCCTCAACTGAATTATATCTTCATACCTAAAACAAACGCATTGAATTTGCAGTGACTGGTAGAAAGGTCAACATTCAATGGTTAAATTATTGTTGTCGACAAGTGAGATTTTCCCCAACCAGGTATCTCCTACGAGCGAGGCACCGCCCCAGCCGGGACAAGTATTAAGTCCCCGACCGGTCTCCTGGTATGTGTGATAGTGTAATGCATGTAAGTGCAAGTGTAAGTGTGTTTAAGTAAGGGGGTGAGAATAGGACATAGGAGAGGGAGAATAGATCGCGCGCTGTCCGTGACCCGTTGGTTAGGGTACTGCTCTGGTATTCGCCTGGTGTTGATCGGAGAAACCATGGAAAACTACCGATCAGAGCAGCCGGCCGCTAGAATTCTCCTCCTCACAGGCGACTGAATTCGAAGTAGCTGAAAATCTAGTGCCGAAAATCCTGTCCTGCCGGAACTCGAACCTAGGACATCCCGGTCAGAGGCACTGCAGTGACGTCAGTTGATGCACTGAGCCACCGGTGTCAACATTCAAGATTGCTCACTTGTCTCCACGATCACCCAATAGACACCTCCCTTCCTAAGTGGTACCTTAGGCAAACCGAGTATCGATGCTCAATAAACGCGACCGGAGTCATGGGAAGACGATATTCTTCCGATATCTACTCTTATAGGAACAGAATAACGCTCCCTACAGCACACTAACACAATGAAACCATTTCAAACGTCAGATCTTTTCCGTCGATATTTACGTGATATTTTTTGGCTTTGAACAGATTAGTATTGAAATGAATAACACGGGAACAGACAAGGAAATGCACAATATTGTACTCATTTCCTATTTAGTCTTTCTTTAATTTTATGACTTCGACTTCTCACGTTCACGAAATGAATTCAAATGATTACTAAATGGGGAATTTTCTGTGCTTATGGTAAACAATTTTTTAAATTTTATGTCGTGTTTTAATGTTTGTCTGTTATGCATTAAGATATTACTCCGCTGTATTTCACGGAGTACGATACAAATTTATATTCGGCAAAAGCGCAGAACCAAAGAGATTGACTAGGGAGAGGATTTCAAAGTATAATTTTTCATGTACCTAATGAATTTATATATATATATATATATATATATATATATATATATATATATATATTAAAATTATATATATATATATATTTAATTTACCAAGCATAAATATTAGTAAATATAAAAATACCCATGTCTATCTATACTAAGAGTCTATCTTCCATTACACGATAATATTTGAATATTTATATATATAAACAAAGGGTCTCGTTTAAAATGTAAAACACATAACTATTCATTAAAATTTTCAGAGATTTAAAAATACTTTGTTAATCTTCATAATACAATAGTGCCCTGCAGCAGAATTTTTTTAAAGAAAACCAAACAACATTGTTTGCAAAAAGTAACACGCATTTTGATCAATAGCAGCAAAGAAAATACTATCATAAAACACTACAATAAATTAAATATTTTAACAAAAAATTCTTCACGCAATAAACACAGTTTAGTATACAGGTTAGTACATAAAAACTGACTCCAAAAATATTCTGCAAACGGATGAAGATTTTGAAATGGGATTTTTTGAACGATTCACGACTTACAGTCTTAACAGTAGTAGTTATTATCTATAACTTTTTAGCCATACTAGGAATTTATGTATTATAGAAAACGAATATTGCTATGACCAAAGTCGGCGATATTTTGTTTACATAAAAACTTGTATTGTGGGGTCCAGATAATGCAAAATTAGATAAATCTTCTTCTTACATGCTGTATGAAATAAATTACTTCCTCTAAACCGTTGAATAGAATGCTTTATGAAACTTGACGGCGAAAAATCGATTGACGATAAAACGTCCATCGCTTCGTCTATGCAGTCATAGCTGTCTATGGGTCTGTCTGTCCTATTTATCTGTCCATTTGTCCGTCCGTCCGTCCGTTTATCCGCCCGCCCGTCTGTCAAAGTTTTGTCCTCAAATAGCGAAGAGAACGCTGAAATAAATGAGGCAGGTCTCCGTTTCATTTAAATCCCTGATTTTTTTAAAATTGGAAAAGATCAACGATTTTTTTCAGCGTCAATCTACAACTACAACTACGACTACAAACATTGAACATAGCGATGTCTTTGTCTATGAATTCTGTTCTTTAAAGACAGAAGTAGAAATAAATTCATGCCGTATTGTTCGAAAATATTAATTGTTTCCGCTCAGTTCTGCTTGCAATACATTTCTACAAGTTTTAATAAATCTTTTACTAAAAAACGGCTCCAAATTTTTCATCAATTTTCTCTCCGTAAATATCGAAGGACAGTATAATAATTGGTGCTAGTCTCACTTTTGGCAATCTCTCTATATTTAAGAAAATTGTAAAAATAAATAACATTGCAAAAACACAATATTTAACATATAGATTTTTGTCTTAAATAAAATGTTACTGAACAATCAATTCCTTTCAAAATATTATGTACAATTTTGTGAAAAAAATTAGTAGTTTTCGCTTGATTTTTGCTTGAAGTTAATGAAATTTATTTTTAAAAAAAATTAAAAATTGTTTCAATTTTTTTTACATTTTTCCACGTCTAGAACCAAAGGTGTTTAAAATGTCGCAGGTTCGATTTTCGCTGAAATCTCCAAATTTACGCAAATTGCAAAAATTACAAATAATGCGAGAAAGTATGTGGTTGTAGCAGATCTAATGTGGGAATGGAACACTATACTTTTTTATAGAAAAAGTAAGATATTGAGATGGTAGATTCATCAATATGTTGGTCTTTGATTAATTAACAGCAGCTATGCGACGACATTGGCGATCACATCGATCGAATTTCCCTTTCAAGTTCAGTCCCGGTGAAGCTCTCGGATGTTTGTCTTTCATGGAACTCAGTTTATATTTCGTTCAAAAGAATCACTCGAAGCGACAAGAAGACTACCGGTATGTTCTTATCGTTCTTCGCGCAGCTTAAACATTTTTAAGGAATATACAATCAAACCTTGATCATCCGAACATGGATATCGCGAATTTGTGATATGTCGAACACTTTTTCAGAGCCAGTCGCCGTATTTTACGTATAAGATTGTTTTGTTATCTCGAAATGTGATACGATGAATTTCTCGATAACTCGAAAGTATATCTTCTAATCCAATGGCTTCCATCCGATACACCAGTAAAATACCTTGGGGTTCATATTGATAGCAAGTTAACTTGGAAAAAGCACATTGAAGTAATAACCAATGCAACATACCCCAAAATATCAAAACTATACCCATTAATTAACTTCCGCTCAGCCTTAAATTTGGAATGTGCTATCCTAATATTTAAATCTATTATCAGACCATCACTCACATATGCCTGTCCGGTCTGGAATAACTCAACTAAAACCAACATTGAAAAACTCCGAATAGTACAAAAGCAAAGGCTTCTTGGTTCATATCAAATAACATATTCAAAGGGAACTTCAAATAGAACCCCTAATTGAACATATAAGAAAAAACTGTAATAATTTTTTTACTCTTCTTTCATCCTCTCCTTGCAGTACAAAATTCGCAATGGGAAAAACTTTAAACAATCCCCAAAAAATTCGCTATCGATATCCCAAAGACATGTTTAAACCCCCATAGTATGTATAGAGTGTATCTAGATTTAAGAATGTATAATGTATGTAAAATTTGTGTACTGTAAACCAAAGAGTTTGATAATAGTATAAAAATTTTGTACAAACCCCTGAAAGGCACAACTGACGAACAGAAAGAAAATAAACTTTAAAAAAGGATATCTTTTTCCCCTGAGAGAAAATCACAATTTTTAACGCGAAGAAACTGACGAAATGTTGAGTCTTGAAATCCAGACCCTACGGGCCATTTCCCACAAAACACGGACCTTGAACCATTACAGCGTCTCTCTGCGCCCTCCCTGTCGCTTTGAATTCCTGCACAAGCGAATTTTGTATTGGTTCCAAGGCCGGCTAAGCAAGCCCGCGTAGATGTGTACTGGCTCTTCGGGATGTAGTATCTTCTATCAAAACTAGTGCAGCGTGTCACGGAGATGAACAAAGTGTGTTCAAATCATTCAGTTTAATAATTTGTGAAGTGAATAAAACAGTTAAATAATTTGTGAAGTGGAGAAAGGGGAGAGAAATAAAAAAAAATAAGGCAGATGAATTCGATATTGCTGCAAGTACGCTTTCAACGATTTTAAAGACAAAAACAAAATTCGTCACGCAGTGGAGGAATCAAGGTTTGAACCACAAAGTAAAATAATGAAATATTAAAGTTACCCGTAATTGTAAGAAGCATCACTGCTGTGGGTGAAGTGTGCTAGGGACAAGAACAACAATTCAGGGTTCATTAATAAAGAAAATGGCGGAAATATATGCTTAAGAATTAAGAATTAAGTATTCAGAAGTTAGTACAGGTTGGCTGGAATACTTTAAACACAGGAATTGTGCACAAGATTATAACTGACGAGGAATGTGTGTATGGTAAAAGAAAACTATCAACGCGATATTTTAGGTGAATTGCTTAGAGTAGTTTTCGAATCAGATAACGTGTTTAATGATGATGAAGATGAAAGCGGACTATTTTTTTCAAATGCTTCCCTGAGCAAACGTTAGTGTTTAAGTATGAAAATGTCAAGGTGGTGAGAGAAGTAAAGATAACAGTGAGGGTTTCATCGAAAATGACAGTAATTGAATAGTTGAAGCTCTTAGTGATCGGTGATGCTACTAACTGATCGTCAAAAAGAAAAATAATGTTTACTTTAACAAAAACAAGATATAGTATAATGAATTAGTCTACATTTGCATTACATAATTTAAAAAAAGACTCAATATGCCTGTAACAAATAATGTACTTCCGGGTCAATGACCCCCATCTCGATCGGGGTTTTGTCCAGTTTCCCTGATCCATTGAGCAAATGCTGAGATGGCTCCTTGATTTGCTTCTGGACGTAAATGTAGCTTCACTATGCGCACGTTTTGTTGAACTTTCTTTTTGCTTGTAGTGGTAGTAGAGCTTAGGGTGAGTTTCTATTTTGTTTACAATACAGAAAAATCAAATCTGTTTACAAATAAAAGTATCCAAAGTTTTTTATGACAATCATTTATTTAGTAATTTCACAACGTTTCGTAACTCGTTTTGTTACATCTTCAGGTGCTAAACATAGTGAGGGATTGCTATCCCATTGAATTACCACCTCAGCAGAACATTCAAGGAGACATTACGAAATACCTCACTCTCACACAGTTGATACCACATAACTAACCGTTACGAACTCGATATCCCAAACGTGAATGCCCAAACGTTATGTATTAAAAATAAATATGTACAAACCCCTGAAAGGCAAAACTGCCGAACAGAAAGAAAATAAATTTTAAAAAAAGGATATCTTCTTCCCCTGAGAGAAAATCACCATTTTTAACGCGAAGAAACTGACGAAATGTTGAGTCTTGAAATCCACACCCGTTGTTCGTAACGGTTAGTTATGTGGTATCAACTGTGTGAGAGTGTGGTATTTCGTAATGTCTCCTTGAATGTTCTGCTGAGGTGGTAATTCAATGGGATAGCGTTCCCTCACTACGTTTAGCACCTGAAGATGTAACAAAACGCGTTACGAAACGTTGTGAAATTACTGAATAAGTGACTGTCATAAAAAACTTTGGATACTTTTATTTGTAAACATATATTGACAATCAAGAAGAGATATTGATTTATCAAATCTGTTTGTTCCTTTACCGTTAAAAACAAGTTTTCTATAATTTGGCAACGAAAATATCTAGTATTTGAAATGTTAATCCCTCGCTTTTTTAAATTTGTTGTTGTTGTTGTTGTCGTTGTTGTTGTTGTTGTCGTCGTTGTTGTTGTTGTTGTTGTTGTTGTCGTTGTTGTCGTTGTTGTTGTTGTTGTTGTTGTTGTTGTTGTTATTATTATTATTATTAATCTTTCAATTATTAACAGTTAAATTGTTGGGAAGGGATTCTGAAACTCAAGAAAGCGTGCGCAGATGATTTTCTCCCCCATACGTCACATACAGTTTTTGACTGAATAAATAAATAAATAAATAAATAAATAAATAAATAAATAAATAAATAAATAAATAAATAAATAAATAAATAAATAAATAAATAAATAAATAAATAAATAAATAAATAAATAAATAACGTTAAATCCTACTAACGTTGGGACTCGAACCCTTGGGTCTCTTGACCTAGGATCTCCCACACGCACTGCAGTGACAGCAGTTGATGCCCTGAGCCACTAAGCAAGTCATACTGCTAAAAACGGCAAATCAATTACTCTCGTATTACACTACTAATTAAATATTTTATCGAAAACAGTCTTCTCGAATACAGTAATATTAAAGTATTATAAAGGTGAGTCATTAGATGACTTTAGCACCGCTGGTAACTTTTGAACGGTTGAAGTTATTGTATTGCAGTTTTCACAAGCGTGCATGAGACAATGCGGCTAATTGGTACGTGTATTGTTCTATATTTTATCACTTGTATTTTAGGAGATATTTGAGGTAACTTTCTTTTTTCAAACGGAACTATTCATATTTTTTCAGTGTATCATGACGGGCGTAAAACGACAAATTAAATGATATACATATGTATATTGTATATTGGATAAGCATTTTTTGAGTAATTTTGATTTTTTGCTACTCCTATTTAACGGATATTTTGAATGTAACAGTCCGCCACAAAAGGTCACACAGCGCTTCACCAGCAAAAGCGCGCTTGGGTAAGGGAAGAGATCTTACTATTTGAAGATACGAAATATATTTCAAATATTCACAAAACTTCTGATGTTCTTTCCTGAATTCTGCTTTTCACCCTTCCGCATTTTCAGATTTTTTGTATTATTTAAAGATTTATGTATTGAAAATACGGATTTGTCATAATTAGTATGTATTGAAATAAGATTGTTATTTAAACTTCATTTCCAGGTGTCATACCATAGAATCTTAATGGAATATTGGAAACTAAACACTATAAAAATAAATTATTAAGATTGTTCGAAGAAAATTGCATATTTTCAGCAAATAGCTTTATTGTTAATGAGCATACAATAATATTTTACGTATCGAAAAAATGCAGTTAGATAATGTCAATAACTATTTTCTGTCCCTAAGTTATCATCATATGCTTCTTAACATTAAAATTGTTTACTCAAAATGTGCAATATTCTTTGTACAGTCTTAATTAGTTATTCTTTTGGTGTTTTATTACAAGATTCCGTTTATACCCTCTGACATAAAACTCCATTAAATGGGGTTGAAGTAACAAACCATTTTATTTCAATACATACTAATGACGATAATTTACTTTTAATCCTTGAGTTCTTTCAATCAAAGAAAGGCAAAAATCTGAAAATGGGAAGATATGGAAAATAGAGTTCAGGAAAAGAATTTCAAGTTTTGTGAACATTTGGAATATATTTTGTATCATCAAATACTAAAATCAGCTTACCTTCCCCGAGCGCGCTTTGGCTGGTGGAGCGCTGCGTGACCCTTTGTGGAGGCCAGTTACATTCAAAATATCAGTTAAATACGAGTAGCAAACAGCCAAAATCACTCAAAAAATGCTTGTCTAATATATGACAATATGTATATCATTTAATTCGTCTTTTTACGTTCGTCATGGTACACTAAAAAATGTATTGTTCCATTTGAGAGAAAAACAAAGTTACCACAAATGTCTCGCAAAATGCAAGTGATAAAATATAAATGAATACTTGTCTCAATTAGCCTAATGTCCTCATACACTTTCGTGAAAACTGCATTGCAATTATTTTAACCGTTCAAAAGTAACAAGAGGCGCTAACGTTTCGTGACTCACTCTGTATATTATTTTAATATTGCAGTATTCGAGACGACAGTTTTCGTTAAAATATTTAATTAGTAGTGCTAAACGAGAGTAATTAATTTGCCTTTCTTTAGCAGTATGACTTGCTTAGTGGCTCAAAGCATCAACTGCTGTCACTGCAGTGCGTTTGGAAGATCCTAGATCAAGAAATACAAGGGTTCGAATCCCAAAGTTAGTAGGATTTTCGACAGTTACATCGGTAGGTCGAATTCAGTCCCTGTCTGGGGAAGAATTATAGCGGTCGGCTGCTCTGATCAGTTGTTTTCGTGGTTTCTCCGATTAATACCAGGCGAATGCCGGAGCAGGACCCCAACAAACAAGATACGGACCGAGCGCGATATTTCCTTCTTGTCCTACCTTCGCCCCTTATTTACACCTACAATTATATGCCTACATACCGCTACTACACTGCCACACATACCAGGAGACCGGTTGGGATCTTAGAACTTGTGCCGGCTGCGGCAGTACTCGCTGTTGGGAGATACATTGTTGGGAAAACAACGCTAACCGACAGGAAGGTGCGCCAGATATCACCATCCAGAGGGGGATGATTATACCACCGCATCACACACGGGGAAAACATGCACGACACTTACGGTATTATGACCTTTCCAATTGAAGCGTCGAGAATCAATCAATCAATTAATCAATCAATCAAATCAGTTAGACTAGAGGCAAAAATTGTTTGGAGACTGTAGCGACTTCACTCAAAAAAAAAAAAAAAAGAGCCAATCTGAAATCCAGGCGATGCACATCGTTTTTCATGCCGGCGGGAGATTCGTTCTGATTGTGTACCACCTAAGTACACAGTCCTAGGTGTTTCTTTTAAATTCCATGTAAGAATACAGAATTCTTAAGCATCAACTGCTGCTTAATGTTGAGTGACTTATAAAGGTGGTGTAGGTCATATGTCCCGAGTTAACTCTGAATTTTCGAAAATTTCAAAACGAATTATTTCCGGTGTCTTCCTACAACTACGAAATTAAAGATAGAGTAGTTTCCGTCAAATGAAATTTGTTGTTTATAACCAGTTCTTACAAAGAGGTCATATACATTTTTGAAAATTTTAGTAGTTTTCGAGCAATATTGCGTGTAATATGTGTAATTTTGAAACAATTTCAAAAACAAGATTTTCTCAAAACCCGCTCCAAATTTTTTCTTCTAACTCTTGGCAGAGATAGTGCTAAATGCTCTCTATAAGATGACATAAAAGCCATATTGCTCAATTCTTTAATTTTTTCAATAGTTACAAAAATGTAATTTTTTATCTTGTCTCTCACGTCGTCAATATTTAAGTTAGCGGCAATTTGTTCACATTATTGTATTTATAAGTGCATGAGCTTTAAATAATGTGATAACAAATTTTTTCGAAAACTCATCAGTTTTCTATCAAAATGAGCTCAAATTTCTGCATTTTGAGAAACGCTCAAATGCCATTTTCTCAAGAATGACTCCAATTTTTTTCTTTAAACTCTTCCAACGAATAGTGATAATTGCACTGTTTAATATAACAAAAAGTGCAGTTGGAGGCATTTTTCAGTTTATTTTAATTACACAAATGTATTTTTTTTAGTATTTCTCATGCCGTTAATATGCATATTTCCAACGATTTGTATTCAATATTGCAGTTATGAGTAAAATTGCTTCATATGACTTCAAATTAATTTTTTCGAAAAATTAATAGATTCCTATGAAAAAGAGCTATAATTTCGCATTTACAGTAACGCTTAAACGCCATTTTCTTAAAAAGGAGTCTAAACTTTTCAATGAAAATTACTATATCTGACGAGGTTTTACTTTTCTTTAATATTCGTAAAGTAATATATCGGTTCTATTATTAGGAAACCAAAAACTTCAGAATATGTCAAAAAAATACTTTGAGCGGCAATAGATGGCAGCTGGCAAGAGGATGGGGCAAGTCCCTAAACCCAGTCCAACGATAAAGAAATAAAAAAAAACTATTACTTTTTGAAAAAAAAGAATAGACCAATAAAGCATTTACGTCTTCTTATAGAGTGTATTTAGCATTATACCTATCAAAATTTGAAAGAAAAATCATGGACCCGTTGTTGAGAAAATCTTGTTTTGTTATTTTTGAAAATTACAAATATTGCACGATATATTGCGCGAGAACTGCTAAACCTAAAAAAAATGTACATGACCTTAATGAAAGAGATAATTATGGACCACAAATTTAATTTAAAGGAAAATCTCTATCTTCAATTTTGTAGTTGTAGGAAGAGATCGAAAAAATTCAAACTTTTTCATTTTTCGAAAATTTGAAATTAACTGTGAAAATCGGACCTATGCCACCTTTATAGGTATACTTTATTCTTGCAAAAAAATTAAAGAAAAATTTGAAAGCAGTTTTTGAGGTAGTTTTGAAAATATTCGGAGAGCTTCATGTAAAGTACCCCCAAATTTTAAAGAAAGTTTTTCAAAATCGCAGCGTCTCGAGTCGAGTCAGATTGACGGAGGAATATCCATTTTGGGAAAATTTTCTGTAACGTATGGGTTAGGCGCTAGTGGTGTTCACAGACGTGACAGACAAACAAACGGACAGACGGATAGACGGACGGACGGGCGGGCGAAGGTTTTGAAAAAAAAACACTTGATCTGTATTAGGGGACCCCAAAACATGTATTTCCGTTGAAATCTTGAAAGCGATGTTCTCCAGCATTATATAACTTTCTCTATTCTACATAGTATTTCCTCCGTATAATGTGTACGCATACTAAAAAGTAAAATTTGCAATTTTTTCTTATTTTTCATTGGTTTTCATTTAACAAAAAACAGATTTTCCTCTGAGTTATCACAGCCGGAACCACGACCCTCAAATCTGCGGTGGAATTGAAAGCACGTGAACCATTTTGGTCTCAATGAACACTGACAAGCAGAACAAACTCAAGGATATCATTGGCACCACTTGCGCAAGAGAAAAATTGTCTTTTGTGAAATTGTATTGAAAAGAGGGAGAGATAGATTATTCTCCATAATATTATGAACTCAAATCAAATGCTTGACCTCACTTTAGTTGCAGTGTTTGACTACATTTCATGATTCCTTCATCCGCTAATATCAGACTAGCTTGTTGAGGCCTACGGGCTATGCCAGTGGATGTTAGTAGAGTCGAATATAGGGGGCCCACATGCCACATCTGTGATAGAATAGAGGAATCATGGTATAGTACAATGGTAGCCACATTTGGACGTCTTGGCAGCCTTAGCCAGCAGTCAGAACCATCTACAGCGTCACAAAGGATGGAAAGACGAAGATACAACCACATAAGCAGAGGGTCCCTCGAAGTCCCGTAAGAGGTAAGAGGTTAAACAGTAGTACTACTAAAATCCTGTTATCTCTAGTTCTGTCTGCTTCAGAACTCAACGCGCAGTCCTCTTACTCAGAGCACTGTGCCGTCACCTCCGCCGCGTACTTCTGTCGCTAATCTCGAAATGAGCGAACTTCCTTGGCGTTCAGTGTCTGAACAAGGAAGTTTCAAGGACGGCACTGGGGAAAAGTTTTAAGTATCGTTACGTTATACGGAGGCACTTGCTAATTTACTGTTTCCCTGCTTCAGAATTTTACATAAAGGCCAAGCTTGCCGTCAACTTCTTTAATTAGCGACTTTCACGTGACTGCCTCCGGTAAGAGGTGTCGGTGGCCCCCCGGGCTCTGTCGCCGTACGCGGAGGCTCAAACGTGTTCCCGGGATGAACATTGCGATTCCCAAGAACGCATTCGTTTATTGTTGCTCTCTTGTTCAACTAGAGAATTAAAGTGTTGATTAACCTGCCGAAATTTGATGTTCAGAATCTTCTACTTCTTCCTCCCTCCACTTCGTACTCACTTTTTTCTTTTATTTTTTGTCCGTCTCTTTGATTTTCAATTAAAATATTCTTCCGTCTATAGAAACTGTTATGTTATTCATGTTATTGTTTTCGCCTCACGTATTTCACTTCATCTGAGCAGTAATGAGTAGGAACATTGTTTTCAGCTAATCCAAATTGATGGGATGGTACTAATTTTGTATTTTGTACCTATGAATTTAGGCTTGTTAAGTTGTCGATCTCTAAAATTTTCGATATTATGGGTGTAAATGAGATAGGGAAAATGTTAGTAGTTTAGACGGGGAGTTTTTCTTTGTTTTTATGGGCACTACAATAGAAGGTTTCCATGTAATACGATGAAACCCTTGTACGAAAAATTGAATTAAATATGTTAAGAAATAATAGGACGTTATTCTATCACCTCTTAGCGATGTTTCGTAGCAAAGATCTTATAATTCAATAAATCTCTGAAATGGATATATATTTTATTGGAGAAGGAACATCGTAATTCAGGGACATGCTGAAGGAATTTACTTGTGTTGTGGTTACGTGATCTGTTGAGAAGTTGGAATCTGCAAGTACTTCCGAATTTTCTTTGAGAGAATAGTAGTTGTTAATACTAGAGGTCAGTGGTCAGATATGTGGCTTATTACTTAGAAAACGTCTTGTAGCTTTATAAACAGACTTGCTTTGGGTAGTGAAAGATGCAGTGTGATTTTTATAAGAATTTGGTGGTAGTTCAGGAGGATATTGTATGATTACACGTGTTCAATGATTTAAACCCATTTCAACCAGGGCCGTTTAAAAATGCTACCAGATAATCTTTGAGCTTTTCTATGAACATTGGTATTTATTATTTGATACATTTTTGAAATTAATATTTTTAGTTAAAATTCCATTCATAAAATAAGATGATTCAGTTAAATCAGTATTGTGGTTTTGAACATTATGGTATTTCCGAGTTATGAGGTTGTGATTCGTTTTTATATGCCAGGATTTTTGTAAGCGGAGTGTACTTAATATTTGATATTTCATTTGTTTTTGGAAGTATGGAAAATTAATATGTGAAAACGAAATTGAACTTGATGAGGCGACTAGTTCCTCCTTGAGGAGGGGGTGACTTTCCTAATGTAACATACTTTATTATACCAATCACGAGGGCTTGCACGAGTGTCCGCCCTGTGATTATGAAGTTTGTAAGAGAATTTATAATTTATCCAGATAGTGATAATATTTTTTGCTTAATAATCAGTGGTTAGATGATTTCAGACACACTTCGTACATATGAAAATTTTCCGGAAATTGTCTCTGCTATGACTAAATGAAATCAGAAGCACTGAATTGGTTGCTTATGTTTCGTTTACGTACAAATTTTACATCCGAGTTGTCAAGTATTTTTCTCTTAAGATTTTATGATTTTTTCTCGATTTTAAAACTCTATTGCAATTGTTCTTTGTCCTGGCAAAAAAACTACAATAATTGTTTTTTTTCCTTGCCGTGAAGCCGTGTGATACTCACTACTGATGTATATTTCTCAATAAGTTCAGGTTTAATTTCGTCTTCAAATACGGACACGTGCGAGTTCTTAATATCTAGAGATGTTTTTTTGTATAGGGATCAGAGTACTAATAAAATTAAGTTTTATATGATTCTAATGCATCTGTTCAAGTTCTAAAACCTTTTAAGGGTTTCTAAATTCACTTTTATTTTGTTGACTTTTAAATCGTGTAAAATTTTCTAGTTAATGCTTCTTTAATTTTATGTTCGAATTCTAGATGCTTGTCATTGTGATGATTAAAGTATTTACCGTTTCTGACGGGAGCGTCTCACTCTTCACGGTATAAAAGGATACGAAATATTTTGATAGTACTTACCGCCTATGTATCTGACTGTTGGATCTTTTTGATGAGGTACCGAGTTCTTCTTTGCTAGCTCGCTTCTGCTTCTGGTTTTCGTGTTCGAAGTAGAGTAGAACGTGGCTTTGAGGTCGTGCGTCCTCCATTGTGATGTCCCCGAGGCCGTGGTTTAGCCGGATGGCGCGATTTTAGTGGTTGGTTGTTTTCCAAAATTGTACTGGAAGAAAGGATTATATTATAATTCACCGCTTAACTTGGAGGAATAGCAGAAAAATCCTAATAGTATTGGTTTCACACATGCATTCGGTGAACAGCTAAATGGTAGAAAACCGTGCCGGAACTGAGGAAGCCTGAACGGCGCGGAGCGACACCGAATGCGGCAAGCAAAGTGAACAACACTGTATCCTGGTCGCGATGAGAATTTGTATTATTTTCATTTAAGATAAACAAAATATTAAACTATTACGTGATTTCGCTAATCATATTCCGATGCATTATATCCTGCGGTTGGTTGTTTTCTTTTGTTTCCGGGCGCGTCAACTGCTTTCGTCATTAGTCCCGTTAGTGTAGTGCATATTTTTTCTCTCGAGAGAGATGGCGGTGGTCTTCCTCCGCTGGATGGCGAGATCCGGCGCCGACCTACCGTCGGCTAGTGGGGTTTCCCCCTCACCAGGACTCTCCCACCAGTGGGGCACCGGCCCAGGCGGGACAAGTTCTAAGCTCCCGACCGGTCTCCCGGAATATGTGGTAGTGTAGTGCATGTTAGTGTAAGTGTGTGTGTAAGAGGAGAGGATAGGACAAGGAAGAGGAAGGACAGATCGCGCGCGGTCCGTGGCCCGTTTGTTAGGGTACTGCTCCGGCATTCGCCTGGTGTTGATCGGAGAAACCACGGAAAACTATCGATCAGAGCAGCCGGCCGCTAGAATTCTCCTCCAGACAGCGACTGAATTCGACCTAGCTGAAAAGCTAGTATCGAAAATCCTGCCGCGTCAGGACTCGAAATTAGGACCTCCCGGTCAGAGGCGCTGCAGTGACATCAGTTGATGCACTGAGCTACCGCTCCCGGTCCAATATAACGATAAACATAACGACAACCAAATACTGTGTGACAAGTAGAACTTGTTTTCAAGACATAAACAACTACTGTACGAGACTAATCAGTGTACTTGTCGAACTCTGCTGTCGGAGAGTTTAATCACTCTTTGGATTACATTTTTAACACGATTCAAACCTTGAAGTCTAAGCAAATACTACATTATTTCCAGTTTTAGAAAATAAAATATAGATCTTCCCATTCACTTATGAATGTCACTGGTCTATTTGTTCGAGAGATGCTTGCTTTTCGTATTCCATATTAAATGCAATAAGGGTTAGATTGTGTAAATCTAGAAATGAAAGTCTGAATAACGATAATTGTGTTCATGTATATGTTATACGTTTACAATGTATTTTCCGATAATGCCGTATTTAATGTGAGTTTAACTCAATATACTAGCAATTATCATTTGATTAGTAATGTTAATTTATTCGTTTTGGTACCTACACAACCCCTCAGCATCCTTTGGCACCCAAGACTATTTTCCTGTCTATCCGCTGCCAGCTATCCTCCGCCATTGCTCAGAAATGTGTGTCAGACCGTGGGGTAAAGCAGAAGCTGGGGCGGGGGCGGTGGTGCTGTCCGGCCGAAGGCAAACAAAGTGGGACTGGTGACTGGCAGAGTTGGTTTAGTGAATGGGTGAGTGGGTGGATGGATTGACGTGTCTGTAAGGGTAGACGGAGAAGGTATGAAATGGTAAGAAGCTGAAAAAGGAATGGAACGGGTTGTACGGTGAGGACGACCGGGTGAAGGGTAAGGAGATTAATTGATTCTTCGATTGATAAGTGATTCCGCGCACGTCAACTGCTGAGATCATTACTTCCGTAAGTGTACTGCAAGTTTAGTTGCAGGAGATGATGGTGATCTTTGTCCGCTGCCTGGCGAGACCTTCGTCGGTCTGCAGGGATGTTTCACGACCAAGTATCGCCCAGCAGTGTGGCACCGTCCCATCCGGGACAAGCTCTACGCTCTCGACTACACTCCCGACAAGAGTGGTAGTGTAGTGTATTTGAGTGCAAGTGTAGGCAAGGGGTCAGATTGATTGATGGCTGGTCATTCCGGGCGCGTCAACTGCAAAAGTCATTAGTCCCATAAGTGTAGTGCATGATTTTTATCGCGGGAGAGGGTAATGATCTTCCATCACTGGCTGGAGATTCGAAGCCGATCAACGTCGACCTGCGCGGTTTCCTCAACCAGGTATCTCCCGCAAGTGGGGCACTGCTCGGCCGGGGGAAACTCTAAACTCACGACTGTATTCGCGACAAGTGTGGTGGTGTAGTGTGTAAACGGTGAGGAAAGGACAAGGAAGAGGAAGAAAAGATCGCGCGCCGTCCGAGGACCATTGTGAGGGCACTGTTCCGGGATTCTCCTGGCGTTGATCAGAGAACTACCGATCAGAACTAGAATTCTCCTCCAGCAGCTGAACTCGATCTAGTTATCTAACTAGAGTCGACAATCTTGGCATCGTTGGGACTCGATACCTAGAACCCCTGTGACACCTTTGCCAGAGGTAAGGGGAGAAATGGAGTGGATTTGTGGGGTAAGTGAGGTGTTTGGGTGGATGGTGATGGGCTGGACTGGGCTGGGTCGGAGGGGGTGGGGTTGGGGTGGCGAGTGAGACGACAGAGACGCCGAAATCCTCCTTCCATGCATCAACATCTCTCTAAACCTCTCTCTGTCGCACTTTCCCTGTCTCTCTTTCTCACTGTATCTCTCCCTGTCTGCCCTCTCTCTCTCTCTCTCTCTCTCTCTCTCTCTCTCTCTCGCCCTCTGCTGCGCGTTTTGCCGGCGGCCAACGCGAACTTTGTGCGGAAGACAAGTCCGGCAGAGGCGCAGTACCTGGGGAATCGCCCTAGGCCCAGTATACCGCTCAGGTGCCCCCCCTCAGCGTCCGCTCGTCACGCTGCCCCCCTTACCTTCCCCTCCTGCCCACTTATGCTCTCTCTTTCATCCTTTCCCACAAACCCTCGCCCCCTCTCTCTCGCATTGCACTGCCTTCGTCCCGGCAGCTGATTAGATGCTCCCTGCCTTTTATACAGCAGAGAAAGATGAAAAATGTTGACATGAAAAAGGCTAAAAATAAACACGTCCGAGAAGGGAGTGGGGCTGGAAATAGAAAATGAGTTTGACACAAAAAAGAGACGCAGGGAGACGGTAGAGAAAATTGAAGGGCACTGACCGCGATTAATTCTTCTTTTGGGCCTCTGCAGGCCGCGACGACTTCTAAAGCGGATATGCGAATGCAAAACAAAATTGTCGTTTTAAACCGTTTGAGAGATCCCACACTCGTTTCTGATGAGCAGCAACGGAAGGCCTCCCCCGTGCCGTCGCTCGTGTACCGCGCCATTTCCCTCCATCTCCTGCTCTGCTCCTCCCCAACCCCATCTCCTTCTCCCAACCCATCCACTCACTTTCTCTTTTCCGCCTCCGGAAAAGCCTCTATTACTCACCTGACTCGGCGCGGTTTCCATTATTACGTTACGATTATTTATGAAGCTTTATATCTAAACTTTTGTTATTCATGGAACGTTCCTAACTTACGTGGAGTTTCTAATTTCCATCCAAACTTTTACTTGGCAACTTCATAACAGAATGTGCATAACTATCAATCAGTCTACTAATAGCAGAAAGGGTGAGAAAACTGAAGATACAGTCGTTGGTTGGCATCGCGAAACTCCCAGCTCCAAGACCTGCGAAAGGGATGTTGGAAGTTGCTGCTAGAAGACAAATTCTGATTGTTATAAAAAATTGTCAAATTTGACGATATAGATTTTGATGAGTACTAAACATTTCTGTAAAAGATATCTCCTTTTTCAATTTTATTGAAGAAGAAATAAGGTGCAAGCAATAGAAGTTGAATGAGACATTTTTACTCATAAGATAGTTTCAAGTATATTTCTAAGAAACAATACCAAAATACAACTAAGTGAAATTTGTAGGGAAATAAACGGTTACGAAAATGAGACCGTTTGTGCTAATATACGAAAAATACAAGTTGCGTCTAAATGTAACACAGCTTGTGAACTCTTCAACTGTGACCTCTGTGAACTCTTCATGTGTGAACTCATCATCAATCAGGTAATGAGTCAGTCTTGCTGTTATATTGTCTGCAAATAACAATATTGCCTGCTTTGCTTGTTAAATTGCCTGCAAATTTTATACCTTTGCAAAGCAGGGTAAAAATTGCGTAGTCAATTCTTCGCCGTAAGGTTGTAAGAAGTGCATATTACAAATTCTGTAGGAATACCCTTCTTCTTTGAGGAAACTTTTCATGCTTCCCCCCTCCCCAATACCGAACAGATCAGAAACATTTACTACTTTTATTACACTCGTTGAGGAATTTTCTCTTGAGTCTTTCAAAACAAGATCCATATTTCTTCCGAAGCTGTAGAAAGATTGCTTTTGTCGATTCAGAAATAACGAACCATATATGTTCTTCCAATAACGTTCTTCCAACCTGTTGACGGTGTTTATAAATATGATTTTGAATGTTTTGAAATATGATTTATTATAAAAGGATAGGAAAGTTCCCAGTTATTCATTCGAAATGCATGTAGCAGTAGTCAATAGCTGGAGCTCAAGAAAAGGTGTGCAGACTTCACCCCCATACGTCACATACAGTGTTTACAGATTTTTGATGAAAATAAAACAAATTAGGTAAATTGATAAGGTAGAGTGCTTAGATGACACCCTGTTTCCGAATTTTTGAAAATAATCAACATTGATTATTACGAGAATGCAACTTTCAAATCTGGCCCGTAGATTTATACAATAATTTCTTATTTGTGTCACTTTGCGAAGTACTAACCATTTCACTTCTTCAGTTGACAAATTACTCCTATAGATGGGGGTAAGAATTGACCTTACAGTTAGCTATATCAGCTTATTACTCACAAACACTATAAAGTACTTTTTAATGTTTGGTTTTCTACATGTCTGCAGTTATTTGAACAAAATGGGCATTTTCCTTATTACCATTTTAATGTGACATATTGTCAGACCATTTCAAAGAAAAAGAGCCTGATAAAAGGAAATAATTAACCCATTGCATCTAAGGCAACGACCATTTTAGAGCTGAGTATTAAGTGTGCACACACGTGCACAACCACCCCAAAAGATTCGATAATAAACAGCAATTATATTTGGCGAAAACAGTATTGCTGCCTCAACATATTCTGAGTAAAGAGATATAACATATAAAGAATATAGTTAATTGATTTTATTGAGATTTTTGTTGGAAAATATGGTAGAATTCATCATTTTGTAATGAATACAGTTTTTACTACTAACTTGAAAATGAGAATGTGTGGTTATGGCGTTTATTAATTTTGTGTACGAGTATGTCTGCCGGAATCACTAGAGTCGGAAGTAAACATGTTAGCCTCTTTTATTCATAAGAGAGTTTTAGCATAGCAGAAAACGTTATTAGCCATGCACGTGGCCATTAGTGTGTGAATTAAAAAATAAGTTTGGCCCAATTTTTCTAAACGTAAGAAGTTTCGAACTGTGGCCGCACAGTTTTTTTAAATAAATTCTGTTTATTTAAAATTTATTTCTACAGAAACATTAGGCTTTAATAATAATATTTACACGAGTGGAAACGTTACTCAACAACAGCATTCCTATTTAAACAAATCCTTACGGTGCCACTGTAGTCTTATTTCTTCACTATTGTCTAATAGATTAATAGCGAGATGAATTGAATGATTTTCCAATTTTGTGTGGTATTTCTGACTCACTGACGTTATTTCGTATTTTATGGTCTTCATTTGAAGGTCGTTGAGGAGTACTCTATTACTGACATACTAGGGTATTTAGATGGGGATCGCTGAGGAATTTCAAGGTTGGAGAAGCTGTGTGATTCATAAGTTAGAATGCCATAGGTCCACATGGGTTGCGGGATACTTTACTGTATATTGTTTGGCAGTGATAGTTGGGAGTGTTTATCGATTAATTATTGGTATTTTTTAGTGTTTAATTCTAGTCCTTTTCTTTTAAATGGACCTTACATGTTAATCTTCTACCGAAATGAACACCTATTTAACTTCCTTACTTTGTGGGATCTGTTTCTTGTTTAATTTTATTTCAGGATAGTTGCCTTTTCTTAAGGCGAAGATCACATGTTTTGATTCGTTGATTTTAATGTGCCAACGAGAAAGCCACTGGTAATTGTTTTAAGTGGTTTTCTAGTGCATCTGACGCTGCTTTGCGATCTTTGATAGATACTAGTACTGCCGTAACAACGTTGTTTAATCTTGGTATATCAATAGTTAATACGAGATACAATATAGCGCCCACTACACTTCCCTGAGGGCTCCGGCTTCTATTCGCCGAAATGAGGTCAGGGTTGATTTATGCTTTACTTGAAAGTTTCTATTTGTTAAATAGGTTTTAACAAAAGTGAAGACATGGGATGGAAATATTTTCTTGCTTTTTATATGATGAAAAAATATGGCCCTTGATGCCATATTTTGTCAAAGGCTTGTGTCACATTTGGAAATACCACTGAGCAATATCTTTTATTTCAAAGTCTTTGGTGACTATTCAGTGAACTTGTTCAATTGAGGAATATTGCTATCGATTAGAGGAAGACGGACAATGGGGATCTTTCTCAGGTTTGGGGAAAACTACAGTTTGCACCATTTTCCAATGTGCAGGAAAGTAGGACATTCTTAGTATTGCGTTGAATTGCGCTATTGATTTTCTAGGTCGGTTTTAAAGGATCTCAGCTGTTATAAGATCGTATCCAGGTGCTTTGTTGCGAGGTAGCTTCTTGATAGTCTCTGTTATTTCCTTCATACTTTATTGTAGGAGACGATTGTACTGGAGAAAATCCATGATTTCATCTTCCGGTGATTGATCCGAGGCATTAGGCGTTAGGCAGAGTGTACGCTAAAGTTCTATAAAGCCATCTCCCTACAATTTGCATTTGTTCGATTAGAACTGCCTATCCACCACTGTTCTGCATACACCAGGTGTCCCACCAATTATGTATGGGGCTATTCCATAACTTCCAAACGGCTCACGATATCCTAACGTCCTGAACAATGCGGAATCATTAATAATTACATACACATATTATTGACTCAACTTAATGATTCATTATGAGAATATACTGGTTAGCAACACACACTGCCCCCACAATTGAAAAAAAATTGTAATCCCGAGCGTGGTCAGCGGGCAATAGGAGCCACTCGATCAGCACTCGATTGCACTCATTAGAGTTTTTGCACAGTGGGTATGGCGGTTACGCACGCGGATACGGCGAAGAAATTGCAGGGAGATGGCGGAAAGATGGCGAAAAAAGGCGGGAAGGCGGGGATGGGTACGCAGGGATACGGGGAAATTGCAGGGAGATGGCGGAAAGATGGCGGTGGATAGCGGTAAATGGCAAAGAAAAGGCTGGGAATGGCGGGGCAATGACAGGAGTACGCAAAGAGGATGACGGGGCATGGCGGGGAAGGTGGGGTGACGTCCTGGAACGAGAAGAAATGGCGGGGGTGGAAGCACCCCCCCCCACACACACACACACGGGTCGACCGTGGGGCTCTTGAGTCATACTGTCATGTGTAGAGTGGATCATGAGATTTTATGGAATGATGATATTAATATAATACAAATGACTACGGTCCCCTGACAAACTAAGAGGAAGCCGAAAAGCAGAGAAAGCTGCCGCGAGCCACCACAAATTGCATATTGATCAACCAGGATTTGGACTCGGTACGAAGAGGTGAAAGGCCAGCAGGCTGGTCACATTGTGATCATCGTCAACACAAAGAGGGGCGTTTATTTTAATATAAGAGCTGCCCTCCACTTCCGTAGCACAAACTACAACTTGTTGAGACAATGTTCATTAATAATCGACGGACTGTGGTGGCTCAGTGCGCGAATTGATGTCACTCGCACCGCCCCAGGCGGGACAAACACTAAGCAATCATGGAAAACTGCCGATCAGAGCAGCCGGACTCTAGAAATCTCCTCCAGGCAGCAGCTGAACTCGACCAAGCTATCTAGCTAATGTAGGGTGTCTTGCCACCTCCGGAACTCGAACTGTAAGACCTTCCGGTCCGAGGCACTCCAGACACCAATTGATGCCACGAGCCGGCTAAGCCGGAGTGTTATTTTGGTACTCATAATTCATTCTACCTTGTAGGTGCATTCTACATCTTACAAAATTCTTTATTAGACCTTCTTCGCGCAATTAATATAAACACCAAGCGGTGGGGTTGGGTGAGCGTTGGGCATAGATTTCAAACGCTTCTCAAAAACCCTTCTCAAAGTGTGAGGGGGCAAGTCCATAACCGTGAATTCGAAATTGAATCCTACCGTACAGATGTTCTTCCAAGAAGGTAAGGTAAGGAATCCTCTGTTCTTTCGAAGAATTAAATGTCAGGTCACTTACATTTTCTCCAAGAGGAAATAACACTGAAATGGAACGTTCACCTGTGGTACCATATCATTGGTCACGATATACTGTTACATGATTCTCTGAATTCGACCCGCTCCACGATTTCCTCGAGGATTCGAGCCAAGGCACCTGAAAGGTCGCGCGAATGCCCTTCAGAATTCCACCAATTTATTTTAATTCGTGAAATTTTTTCTGAAAGTGAAATCTTATAAGGGATAAAAAAATTATGAAAGGGGTTAATCAGTGGTCGAGGAGAGAAGAGGTCTGTTAAAAGGTGTACGGCTTACGTACAAAATGGGTGTCAGAGTCCGTTCCAAGAATGGTTCAGAGAAGTTTCACTGTATCTTTTCTTTCAAATCCCTTCTACTACATATAGTATGGGATTATTGATGTAAACGTTATCAATTATCCAAAAAACGTAGCAATGTTTATCATGTAAACTAGTCAAAGAATGTTTTCGTTCCTGGTTTACATTCATGGACCTCTTTCGTGGCCTACATTCTTCTTGCGAGATGAGATCTAATTTCATCCGGGTTCGCAACACGACACATATTTCCTCAGAAAGTTGAGCTCTAATGCAAAAAGCGACTTATATCAGACATCAAAGTAACTCACGTGACATCAGATCATGTTAAAGTACGTGTTGAAGGGCATCAAGACATGAGAGAAACATTAACAAAAAAATAGTCGAAAATATAAGCGAAAATCGAATGTGGAAGAATTCATACATTATTGTAATTCGTTCACAGAAGTGACAAACATAAATTTAAAAAATAATCAGTTTATTTCTATTTTTTATCTTTTATTTCTTATTACCACCATCATTTGTGCATTCTAAAATGACTTGGAATGTGTTCACAAGGAGGAGGTAATTCACTCACGAAGCACGAGAGACGCCCGATTGTGAAAACTTCTATAATTATTCAAGATGGTCTACAAACGCCTGCTCATGTTTCTCAGAAACGTCCTCATCGGCACATGAAATTCGTTCCTCTAGCATCCTCGTCCCAAAGCTTACATTCTGGGAACCCAATTCATAATCGAAACTGGTAAACATTGTTAAAGAACATATCGGTGTACAATCATACTAACAAAAGAGGGGTATTAGAAAAAAATCATACGTTGTTGGTAGATCGCGTTATGTCGAGTGATACGGATCATTTCGAATATAACTATCAGGTTGCTCAGCCAATTTGAAATCTTTGGGACGAATGTTAGCTGAAGCAACCGCTCCGACTTCGCAGGCTCGCGGGGCGCGAGCGCGGCGTCGTTCTTGGCCTGGATCGCCCGCGGGGCTGCGCGCTGCTCTCGCCCCGCCTCACCCCGCCCCCCCGCCCTTTACGCCGTACCCGCGCATCGCCTCGAGGTTCCCCGCCGCCTGGTTTCTTCCCTCCGCCCCGCCCGGGCGTCTTCCGTTTCTTACCCCTACCCCTTGCGAACGCCCGCCCGCGGTGCACAAGGCGCCTCCGGGCGGTGCCTAACCCCCGCGCCCTCCCACGCGTCCCGCCCACGAGTCTTGTCCATGTGCCCGCCCACGCGCACCCCCCACGCGCACCCCCCACGCGCACCCCCACGCGCACCGCCCACGCGCACCGCCCACGCGCACCGCCCACGCGCACCGCCCACGCGCACCGCCCACGCGCACCGCCCACGCGCACCGCCCACGCGCACCGCCCACGCACACCCCCACGCGCACCGCCCACGCGCACCGCCCACGCGCACCGCCCACGCGCACCGCCCACGCACACCGCCCACGCGCACCGCCCACGCTACCGCCCACGCACACCGCCCACGCACACCGCCCACGCACACCGCCCACGCACACTGCCCACGCGCACTGCCCACGCGCACCGCCCACGCGCACCACCCATGCGCCCATCGCCGCCCCCAGCCCCCCTGCCCCCTGCCCCCCCCCTCGCCCCCGGTCCCCCCAATTCCCCCCTCCAGCTGATGCTTTTGTCGCTTTTCGCTTCGTCCAATTTACCTGTAATCCTTCTTTTTCACTACTTCGCACTATACCTATAAAATCTTGTTACATTTTTGTTTTTTGCATCACAGTCTGCAAGCGATTGAATTCTTCGTCAAGCTTTCTCTGTTTTCAGCATCTTGATCTCTTCGTAAATTCAACATTTGCCATTTCATTAATGGTACTATATTATATTTATTATTTTTAATAATTTTACGATTTTTATTATTATTATCATAATTATCATCAAGCTACGCCTTATTTTTATTACTCCTTCCTTTTCCTTGCTATTCCTTTTAATTTTTCTCTTTGATTACACACTTCAATTTCACTTTTTCTTTGCCTTCATCCTCCTTATTACTAGAGCATCATTCGTATTTTTTTTAAATAAAAATATTTAGGTTTCTGAATTGTCTCTTTTTAGCTGTAGTCATATCATCTGACATACCATGGTCCTGACATTACGCTTCTCTTTAACCAAGTATCTATACAAAGCATCACTTCTCGATTTCTTATCCTGTTATCTTTTTACCATATCATACCGCATTGAGCTATACATTTAAATTGCAAGTGTAAGATATGCAGAATCAATACGCATGAAATCTATTTAAAACTACTGTACTTATTCAGTTCATTTGTGCAACTTTCATAAGATAACAAAATTTGGCTTTCGTTCTGTTGTTTTGTTAACTTTGTGTTCAAACATTGTTGTCTTTATCTAGCGTCTGGTGGCCGCGCTCAATTACGAGTAGGTTTTAGTGGTCTTGTGAATCTTAGTCGATGTTTTGAAAATAAGTCACGTGCACCATCATATTTCCAACTGCGCATCAGTCACCAAAGGAATTGTTTTAGTCTTTTACCTTATCGCAAGTATACAAGAATCCATCTGTTTGGGGTGGCAGATTCTGAGTCAGTAGGTGTCATGCGCAACTGTACCCGCAGAGCGCGTGGAGTTCGTGTGTGGTTTGCGTGTGTCTCAAATACATTTGTAGTACATATGTATTTCAGTACATAACAGTTCTTTTTTTATTAAGCGAAATTCGCCACATGATCTGCAGAATTGAATCGGTTCCATAAAATGAAAATCGTCATTTTACATCGAACGTGTGTCCCGATAACTTCTGTTACGTTTGTGCAAGACACTCAAACTCCAAAAGAAAAAATATATGAAATTACAAAACTTGTATTCTTTATACTGTGGCTGTCGTGTCGTGTTTATGATCATGGGCTGCTCACCAATGAGGACAAATCATGGGCTGCTCACCAATGCTGTGTCGACTGTACAACGATTGTGGTTGTATGGAAAACTCAAATCATTCGTAATCGCTCAATCGCACAATCGTACAAACCATTTTAACGGCTGCGTATTATCCGAATATCCATATTCGATTTTTAACTTGTTCTTACCACATATGAAGAACCTTATAAAATTTTGTAGTAATATAACCGGAATGGCAATGCGGAAATTAGTATAGGATTTTGTTTATTTCAAATATTAAATATATTCATATCTTGAGTGATAGTAAATTTTTAGAACGATTTTCAAACTCAGCAGGATCGTTTCCTTTGAAATGACCTACTTTCATCCAGGAGGTATGAAATTTTGTTTTTGTTCGCTAATGTTTTTATCGACGTAACATTTGTGATGGCAAAAGTTAAATCGTACAATTTAACTACTTAAATTAATAGTACAACTACGCGCCTCAGTCTTATGAGTTCACACAGCAATTTTCATACACAGAAAAAATACCTTTACAATAATTGCGTTTACATAAATTGCCTTTACCATAATTATGAGTGGTTCTCTCTCGTGTGAGAGTTTTGAAGTCTTTCACAATGACTGCCATTGGTTTCCATCTCATTTATTAATTTATTTTTGAATTTATATTTCGTCAAAATAGTATATAACGTATGGGGGGGGGGCGAGGACTGATTGTCCCCATTTATTGGCCAAGTTACCCAGGGTACGCAACCGACATCACACATACAAATGGTGACAGGGATACGAAATATCGCAATTCTTTACTCACAGGTGAGGCTGAAATCGGCGCGAGCTTGGGACGTTCTCTGTCAGACACCTGTCGAAACGCCTTCCAGTCTGGATGTTTTATCACTCACTCTAAAACTAGAATGAAGTTTAGGGCAAGTAGCAAATCACCGCACAACGGTTATGACACTTTATATTACGACTAAACTTCCAATATTTTTCGTGTCCGGCGTGAATTGAATATTCCAACTACGATACGTTTAACGTGACACAACACAACCCGCACGGCATAGTTTTGCATAGTCAAGTAAGTATTATTTTTTGACCAATTATTTCTTGGTGCAATGGGCAACTTACAAGGCAATATATTACCCATCAACAGAAAATTTTCAAGAAAAATTCTGCTTCAAATAATTTTAAGGACGTTCTTTCTCTTCAAAAAACATAAATAACATAAAATATGCGTCCATGAAACTTAGGACGTTTTCAACATTTTCATGCTGAGATGTAAAAATTGATTGTTATATTTTAAAAACACATTAAAAACTAATTGTGTTGTCAGTCAGTCCGCGATTGTGTTGTAGAGTTTCAAAATATAAACAGTATTTTTTCATTATGTGCAATATATGTTAACGTGCTTATAATGTATAGGTTGCTACGTACGGGTACATTGTTTTGGAACACCACCAACATCTACGTTCGTTTCTTGTTAAGATTGTTTCTGATTACTTGCATCACGGACGCTGCAAGCACTTTAAGTAAAGAAGAGATGAATGGCTATTCCAGGCCTGTTCGAAGTTGGCGATCATCGCCCTCGACCGCAATACAGGTAGAGACTATAAAAGCAAGCGTCGCCGCAGTGATTGGCGCCCTTTCCGCGGGGAGGGGAACAGAAGCACTGAAAACGAAAGGCGAGTACATCGATACAATAACCCGCTACGTACGTGTAAGATCAGAATATTATGGACTGCAAAGATCAGTTTTAGTTTATGATTTACACCCGAACCCTTCATTTTCTAAGTTAATATTCAAAATATTATTTTAGATGCATACATGAGTTATAATTTATTTAGTAATTGTGACTTGAATATCGATGCTTTAGAGGTTCGTATATTTCCAAAATGTCCTGCCAATCATAGATTTTTTTGTGGAGAATGAATGATTTTTGTCACGTCAATAAGTATTTGTGATAAGTTATTTTGCAAGTTGGTATAAATAAATATCTTCATCTGCTTCATGCAGTTGTATTAAGACAATTTTATATATATATATATATATATATATATATATATATATATATATATATTGTGTGTGTGTGTGTGTGTGTGTGTGTGTGTGTGTGTGTGTGTGTGTGTGTGTTTTTTTTTTTTACGAGGGTAGGTGGAAATCTTCAAAAGACACCATGCGGCCCGTACCACATGATAGTGTGAGATTTTTACCCACTAAAACCAACCTCCCTTCTCCTCCATCCTCCCCGCGGAACCGCCGTTAGGCATTACATCACGGGGAGTGGATTAGAGTGGCTTAGTCACAAGCCACTTCTCTTCGTCAAAACGTAGGAAGGATCAAACGAGGATCAATCGACTTCCCTTCTTTCCCTTTCTATTCTCTGGAGCTCAGCTATTATGGTCTGCGCATATGAGCTCACCGCATCCCAGTTGGTTTCTGAGGCGAGCATGCACCCAACCATTGCTTCGGGTGTCAGCGGGTCGATCCCGAGTATACTCATAACGTGCCGTCGCTGCAGATGGTATCGCGGGCACTGGAAGAACACATGCTCGGCGTCTTCGACAGCAGGTTCACATAATGGACAGAATGGGGTATCCTCCAGCTTGAACCTGTGGAGATATGCCAGAAAGCATCCGTGTCCAGACAACAGCTGTGTCAAGAAGAAATTTACTTCGCCGTGTTTACGGTTGATCCACGGTGCAATGGAGGGAATCATGCGGTATGTCCATCTTCCTTTAATGGACGTGTCCCATCGATCCTGCCATTCGAGCAGTGTTGTCGAGCAGTCTGGGTTCTCCTCTTCTTTGTGATATCGCTTTGTCTTTCCTGCGCCAAGATATCTACAGGAGGCATCCCCGCGATGACGCACACTGCATCGTTTGACACAGTGCGGAATGCACAAGCTACCCGCAATGCTGATAACCTGTACACTGACGTCACCCCTCGGATGTAACTATTTATCGACATGCAGTTGGCCCATACTGGGGCTCCATAGAGCAAGACGGACCTCACAACCAAGGCCAGAAGCTTCCGTTTCTCCTGACAGGGCCCTATGTTGGGCATTAGTCTCGACAATGCTGCATTAATTACCGCAGCTTTATTGCTGGCGTACTTCAGGTGGTCAGCAAATGTCAGACGGGCGTCAATCATGAGACCAAGATATTTGATCGACGGCTGCGATGCAATATGGTGGTCTCCGACTTTGAGAGTGATGGTTTCTCTCTTTTTCCTGCTAGTGACTAGGATAACCTCAGTCTTGTGCTCAGCTAACTGCAGCCCTGAGGACTTCAACCACTGACTAACAATAGCGATCGCTTCGTTGCAAATATACACAATTTCCTCAATGTACTTTGCAACGGCGACGATAGCAATGTCGTCCGCGAAACCAATAATACTGGTTCCTTCTGGGAGGGGAAGCCGAAGAACCTCGTCATACATCACATTCCATAATGGTGGACCCAATACCGACCCTTGCGGGACACCAGCCGTGATATTATGTACCTTCGGCCCATTATTTGTATTGTAAATCAGGGCTCTATTACTCAGATACTCGGCCACAATCTTCCTCAGGTACGTTGACACATTAAATCTGCGGAGAGCTTGGTGAATATTACTCCACCTGGCCGAGTTGAATGCATTTTTAATATCTAACTTAACGACAGCACAGTACTGTTTTGGGCCTCTCTTCCATCTACTTTCTCCAATTGCTTGTCGGGCGGTGTTAATGACAAGCTGGACTGCGTCAACAGTCGAGCGGGCTCGAGCGTGCGTGCGTGCGTGTGTGTGTGTGTGTGTGTGTGTGAGTGAGTGAGTGTGTGTGTGTGTCTCCAACTTCATTACTTTTAGCTACCTATAAATTGTACTTACGGGTCTGTATTGTACTCACAGCCCGGAAGAGGTCTAAGATTTTGTATTCACGTAACGTTTGGCAGATATAATTAAATAATTAAATATATCCTTGAATTTGGGTTTTTGATAAGTAATTGGAATTTTCAAGGTGATCACTCATTTAAATAAAATTGATAAATAGAGACAAGATTTTCATGTAAATGCATGTTTTTATTTAAGCTTGGTAGAGATTTCAAACTTTGTAAATATGTTTCATGAATGTTTTTGTATCGTAAAATCGAGCTACAAAAGATAGCACAAATATTGCGGGTGCAGTCTCGTTTCAACCACGATGAAAGTAACAAGTGTCTATGGTGCGCGTTACTAAGTTTAACAACTGTCACACGAAGGAGCGTTTTATTATATTAAACTGATGAATCAGTGTGTTAAATAAGTCAATTGTATTTGGGAATTATTGAAAGTTAGCTGCCTTCTGGCTGGCATTTCTACCAACGTAAACATAACCAAAGGGCAGGTGAACAACATGAACCGTAAGTAAAGTAATGTTATGTTGGTGCAGACCTGCCCAACTGTTTTCAGACGAGTGCGGGCGTCCGTGTTGGCTCCGCTCCGAGCTGTGACGGCAGTTATCGCGAGGAGAGGATTGCTTGTTGAGGGTGGGGAGGAGTAGAGCAAATACTGAGTAGGCAGCGCCTTTTGAAGAAAGGGCAAGCCATCGGACTGCAAAATGATTTTACGCTCGTGTGGTGTATCGCGGACCCGACCAGTTCCTAATGGGAGAAGCTGCGATTTAGCCGCAATAAACGCGTTGGGAAATCATAGGTTTGTTTGCTTGTTTTTAGTTTTTGTTGTTTTTTTTACTTTTTCGCACTTAATTCGTAAGAAGAATAAGTTGCTGATCGGAGAAATTACAAAAAACTACAGATCAGAGCAGCCGACCGTCAGAATTCTGCTCCAGCCAGCGACTGAATACGATGTAGCTGACAAGCTAGTGTCGAAAATCCTGCCATCGTCGGGTCGCGAATCTAGGACCTCCCGGCACTTCAGTGACATCAGTTGACGCCCTGAGCCACCTCTCCCGGTTCACATACGGACGGACGGACCGACGGACGGATGGACGGACGGACGGATGGATGGATGGATGGATGGATGGACGACCGGCCGGATGGACGATCGGCCGGATGGACGATCGGCCGGATGGACGGACTGACAGATATACAGGCAGATATAGACACACAGACTGAAGACAGACAGACTACCGAGAGACGGACAAACTACAGACAGACAGAGAAAAGAGGTTATGCCGTCAATCGATTTTTCAGTATCAAGGACCCACAAAAATTCTGGCTACACCTCGTGTCAGAGGAGGTAATTTACTGTATACAGCAACAGAATTTTTCCACCTTTTCGTTACCAGGGCCCGGCAAAAAAACATTTTTCTGCCGAATATTCCTCGTTTTCACTCCACGATTAAATAACAATCTCTTCTTACGAAATAAGTGCGAGGAAGTAAAAAAGCTTATAGATAACAGGTGTGGCTAAATCTCATTAGAATGGGCGTAAAATCTGGATATTAATTACGCATATTTTTTATTAATTTGTAAAAATATTTATTATACATTGCAATAATTAAAATCCCTAAGTGTAAAAGTTGTAGGTATGCATATTCTATAAACCTCACTGTCTCAAATCATTAAACAGGCTGAGGTGGCTCAAAGCATCGTGTAATGTCACAGTAGTGCATCCCATTGGGAGGGCCAAGATTTTGAATTTCGATTGTGGCAGGTTGTGGACTAGCTAGATAGCTAAGTCGAATTCAGCAGCTGTCTGGAGGAGAATTCTAGTGGCTGGCTGCTCTGATCGGTAGTTTCCCTTGGTTTCTCCTATCAATATCAGGTGAATGCTGGAGCACCACACAAACAAATGCGCCACACCCCGCACGCAATCTATTCTTTCTCTTCTTGTCCCATTCTCACATCCCTTACTTACACATACAGTTACGTGCACTACACTGCCACACATGTCGGAAAACCAGGCGGGAGGTTAGAGCTTGTGAATTACAAATTTAGAATTAATGCGAGAAAGTATGCGCTGGTGTTGCACCACTAGTTTAATTATACAAACTGTTTAACTCTAATTTATTTGCAAACAAAAACCTCTCATGAGTTATTCAAGCATTTTGCATCTTCAGAAAATGTTCTAGCCTGATAAGACTCTAAAAGAGTATAATAAAATTGTATTTGAACAATTATTTCAATCCAAATAAATTTTCAATTGGAAACCCTGGCCCATCTACGAAAACCGTTGTTTTGTTCACTCCTTTTTTTGGTGTATATATGCTGCGTACATTTTAAGATGATTTCTTGATGATTTCTTTATGAATTATTACTAATTCAAATAAAAATATATATATTTCTACAACAATTATTTTCGAAATTTCAGGAAGTACCAATCAAGTGGTTGCACATTGATTTGTTCAGAAACGTTGTAGGTACGTGGAAGATGCAAATATGCAACTTTACACTGCTTCAATATTGCTAATCATCTTAAAATCACTAAAATTACCAGTCGGGATATTAGGGCTTGTTCCGCCTGAGTCGGTTCCCTGCTGGGCAAGAAACCCGGATTTTGAAGATACCGTCCATCGGAAGGAAATCTAGGCCATAGCCCGGAATAAAAATAGGCACTACATGTACGGGTCGAATGATCTGTATATGCAGAAGACAACGAGTTCGGAAGCGCGAAATAATCCATCAATCAATTTTGCAGTTATATTATAATTAATCTTTTGTTTGAGTTAAACATTTCTTCTATTGGCACATTTTAATTTCTAAACTTCTGAGGTATTCTTCTCTAAAGATGATGAATGTATTGTTGTATTGTGCAAGTCAACTAATGCACCTAATATTTTACGAAGGGAAATTACAATATCCTATAGCTTAGCACGGTGTTTGTTACCTTATTTTTGCCCTAAGGGACCGAATTTATTAGCGCACTCTTCGTATTCCAGCACAAAGATTAAGAAAAAAATATTGTCATTTTTAGACATTTAAACAAACTTCGCATTAAAAAGAAAGTAAATTTTCCAGTGAAAATTTTCTGATGTAAAAACCTGAAAATACACGGTTTAATTTGTCATGACCACGAGTTTGTCTCTATTTGAATATCATACTGAAAGTGTTCTCCATACACTTATCAATAATTACATTATTAGATTTACAGCGGTATTTTTGATGAGTGACAGTTTCAAGCGACAATCAATATCTCGTTATCGGCTTTCCCCGAGTTAATATCGTTCAACAGAGCTCCTTTAGCCCCGAAAATGGCGACAAGAGGTCCATCAATCGTCCGCCGTGCGTTCAGGCGAAATGCCATTTAGTCTGTGGGAATGTCCGCGAGCGAGAAAGTGCGGAAAGAAAGCCGACTGGAGATTTGTATTACCCTGGCGATGACACCTACGGCGTTCAAACACGAACGGCAATCGAATTCGGCGGGTTGTGCCTGAATTCGCGTAGTTCCGCATCACTCCGACGAGAGAGCGCACATCACCACCACTCGGCTCCCGAACAGCTCAACGAGTTGGCACAGCTACCACTAGAGCGCAGCACGCGCCAGTGCGTCGTCGAGCCGCGCGCCTGGGGCTTCTCGAGCTGCCCGTCTGCCCGCCCCGCGTGCCGGCGGAGTTTGTTTCATCGTTACGCGCTCTCCGCGGGCTGTAAATGGAGCTTTTCGCCCGGGCGCCGAACAAACGCCCCGGGCGCGCGCGACTCCGCTGGAAACGGCACCGCCGTGGGGCATCGCATAACGATTCGTTGCGAATTCGCAGGGCAGCTAGCGCGAGTGCACCCGCCCGCCCGCCTTCCACGGGCCGAGCCCCTGCGCCACGCCGTGGCCATTGCAGAGGGTCGTAAATGAAGGAATGGTAGACACGCGGCCCTCCCTGCCCGCCGGCGCGCTGGAAAGCTGGAGAGGAAGTGGGCTTCAATGCGTCTGTTCAGGAATCTTTGAGTGGTGTTGGACAGAAGTAGTTTTTGCGTATTAATCCACAATAATGATGGAAACGAAGTCATTCTAAGTCTACACATATACACACATACTCAGAGAAAGAGTGAAGGTGAGAGAAATAGAAAAGCAGAAAAATAGAAAAGCTAAAAACAAGCAGAAAGACAGACAGACAGAGAACAGACAGACAGAAAAAAAGACGGACCGAAGAGAGAGGAGAGAGAGAAGGAAGAAAAACAGACCGACAGAGAGAAAGAAAGACAGACAGAAAGAAAGACTGTAGAAAACGGTTACAGACATACAAAAAGACAAACACATGTTTGTACCTTACTGGCTGGGCACCGTTAAATCAAACTACAGAACATGTCCACATTTCTTCCTAAGTTGTTAAGTGGATGCAGCGTGAAAATACTTTTTTTTATCATTTCCTCATACACATTTGCTCAGGGGCGCCTGCCTCGTTTTTTAGTCTAACTATTCACCACTTCGTTAGGAATGAGATAATTCAGAACTCTTCAACAATAGTTCAGAATTTAAATGTTTGATGGTCTCTCCCCTGCACCATTTCTGTACAATACTGTAAGCGGGTTATGGAATGCTGTATTGATGTATGTATACTGAAACGTCATGAATATGCATACGTATTTACTTTGAATTCCCATATTTTCTACTTGATACCATTATTATATTGACGTTTTCGTTTATATATTTATTTATAACTATCATTTTCTTGCCTGCCGAACACTAGTGCATGATGAGTTGCCTAACAATAAGGGGCTAATTACTATATTCCCTGCGTGCTCTACAATTCCACACTTTTGCTAGAGTTACCAAGGGAATCGTTGCCCGGTGTTGACCCCAAGGCTCTGTGGTCATTATCCGCACCCACCGCTGACGCACAAGAAGGCCGACAGGCTGGGATCTTCGTCCGTCACAACGCAATTTACCCTCTCAGTAACCTCCCTATTCAATGCCCGGGTCGGGCCGTTCTGCCAGCGCAAAGGGGCAGGGAGACCTTTGCGCTGAGCACAAGGGTCAGAGAGAGCTTTCTGACGTCTTCTCTCTGACTTCTTCTCTGACTCCTTCTCTGACTCTTTCTCTGACTCCTCTCTCTGACTCTCTTTCTCTCTGACTCTCTTTCTCTCTGACTCTCTTTCTCTCTGACTCTCTTTCTCTCTGACTCTCTTTCTCTCTGACTCTCTTTCTCTCGACTCTCTTTCTCTCTCTCTGACTCTCTTTCTCTCTGACTTCTTTCTCTCTGACTCTCTTTCTCTCTGACTCTCTTTCTCTCTGACTCTCTTTCTCTCTGACTCTCTTTCTCTCTGACTCTCTTTCTCTCTGACTCTCTTTCTCTCTGACTCTCTTTCTCTCTGACTGTCGCAACGATGAGCCAAATGACCAACTGTGGGGCCCCCGGGCCGAGGTCCAGGGGCTCGGGACCCCTAACCCGTCTCCACACAGCCTCCACCTTGAGCCATCGTGCTTTCAAGCTCCGACGTGAGTACCGCCGGAACGTGAGTACCGCCGGAACCTACGCAACGCTGCCAGGGAGGTTCATGATCCCCGACCGGACTTTTATATGAATATGTGGGATTAAGGTCCGCCGCACTGCTGCACGCAGGATGCTGGCTAACGAAACCCACGCTAACGAACCTCCCAAACGCTGGCAAGCTATCTACTCACTGCCTCCCTGCTAAATGCTCAATTTAGCTCACAGCCAGAATTGAAGTTGTCTCTGAATCAACTATGACCGGGTTGGTTGATTGGTTAGTGATTCCGGACGAGTCAACTGCTCGGTCATTATTCCCATTCCCATTCCCATGTTTTTCTCGGGAGATAGCTGTGACCTATCCCCGCTGGATGGCGAGATCCGGCGCCGATCTAACTTCGGCTAGTGCGGTTTTCCCCTAACCAGGACTCTCCTACCAGCGGGACATCCGGGCTGATCTCCCGGAATATGTGATAGTATTGTACATGTTAGGGTAAGTGTGTGTGTAAGAGGAAAGGATAGGACAAGGAAGAGGAAAATAAGGTCGCGCGCTGCCCGTGACCCATTTGTTAGGGTACTGCTCCGGCATACCAGGTATACCAGGCAAATGCCGGAGCAGAACAATCACAAAAGGGCTACGAAACGCGCGCTAGCGTTCCTTTTTCCTCGTCCTCTCCTCTCCTCTTTCGCATCTTTACACTTACATCAACTCCACACGTTCCGGGAGATCATTCGGAAGTTTCGAATTTGGAAGCCATTTGGAAGCATTTCCCGACTGAAACGCTATACTGCCCCGGTTTGAGAGACACTGAAGAAGAGGAGAGACTACACTAATGACTACATCAGTTGACATGCACAGAACCAAAAATTTCATTGGGAAAATGTGAGTAACATCGACCCCTACATGCCCTACGAGTTTGTTATATTTACTGTGAGACAGTCGTAGCAACAACAACAACAACAATAATAATAATAATAATAATAATAATAATAATAATAATAACAACAACATATTCTTTCGGTGTAATACATTGGTCACAAACTGATTTAGAAAATCTAAATGCCCTGATACGCACAATGCACACTAAATATAGAATCCATCATCCGAAATATGCTGTGGAGAGATTGAACATTCCCAGGAAACAAGGAGGAAGGGGATTCTTAGACCTTAAAATCTTGTGCAATAAACAAGTGACCACATTAAAAACGTGCTTTCTATCTGAACCATCAGAGATGTGAAAAGCTATTTCCATTTGTGACAAAGGGTACACTCCATTTTTTGGAGGATAGAGACAACTATCCGAATGTAAACACTATTGATGACAGACCACAATCATGGAAATCAAAAAGTCTTCAAGGTATATTTCCCCATTCCCTGGAATATGCACATAAAGACATCTCGATGAGTTGGCTTTGGAATGGGTCTATATTTGAGGACACTGAGTGATTTATCCATGCCATCCAAGATAAGATGATCACTACCAACAACTACAAAAAGTACATTAAAAAAAGACCTCCGAGGTAAATGTAGGGTATGTCATCAATCATCAGAAACAATAGACCACATAACAACGTCATCCACAAACTTGGCAGACACAGAATTCCTAAGCCGGCACAATTTAACAGCAAACTTCATATATCAAGCCCTTGCAATGAAATATGGTCTAATATCTCCTGACACCAAATGCCCGTACTGTATGTATAAAACCAAGCCAGTATTGGAAAACAAAAATTGCCATTTGAAGTTTTACCATTTGTTATCACAGCAACTGGTCTGGTTAACAATAACCTGAAAACGTATATACAATAATTACATGTAAACCCGAATGCAATAATCATGAAAACCCAAAAATCTGTCATCTTAGAAACATGTTCGCTGAATTTATTATGAGCTGTAACCAAGTATTTGGTCTGCCAATGTTTGTCCAATACACCTAATAACACCGGAAGATTTCCGAGACTTGAGCCAATAATAATAATAATAATAATAATAATAATAATAATAATAATAATAATAATAATAATAATAATAATAATAATAATAATAATAATAATAATAATAAAAAAGCGTCCGGATAGCCGAGACCGCTAAGGCAGTAGTGCCGTTGCGATCTCGGACTGAAGGATCGCGGGTTCGAGTCCCGCCTCGGGCATGGGTGTGTCTGTGTATGTCTGTTTGTGTGTGCCGTCCATTCATCCTTCATTATCATCATTTCATCTTCCATCCCCCAGGACTAACAACCCTGGGGGTATAAAAATCGGATTCAGCCTAATGCTGATTCCCCCTAATTAGTTACATGCAAGACTTGCTACGTGATAAAATGATACTGAGCCCGTGCAAGTGCATGCTCTGCGTGGTTCCAGATGGCCTATTCTCGAGCAAAATAATAATAATAATAATAATAATAATAATAATAATAATTTGTTGTGTAAGAGGGAAATGAACTCTCTTTCGAAAAAATATCAATATTGCAGTGATTTTTATTTATTTTATTACGTCAAAAACGGTTAAAAATGTGTGACGTGCTATGGGAGAAATGAAATCTGTGCACGTTTTCAAAACTTCTGTGATCCCTACCCTAAGCCATATAATACTTGATATTTGAATACAGAAAGAAAATCAGTCTTTTTTGCAACGTTCGTGAACAAAAAAATATTCACTCCAATGTAATAGAATCTGTTTTCAAGGGAAAATCAGCAATTAATTTCATGTTCTTCGTCAAGGAATAATATTTCTTGCAACGACATCATAGAGAACGATAATTTGAATAACTATATTTCGCACTGAAATATAGAAGAAGTTCACAGATAATGACGTTACATGTATGTCCAAAAGTAAAACAAGCGGCCATCTCAGCATTTCCTCAATGGATCAGGGAAACAGGACGAAAAACCTGATCGAGATGGAGTTCATTGACCCAGAAGCTGCAGTACAATACTTGTTACAGGTTGTTTAGAATTATATAGTCCAAATTGTAAATAATACATAAAATATTACTGTTAAAATTAGTGAACTTTTGATACTCAGAATGATATCTAATTGTATAGAAACAGTTATGCAATAGAAACGATTTTACTTGATATTTAAACTTTTGTACTGAATTTAATCGTTAAATGTCATCTGGCAAAGTGTTGTAAAATAATGTATATGTATTGCATGTGAATTTTTTGTAATGAGCTGTTGATACTGTCACCTGATGAATATGATTACTACGTCGAGTGTTAGAGTTATAGACATTGGTGTTTTCCGAAGATATATTCATTTTTAATGAAGGAAGATCTACAACGGAAATTTAGAAAACCTTTTCAACGGAATACACATTTAATTCAGTCAAGGTGATAGAATTGATATTATTTTTAACGTAAATACGAGAACCTTTATATGTAGTATCTTTATACAGTTCCCTCTCTCTACCATAAAAGCCTACAAGGTAAAACTTTGGAATTTGGAAAATGCTACGTTTATTAGGAAATGACCAATGTTCTGTAAAGCAATGAACATCCATTTCATTTAAATCGCTCTGTAGAGCTGTCTCGATAATTTAAGTTTTATTTGAGAAAGATTGAACATTATGGTGTAGTATGTTTATCTTTTGCAAGTACCTACGTGGATGCTTTTCTGTTGCATCTGACTATAGCTGCTATATATTTACTCCATTTTACATCGAGTGCGTGGTCGAAGTTTGTAATGTGTCCCGGCAGTGACGGACTGTGAGGAAATTGGGGCATCAGGTGTAGATGAAATGGTAGTGGGAATGGGAGAAACGGGAGTAGGTTAAGAGGAAGATGTATGAGGTTTCTGGAGGAAAACGTAAGGAAGGTGAAAGGGGTGGATTTTTGTCAGGAGACTGCGTAGGACTGGAGTTGATGTATCGTGCAAATTTGTTACCGACTGCACGTTTCCCAGCAAGGCTCATGTGAATTCTAAAACATATAATGATGATTCTAAAACATATAATGTGATAGTGATTCTAAAAGCATAATGATAATCAGATTTTGTACCTTTCATTGACTTCAGAAGGACATTTCTTACTTTAGTAGTGAAATTGTAGGTCTTGTCCAAAAATATTGATCAGTTTGTTCAATTTTAGAAAATTCAAATATTTTAACTAAAATAGGACTCTTACCGTATTTATAATCCTACATTGCGCTACTTGAGCAAATAATTAAAGAAACAACTCTCAAAAATCAGTTTTCGAGAAAATTACGAAACTCTCCTCGGGGCTTCCTTAAAAAATGTACCTCTATGTAAGTACCTCCAAAAATTAAGTGATCCGTTTCAATTTCGGCAAGCCGCGATATCAGTCAAATCGATTATGGAATATGAACTTGGGTGATAATCCCGGGTGCTATTTGGGCACTAGTGTTGTTCACAGACAGACGAACGGTTGAACTGACAGATGTTTCGACAGGCGAAAAAAAACTTATTAGATATCCGGGTCTCTTAAAACGTAAGTATATTCGTAAGTATAAACTTAAGTATATTCGTCAAAATCTCTAGATCGACTTTTTGCAGCACTAGATAAGTTTCGCTCTATCACGTTCACGAGAATGTAATGTGAAAAACTATTTGAAAACAACGAAGCGAGAAAATAGAAGATAATATTTGTATTATCGATCACCGTTGTGCCTAGATCAAATGGAAAATACGATAACAAAACTACGAATTATATATATAGAAGAATATACAATGACCTTACTTTTCCTAATCTAGAACTCCACTATGTCATATAGAATGTCTTGGATACCATTTGGCGAAAAAAATGGAATTATATCCATTATTTACTATCCTACGCAGGTTCAATTTTTGCCAGATTTCTAGCAGATTTCAGCATTCATTCAAACGTTTCGCTCTGTAATAAAGGACGTTTGTAACAATGATAATATGCTCGTGACTGCACTGTTTGATCCTTCGTTTGACCAATATTTGCCAGGGAACTTACCGTAGGCAGAATGACAGCAGCAATTCACACAACACTAAAACCAGGCGAGTTATGTGCGCATGGCGTCACGCCTGAGATGCGTTTGTATGTTCAACAACGCCTCCGGCGCTCTTTCCAAATTACTCCGAGTATGAATCTAGATGATTTCACCTGTGGAGGGCTCGTGAGTAAATTTAATTCATACATAGCTACATCACATGTGTGTGGCTGGATGTTGCTGAAATTTAAGTTTAGCCGCATTGTTTGTTTGACAGTTGAGAGCAAAAAACTAAAGACTTCATGTGCGATACAGAGTCTGATACTTCGGCCATAGAAGAACGTTATTTCTTCTATCTTTCCGATTTATTAGTACCTAACAAGTTAATTACTATCTATAATTCTTACCCATAGCAAACAGAATTTATCTTTTTGTTTGGCCCATATTCCAGTTCCAAAGTACTGTCTTCCATTTTCATCTTTGACAATTTCACTAATCTTGTCATGCATATTTCTTGTTATTTTCTACAAAATATTTTGTTCTTCCGAGTTGCTTTTTACCGTGCTTTGTAATTCATTATCTTCTTTGGGACTTGTCCTCCTACTTCATCTGTTTAGTCGAATCTCTAATATATAGTGCGCCAGGAAAGTCTCTCCGCACTAAGCTAAATCAGAGCATTCTTTAAAAAATGCATTTATGTTGGTAGCAACCAGATCACTAGGAAACAATTGAAGAGAGCAACAATTTCAGCATCTGTTAGAATAGTGGTGAAAACGCAATTTACGGTTTCAAGCTGCAGCTCGAGCTAGCAACATAATTTCTGGTGACAAATAGTCTCACCAGCAAAGTGCCATTGCGGAGAGATTTTCCTGGCACGCTACACTTGGTGCAATTTGTCGTTAGAAGTTCGAGCTTTACTGTCTGGAAAATATAATTTTAACCTTTTACAAGATGTCTACATTACTAAACATAAAATGAGGTGACAGAATTAAACGATGATCCTACTATATCATATAATTTCTTCTATTATATCATATAATATTTTTGCCTACAATTTGTTTTCCCACTAATATGATCCAACTGTCTCAAGTCCGACTGATCACTTAGAGAAATAGAGGTGAACACGCAGAATGGTGGTGACAGTGACGTTGCTACTTCACTTTGAGGGGATTATACACCCGTTCCCGGTCGGCCCTGGACGGCAATAGGTCCGCCAAGATGCCGTTGAAGAGGCCCCGTAGACGGCAGGAAAAGTCTCGGGTTCCCGATGTCCGCACCAGGGGAGCTGGTAACCGTCCGCAGCCACCCGCGTAGTGACGTGTAATGTCTTTGCGAGAGCCCCAAGTCGTCAAACGCCGCCTGGGTCGCGTTTATCGGACTGCACACCCTATCTGATATGCTTCGCGTGACGATCCAGTTAGCCCATCATCCGGAATTAATTCCGATGGCAAGTGATGGCTGGTCGGGTCACTTAGGCAGGTAGGTGATGGCCAGTCGTACGCTGGTGAATGATTATTTTGCCCAAGTTTTTTCAAGTCAATTCTGTCTCGTATCAAGTCAATTTCAGTATTTGAAACTTCACTCTGTCGTGAAGTCCGATCGTCACTGAGATCTTGCGCCAAGCGCATCTCACCGAGTTAGGCAAGTGCCCTACACCGTGAATTTTTATCAAGTTCCCTTTTTTATTTCTCGTATACATACGTATATACGGGAATAATATACGTAGTGTAGAGAAAGTTATGTAATGCTGCGGAAAATCGATTTCGAGATTTCAACGGAAATACATGTTTTGGGGTCACCTGACACCGAAACAGAGGTTTTTTCAAAACGTCCGTCCGTCCGTCCGTCCGTCCGTCCGTCCGTCCGTCCGTCCGTCCGTCCGTCCGTCCGTCCGTCCGTCCGTCCGTCCGTCCGTCCGTCCGTCCGTCCGTCCGTCCGTCCGTCCGTCCGTCCGTCCGTCCGTCCGTCCGTCCGTCCGTCCGTCTTTCCGTCTTTCCGTCTGTCCGTCTGTGAACGCTACTAGCGCCTAAACCACGCGTACGATCTTTTACATATTGAAGAAACCTCTGTCTATCTAGCTCTAGTTGAAGCTTTGAAATTAGAGTAGAATACATTTATAAAGATAGCATAGGTCCGATTTTCGATGTTAACTCTGAATCGTCGAAAATTGCAAAAGTTTGACTCTTTTTCGGTGACTTCCTAAAACCACAAAATTAAAAATAGAGACATTTGCTTGAAATGAAATTTGTGGCTCATAAAAAGTCATGTAGATTTTTAAGAAGTAGTTTTCGCGCAATAGGGCATGCAATATTTGCTATTTAAAAAAATTACAGAAACAAGATTTTCTCAAAACCGGCTTCCATTTTTTCCTACAATTTTTGGTATGGATATTGATAAATGCTCAGTATAAGTTGACATAAACGCCATATTGCTCTATCCTTTTGTTGTTTCAAATATTGCAAAAATTAAGTTTTTGACTTGTCTCTTACGTCGGTAATATTTACATTAGAGGGAATTTCTTCTTTATGAGTTCATGTGCTTTAAAAATAATGTCAAATAATGTTTATTGAAAATTCGATAGTTTTCTGTGAAAATGAACTAAAAATCCCGCATTTGCAAAACGCTCAAATGCCGTTTTCTCCTAAATACCTCCAAATTTCTTCTTCAAACTTTTACAACAGATAGTGGTAATGGAACTATTTAACATGACGTAAAGTTCATTTTGGTGTATTTTGTTTTTTTTTTTTCAAAAATTACACAAATGTAATTTGAAATAGCTTTTACGCCGTTAATATGCACATCTCAATGGATTTGTATGCATTATTGAATTTTGAGCGGAAGTTGTTTAAATTACTTCAAATGTAGTTTTCGGAAACTCAATAGACTCCTGTAAAAAAAAAGATTCAATTTGGAATTTATAGTAACGCTTAACGCCGTTTTCTTCATAACGGCTCCAAAGTTTTCAATGAAAATTCCTATTTAGGACAAGGTTCTTGCCTTCTATACTATTCTTAAAATAATATTTCAGTTTTACTATTTGGAAACCGAAAAGTTGAGAAAATTAAAAACAAAAACAACAAATGTGGCGGCGATAGATGGCAGTTCGCAAGAAGGAAGGGCAAGACTGTACATTACCAGCCCACACCAAGGAAATTAGAAAACTTTACTTCGAGATAGTCTCTGCCATGCTGTAGCACCTCTAGTTTCTCCACGTCACCGTGGTTCTCTCGCTCCAAACTCCCCCCCTTTCGCAATGTTCATGAGCTCTGTCACGTGACTAACGCTATGCCTCTGGTGGCAACGGTCCGCGCGCTTCTCGAAACTTCAGCCTATCTCTGATTGGGTCGAGGCGATCCCACTCCTTAGCAACCTACATTTCCCCATCTCTAATTGGTTGTTCATTGTGCTCGACTGGACGCGTTTTTGCGTGAGTGAGCGCCATGGCTGCCGGGTACACAGCTACCCACAATCCGCCGCCCCTGATGGTTTTATGGCCTGGGCTTTAGGATTAGGTGGTGGACTGCTGACTTACTGAATGTGACTGCTCCGGTGTCAGTTTGACCATTTCTATAAGCAAGGGACGATGCAGAGTGGTCAGAGGGTTTGTGAAGATGGGGATGGAGGCCCGGGAGTGCATGCGCTAATAGGCACGTGGCCATAGGTAATTGTTGTAAACAATGGGTTCTTAATTGGCGTGTTGCAGGGGTCGCGACATGTAGGAGTCGAGGCATTCGGGCGGAAATAGTGATAAGTGGCATTTTACGAAATTGCAATGATCGTAGTAGCTAACGGTGATGTGCTACGCATAACTAATGAAACAAGGTGTGAATGTATTTTCATAGTCAATTTTAATGATTCTAAAGCTATAATGATATTATATAAAAAAATCCATGATTCTATTTACAAGAGGGGCGTGGTAAATCAATAATATTACCTTCGAAAAATGCCAGAAATTCTCCTATATCCCGAATGCCTCAACTGTGAACAAATTTAAAGAAGGAGGGCAGATTTTACATTTATTTCTGGGATGCAAGACTAGGGGCCATCCCGGCATACGATATGACTAATTGCAACATATATATTATATAGAATTCTTCTCATATTTGACCGACATGAATGGAACAACACAGAGTCTTTATTTATTCAACATATTCACTCCCGTGTAAAAAAACTAGAAACCATTCTGGTTTCATCTTCCCTTACACTATTTCTTTCCTACGTCTTTTCAGTCTCTTCTATCCTATTATTATTATTATTATTATTATTATTATTATTATTATTATTATTATTATTTTTTGCGAATAAGTATAATTAGGACTACACAAAGTACTCCGATATGCTTCTTAGCCTTTCTTTGTGCCCATTTTTCTTTCATGCTTTGGCTGTGCGCCTGTTTTCTCTCTTTGGTCCAAGCTTTTCCTGTTCTATACTTCGGTACTTCTTCCAAATCAATTCGCCATGATTGAACTTTAGATCTAAATGTGTTCCTATTTTAAATGTCTTCTTCTGTGATCCCTGATAATTCAAGGTCCTTTTTAATTTCGTTGATCTATTTTATAGTGTCAGTTGCTGCTTTACTCCTATTCGCATAAAATTCAACTATTTGTTTTGTAAGACGATTAGGATTCATTCTTTTGATGTGTCCAGAAAAATTTAGTTTACCTTCTCTGATATCTTTCTGAATACCTGTATATTTTCTTATTTCCTTTCTGCTTCTGTGTCTGTACTGCTCGTCTGTGAATTTTGGAACATAATTTTCCTAATGATTTTGCATTCCTTTTTTTTTTCAGATTTTGTGTGTGGAATCTTTGAGATGGTTCTACTCAGTTTCGGAGATTTTCAAAATATTTTGCAAGCTCCTCACAATTATCTTTATTGTTCATCTTCATTTTACTAATCATTTCAAACCAATTCATTTTCCAAATCATATTCCATCACCAAATCTTCATTTTCTTTTGTGAAGCATAGGTCCTGTGGTTGATATCCGGCATGTTTAGTTTTAAAAATTGTATTGAGGTTTCTTGTATTCTTTCTTGTAAAATCTTTTTCTATCTCTAGGAATCGATCTTTCTCATATCTCCTTTTCATTTATCTAATTACTTTAGGTGTCTCTCTCCTGGTTGTCAAAAAGTCTTAGATTTTTCTTCGTTTTAACATTATTCCAATTAGTATATGCTTGGAGGCGTACTTTAACTGCTTGTTCGCACTCCTCATTCCACCAAGGGTGTTTTTTCTGTTTGTGCATAGGAATTAGTTTTTGTACCTTATTAGTAAAATTATTATTATTATTATTATTATTATTATTATTATTATTATTATTATTATTATTATATGCTTTTCGGCCATTTATGACCACGCTTTACGTTATCTTCAGAGGACCAGTCACAATTATCCCAGAGGGATTAAGTGTGCCATTATAGGAATCAGCGTGGTAAGACAAGGTCGGTAAGCCTCGAATTAGGAATTGTGAGGTGATAGGATTATGATGATGATGATTATGATGATGATGATGATGATGAAGAGGAGGAGGAGGAGGAGGAAGAGGAGGGGTGATGGGATAAACACATATACAACCATGGCCTACAGCCTCCTCAGCGCAGACGACGGCTGCCACAACCGTCTATGCCACGGGGTCGGCTTGATGATGATGATGATGATGATGATGATGAATATAATGATAATAATACATAACAAAATTACCATATTTTGTTTATGGTCTTAGTACACAATACAATACCTTTTGGAAAATTCTTTTATTTTATTTTCCAAAATGCCATCATTATACCGCAATCACTAGTAACCAATTATAATTAAAATCCAACTATTACTCAAAAGAAGGTTGGTGGCAAAAATATTAATTCGATTTTCCTTTCATCGTTCCCTTTTTTTCCCACAATGTCTATTTTTAGCTCGCTAAGTCTAAATATCCTCTATGGAACTTTACGGCTTCCCGGAACAGCTTCCAGAGGATTGCTGAGAGCACGCTATTTTCGCGTCTCTGTATGACCGATGCGCGAGAGAAGTGTAGTAACTTGCCCGAGGCTCAAAAGAGTAGAACTTGCTAAAAATAGACAAAGGCAGATGTTCTACAACAAGTTATAATAAGAATATTCTGGAATGATACGTTCACACACATTTTGCTAGAAAGAAATTTCAATCACAAAATTTAAACAGTATTTATGAAGAGTATTACAAGGACCTGAACATGTCATAATGTTTATACTTAGGACCTACGTTGGCTTGTTTAAATTACCATAGTTGAAACCATGGATTAAACTTTAACTTAAAGATTATGAGGTTTCTTACAAAACCGCGATTTTCTAAAATGACTCTTTCTCCCTTAAAGCGAAAACCACATTGAGTATTGTGTGTGTACTAATGATTTATTGCATTCCTGTGGGTGAACTTAACGAATTTCAACCCCAATCCTTATTTCACTCAGAAAGCTCTTATTCTAACTTTAGAAATTTAGTTTAGAGTAGGGTTTAATTTTCCCCTAAATTCCTAATTTTGCACTAAGTTCCTACTTTTACCCTAAATTCCTAATTTTACCCTAAATTCCTAATTTTACCCTAAATTCCTAATTTTACCCTAAATTCCTAACTTTACCCTAAAATTCTAATTTTACCCTCAAAAACTTATTTTACCCCAAATCCTTATTTTAATGTCAAAACCTTATTTTACCGTCAAAATCTTATTTTACCCTCAACACCTTATTTGATCCTCAAAACCTGATGCGAGTAAAATTATAATGTGGTTGAGAGTTCGTTGTCACGTAGTGACTCCAGTGCTTCCTTCTAAGGGAATAAGAAGTTTCCGTACTTGCGCAGTGTTATCTCAAATTACATTGAATTAATACAAATTAATTCAATATAATTAATAAAAATACTATTGAATAAATGAATCACATTGCTGGAATCGCATTATTTGCAGTTAAAATGCCGAGCGTCACTATAAGTGTCGAGAGAAAGGTAAGCTATCATTAAACGTGTTGCGTGAACGAAAATCCATTTTCTGAGTTGACGAAAATGAGAAGCAAACATTCGTTTGTTTGACAAATCCTCATTTGGTGAGTGATCGCAGAGCAAAGCAGTGTTCACCTGGTATGAACTCACATTTACCCTGGCCTTTTGAGTGGCTCATGGACAGCGTGCCAGCATTGCGCGAGGCTGGTCCGGGTTCGATTTCCGACCGAGGTAAAAATCAAGCTGTAGCTTTCTGATACAAATAGTGTCAGTTTTTTGTCTGTGGGACGAAACAAAAAACTCAGGTGGGCAAGTAAGCTCGTTACGGGGAAGGGAATACCTCGTGCTCGTCACATGCGTTCCTGATCTTTAGGAGTGGATAAGAAATAAAAGGCTAGCTCGCCAAACTCGGATTAATCAGACCCTAAAATATATACCTACAATGTAACATTCAATAATTGTTGCTAATTATTGGCTTTTGTTAATGTTAATGTATATGTGTATGTGTAGAATATAATATAATATGTTAATGTGTATGTGTATATCCATGCATGTAATTTATTATTTATTTTTTAACTATTATTATTTATCTATTCATTTATTTTCTTGAAGCGTTTCTCTTGCTATAAAAGTATAGTATGAACAAGCAAGTCTGAACCAACAATAGGGGCAAGAAGTAAAATAAAAGATACCACATAAGAATACTTCACATTAACTTTAGAAATCAGTACAAACTTTGCCACTTTTTAAGTTCATTCGGAAATTGAGCATTTAACTTCCGTATTATAAGCTCGAGTTACGGTTCGCGGTATTATATACACATGGTAGAAAGTGTAACGTTCCAAGACGTGACGTGTTACCGTGTTTATAACGTCTCATCGAAGAAGTCCCGGGTAATAATCCCCTTGAATCAAGTTGATTTTCCCTTAATTCTGACCCCAATTCCAAAGTGCTCGTAGCTATTAGTGTATAATTTGCGGCCTTCCACAGAGCTTGTTAAGGATAATGAGTTTGGAGCGGCAAGTCGACTCGGAACAGTCTGCGTTTTGAAGAGAGAAAATGAAAATTGGACGAGGCGACTCAAGCATTCAGACACTAGACGCTAAATATCCTGGCGTGTTCATGACCATAATCTACAGAAACAAACAATGAAGGAGCCCTTCAAGAAAACTTGGCTCACAAGGAGACGCACCAAAGTGTACAAGGTCTATAGGATTCATTATGTGTAGGCCTACTTTCAAAATATTACTGCGCGAACAAAATTCTTTTGGAAGCAGTCACGACATTTAAATCCGCTGAATGAAGTGGTTCTACAAACGCAACTTTTGCAATGTTACGAAATTTCAGTGAGTTTAACACAAGAAGTCTTAAGGGGGATACATTTTGTACCCCAGGACCCGTTTTTGTCATTTATTTCAAATAGCGTTATTATCTGTATGACAGTTTTTTTCTAGCTGAATATTTTTCTCTAATATATCGAAAATACGTTCAGTAGAAAAAAATCAATACTTATTTTGCTGGAAATGCATATTTCTCGCCATGGGGTCCAAAATGTACTCTCACCGTGTCATGAGTGACATTTCCATCATTTTCTCCACGTATCATTAAGAGGGCGGTTGAAATTTAGACGTTGTCACTTGTAGTTGCATTGTTTTCCATTATATAACAGGTATTCCTGTTACATTGTTCGAGGCTTATTATCGAGGCTTCACACGAATGTGCTGAATAAATACATTATTATAACATATCGTGTTCTGTTGGCTTTTTTTGCAAGATTCTTATTTCCAACAGTGATTACGTTGAAATAATAAATGTTGTGTATGTACAAATTGCGTTTGCAGTAAGCATTCCAACAAAACAGTTATCTACATGTGCTGAAACTGTTAAACAGCAAGTATATTACGGTTTGTGAAGACTTTTGTAAAGTTTCCAATAAATGTACATTAAAACACAGCCTTGTAACGAATTATTAACCTAATGCAAATAAAAATACATAAATATTGAAGAAAAATTTTAGAATTCATTTCAAATGAAATTGATTTCAATGAAAATAATGATTAGAAAAAACAAATGGAGTTCAAAATATATAAATGATTTCAAATTTTCTAAAATACGTAGCATTCGCTGGAAATTGGATTAGCAGATTTAGACTACTATGGACTACATATTTAACACACGGACCAAACTGGCATATTTTTTATAGTTTTTGTTTAATGCGTTGCGACGATGTTGATGCAACGCGACTCTTAACCCTTGTTGGGCGTTGAGCGCTTTCTTCTGGAGTAATCCTCCGTTACTGAGAATAATCTCAAGTCAAGTCTCGTCACGTCGCAGTCAGTCAGTGCCTTATATCCCTTCAGCCAGGGGCTGGACAACGTTAGATCCCCGGGTTCCTGGCCGGCCACCCAAACAAGCACCCGCAAGTCTCCAGTTCGCTTAACCTTCGCGACTTCACGGAGCGTAGTAAACGAATTCGGCTAGCGCCGCCGGCTAGTTGTTTAATTCAAACGGAGCCCAAACTTCAAAGAAAAATTTCAGATCTACATGCTGGGCCTTATTTTTGTACAGATTGATAGTTTTTCTGCCGATAAATCGCCGATTTGCAGCGTACGATTATAAGACTTTCTCCTCTTAGGAACTAAGACAAGAAATTAAAATTCATTATGAAAAATTACAAAGGTACATAAATTATAACTTTTTGTACTGAAAAGAACAGTCTTTGGAAGGATCTGGAATGCATGCCGTCAACTTATTTAAAATTGATGAATATCAAGTATGAAACAAAAAATAAATCCTTACATATAAAATATTACCAGCTAGGAAATGTTTTAATTATTTCGCCACCAATGGAAAGAGGGTCATGTCCATAAATAATTTCTGATCTTGTTCATTGCCTCTATATCCAAATTTAAAGGAGAACTTTTTGAAAATAAGTTACCAATATTATGTTAAAAAATGTAACTAAACTAGTTGGATATTTTCCACAATATTTCGTGTCTAATATATTGAATTGTACGTTATTAACTTAAAATTATCTATGCAACTGTACTACTCGACTCTTCACATAACACACATCCTGTTAGGTAAGTGTATTTTGATTACATTATTTTATTGAAATTTCATTTTGTGTTGCATTGAAGTTTAATTACTTTTCTTTATTCTTGGAAAATATAGAAGAATTTCTGTATCCAATTTCACGGAAATCTTTATAAATTTATGTATGATACTTAACAAATGCCACAGTGAAATCTGAAAGAGGTAAATACAAGAGAAGAATCGAAATTGTATATTTAAGTATGAGTGTAGCACAATCTTAGAATATATTACTAATTTATTTTTCTAATTTTATAAAGTAAAAAAAAATTGTATTTTTAGAGAGAGAGAGAAAGAGAGAAAGAGAAAGAGAGAAAGGAGATAAATATTATTACCATGAAATATTAATGAAAATAATAATTGTTTATTATACTCGCTATTATAAAAATTGCAAAATTGTGGTTGCTAGTGACAAGTGCTCGTCGATTATCGTTGAAAACCTAAGGGTCTTCAGGCACAAAATTCAAAAACAGACAGTTCACCCAAAATTTTAGACACAATGTTCGTTTCTGAAACTTCTTCCTATGAAATTCTCAAAATAATCGGTAAACTAAAAAATAAATATTCGTCCGGTTTAGATGAATTCCCGGATTCTTTGTTAAAGACTTGTGCGTATGCCATTATACATCTGTTAACTCACATATTTAATGCATCTTTATGCACTGGAACGTTTCCAGATTTTTTCAAAACAGCTAAAATTAAGCCGCTCTTCAATAAAGGCAACAAAAATGATATTCAAAATTATCGGCCTATTTCTCTTCTGCCAGTTTTTCAAAAATATTAGAGAGACTTTTTTACATACGAATGGAAACCTTTCTCACTAAACACGACGCGCTTTTCGATTGCCAACATGTATTCAGTGAATCAAAATCAACGGAAAGAGCCATAATTTCCTTTCTTAAAGATGTCGCCTCATCGTTGGACCAAAACGAAGTACCAATTGGATTAATTGTAAATCTCTCAAAAGCTTTTGACGTCATTTATCATGACATTTTACTTTCAAAATTACCTTCATATGGAAACCGTGATATTGGCCTAGATTGGTTATATTCGTACCTTAAACAACGACCTCATATTGTGGAAATACCTTACTGGAATGGTGGAACATTATATACACACCTTACCGACTCTTTGCCAACTGCACGTGGAGTTCCTCAAGAATCGATTTTAGGCCCAATTCTCTTCTTAGTATACGTAAACGATGTGCCCTTGACGATACGAAACGGAAAAACAGTTCTCTTTGAGGATGATACAAACGTTCTTTGCATTAAAGAAACCGTAAATAGTACAATATCTGATGTTTCAAATTGGTTCCGAAATAACCAATTAATAATAATGGAAAGAAAACGGTTATAAAGTAGTTTTCCACTACAAATAAACAATTCTGAACACCACTGAAAATGAATGGTGTACCATTGACTGATATTAAGAACACAAAATGTTTAGACCTCTCAATTCAGTTAAACCATAAACGAAACGTCCATTTGATTGAATTGAACACAAAATTATGTTCATTATGCTACGCGTTCATTCTATTTATTCTTTGAAATTCAGTCAGCCTTCATACTCTTCGTTGTGTATATTTCCCGAATGTTCATTCATGCCAGGATATGGCATAATATTCAAAGGAAATACATGTATAGCACCCAGAATTTTAGATTACAGAAAATAATTGTACGAATAATACCCAAATCCCACCCACGTGATTCTTGTAAGCCTCACTTTATTAAACTAGGAATTGCCTTGCCTATTGATTTACGAATCACTGGTTTTTGTCAAAAATGATTTGCTTAAGGGCGGGAATATATTTTCACAAAACGCCGATATCTATTACTATAACACTCGTCGTAGAAATCATATTCATCAGGTGATAGTATCAACAACTCATTACAAAACATTCACATAAATACATGTACATTATTTTACAACACTTTGCCAGATCACATTAAACGATTAAATTCGATAGAAAAGTTTAAATCCCAAGTGAAATCGCTTCTGCTGCATAACTGTTTCCATACAATTAGAGACTATACTGAGCATCACAAGAAAAGTCACATGAATTTTAACACTGATACATAATGCATTATTTACCATTTGAACTGTATAAATGTGTATAAAAAACCTGTAACAAGTACTGCATTGCAGCCTCCGGGACAATGACCCCCATCTTGATTAGGTTTTTCTTCAAGTTTCCCTGATCCATTGAGCAAATGCTGAGATGGCCCCTTTTTTTGCTTCTGGACATAAATGTAACTTCATTTTCTGGGCACGTCTTCTAGAATTCAGTGGGAAATACAATTATTCAAATTATCGTTTCCATGTTGTCGCGGCAGGAAGTATTATTCCGAAGGATAACATGGATAAGAGCCAAAATGTATTGCCTTTTTATCGTTGAAAATAGGTTTTATTACATCGGAGCGTTTTTTTCGAAATACATGTAGTATATGGTTTAGTGTAGGGATCACAAATTTTGAAAACTTGCACAATATTCACTTCTCCCCATAGCACGTCATACACAGTTTTTAACTGTTTTTGACGTAGGTAAATATATATATATATATATATATATATATATATATATATATATATCCTCATTTATAATCTCAACTTTATTTTAATGGATTTTATTCGATTGATTGATTGTAGTGCATGTTTTTTTATCGGGAGATGGCGGTGATCTTCCCCCGCCGGATGGCGAGATCCGGCGTCGACCTACCGTCGGCTAGTGAGGTTTCCCCGTAACCAGGACTCTCCCACCAGCGGGGCACCAGCCCGGTCGGGACAAGCTCTAGGCTCCGGACCGGTCTCCCGGAATATATATGCAAGTCATTTTACGTTAGAAAACGCTCCAAAGTTTTCCTCACAAAATTAGAAATAAATCATTTCTTTACTGTTTATAGCCGGCTGAGATGGTTCAGACACAACACCCCTTTTGCTGTTACAGCTGTGCTGATCAGCTGTGCTTACCCTTACTGCTGCCTTATAGCTGTGCTTATCCTTGAAAATAAATTTTATTACATTAGAGCGAATATTTTTGTTAACAATCCTTGCTCATTTTCTTTCTGTATTCAAAATTCAAGTAGTATATGGCTTAGGGTAGGGATCAGAGAATTTTTGAAAATGTGCACATAATTCATTTCTCCCCATAGCACGTCACACAGTTTTTAACTGTTTTTGACGTAAAATAAATTAAAATAAAATAAAATAAAGTTTGCAGGACTTCCAAGTGTCAGGGTGTAAGATGTGGCGGATTTCCGACACTAAATATATAGTTACTACATATTGTTCCCAAATGGGATTGATTGATTGATTGATTGATTAGTGGTTCCGGGTGCAGTTTAGTTCCGTAGGGGCAGTGCCTGTTTTGTTGTCGGAGGTTACGGCGATCTTCCCCTAGAGAGATCTCTGGCTTGAGAGATCAGTCGCCAACTTATGTTGGCTTGCGGTGTTTTCCCCAACCAGGTATTTCCCACCAGTGTGGAACCGCCCCAACTGGGACAAGCTCTAAGTTCCCGAGAATTGAGGTAGTGTGCTGCATGCTAGTGTAAATGTGCGTAAGGGGTGAGGAAAGTATAAGAAGAGGAAGGAAAGAACGCGCGCGGTCCTTGGCTCGTTTGTTAGGGTACTGCTCCGACATTCACCTGGTATTGATCGGAGAAACCTCGGCAAACTACGGATCGAGGTAGAGAGCCTCTAGAATTAGAGTCACTCTAATTAGAATCTCTCCCGGTTAGAATCACTGCAGATACATCAGCTGATTCCTTCTTTGCGGTTTCCGAATGGGGGCCACATTGGGGGAGATATCTGGTTGGAGAAAGCGTGGCGGTAAGAATGTGACCCGGGGTTTAAATAGAACAACTTTAATTTTGTAAACGAGTAGTTTTTTGCGTAATAAGTATTTTTATACAACTATTTTCTCAAAAGCGTCTCCAATTTTTTTGTTTAAATATTCTCTTCATATGTATAAAATAAAATATTGTTCGATTAATTTTAAATCATATGTTATAAAATTTATTCTTACACTTCTGTCAAAACATTAGCAAATGATACATTGCATTCCACTTTTTATGATCTATCCATGGCCAATAAAAGAAAACATATATTAGTTCTATTTAAAAATCACAGATGAATAAATTCCTCGCAAACTAAAAATATTACGAGTAACATCTCTACAGCATATCACTTCTTCCGTGATTCGGCATTGTTAATTCAAAACTCCATTTCCATATCGTGAACTATTTACAAGTTATAAACTGTTGAGAAGGTGTGGCACATATTTGGTGGAACATCCATTAATTTTGCTATTCACGTGATGTTTAGGGCGGAAAAGTATTTGATATTCGTTGTATATAAAGAACTGTTGTACATTACTTTACAATGTTAATACAGTATTCGTGAAGGCTGTTTTTATTATAATATTTTAATTTACTGCAATATTACACGAGAGCATTTTATTTGTTGCTGTTGAACAGTGTAGGCGCTACTTTTGTAAAAATATTTTGTACGGTATTGTAGAATAGCGTTTTTTCTTCTGGCCACTAGTTTCTACATATTCGTGTTCCTGTATTTAAGTTATATACATTTTTGTGAACCTCGGAAAAATAATACTGAATACGTATTTATTTGGTCCTAACGTTTCATTTGACATCTGTTAATGCGTTCTAATGACATACTTTTCCCGCTTACTGAACGCAGTCCTATATCTATTACACTTACGAACTTCGTCTCTCGGTCATTGCGATATTATCTCAGTACTACCAATCTAGGGGAGCGTTTCCAAGATTATATCTGGTATAGACAGTGAATGGTAGCGAAATAACAATGAAAATTACCCACAACGCAATTTGTTCCCTGTCCTTCCCCGAAGGTGTTCCACGAGGGCAAATGCACTTGTAACCGCTATTGAGGCCATCGCGTTAGCAGAATCGTGCAGTATTGAAGGACCTAAACATCAGTATTGCAAGATTTCCCGCTGCAGGAGGGGGGTCAATCTTGCTGAACTGGGTTAAGGGTGGATGCGTATTTGAGATTCTAGGAGTTATCGGCCATGGTGCTAATGAGAAATTGATTGATCGATGTTATTAGTTCTAAGTACAGTGCGTTTTTGTATATCGCGAGACATATCGTGAACTTATCCCACTGGATAACAAGATTCGGCGTCCACCTGCACGTCGGCTAGTGGGGTTTTTTCCAACAAGAGTATCCCATCAGCGGGGCACCGCCTCGGCCGGGACGCGCTCAAAGCTGCCAACTGGTTGGTTGATTGGTTTTCTCGTGTTTCCGGATGCGTCAACTGCTTTGGTCATTAGTCCCGTTAGTGTAGTGCATGTTTTCTCGGGAGATGGCGGTGGTCTTCCCCCGCTGGATGGCGAGATCCGGCGCCGACCTACCGTCGGCTAGTGGGGTTTCCCCCTAACCAGGACTCTCCCACCAGCGGAGCACCGCCCCAGTCGGGACAAGCTATAAGCTCCCGACCGGTCTCCCGGAATATGTGGTGGTGTAGTGCATGTTAGTGGAAGTGTGTGTGTGTATGGGGGAGAGGATAGGACAAGGAAGAGGAAGCATAGATCGCGCGCGGTCCGTGGCCCGTTTCGTAGGGTACTGCTCCGGCATTCGCCTGGTGTTGATCGGAGAAACCACGAAAAACTACCGATCAGAGCAGCCGGCCGCTAGAATTCTCCTCCAGGCAGCGACTGAATTCGACCTAGCTAAAGCTAGTGTCCAAAATCCTGCCGCCGTCAGGACTCGAACCTAGGACCTCCCGGTCAGAGGCGCTGCAGTGCATCAGTTGATGCACTGAGCTACCGCTCCCGGTCAGCCAATTGGTCTCTCGACATGTTTGGTAGGTAATACTTGTATGTGTCAGTGCGTATACGCAACGGACAGGATAGGACAAGGAAGGAGAAGGAGAGATCGCACGCGATCTGTGATCCGTTTGTTACGGTTCTGCTCCGGCACTCGCTTGATGTTTATCTGAAAAACAACGGAAAACTAACGATCAGAGTAGCCAGCTGTAGAATTCTCCTCCAAACAGTGGCTGAAACCGACCTAGCTATCTGGCCAAAGTCGACAAATCTGATCCCGTCGGGAATCAAACCCTAGGACCTCCCGGTCAGAGGCACTGCTGTGACACCAACTGATGCCCTGAGCCAACTGAGACGGTTGATGGGAAGACATGTCATTCGATGGGATTCGGAGTTCGGAAGTCAGTATTCGATGAATAAATATTTACTATAAAAATAACTCTTTCACATCTCTGAAATATCTTTTTCGCATGACATTACAATCAAATAAAATTCCAATGCCTTAGCAAGAGTCTCGCACGTACGCACTTCCACACATACATGTGCGTGTGTGGACGCGCGAGACCCGATTGCCATAGAACGTGATAACATTCAAGTACTACTGTGTCTTGATAAATTTCTAATGAAGGATATCGATTTATCATGTTGAATCTATACCGTCATAAAATGTAGGGAAATTTGTTAGTGTTTATAGCAACGTGGCAATAATACAATATTCGTTCAGGAAATCTTGTAATAACATTTATTTCTTTATTCTGGCATGTTGACAAAAATAGTAATCTAGCTCCATTCTCTTCTGGGCAAAAATATTTTGGGAAGTATAACTGTTTTAAAAATTGGTAATAATAAACACTGTACCCCTCTAAAAATATCGTTAACTATTATCGCGTTTTTAACGAAAATTAATGCATATATGTATTTGGCATTTTGGGTCGATAGTCGGACTTTGCCAAGCTAGCTAACGGTGTCCCCCTCATGCCTGGCCTTAGTTTAATTCGCACGCTTGGAGTGTAGAAGGGACATGTGATGAACATGAGTTTCTTTCACCGTAGCAATATGTAGCAAAATCCACCTGCCTGAGCTTCTCTTCATCACACAGCTACAGAAACTGAGATGATTTGGAAGGAAAGCTAGAATTCTCTTTTGCTTCGGCCGGAAATCGGGGAATCCGGGATCGCGTCACGAAAAGCTAGAGGCTCATGAGCCATCCTAGAGGTGGGTAAATTAAGTTATTCAAGAAGTTACTCGTCTTGTAGCATATTGTAGAAATTTGGTGTATACTACTTCATATATTCCTCCTAGAATCTAAGCTTCAAAATGACAATTTTTCATATAATAACAGTAAGCCTGAAAAAACACAATTCATGTTTTGCGTAATTGCGCTATCAGTCACCGTTTAATTATCAGGAGTAGTCTGCTACGACACAGCTATTACTGCGTCCATTCTTGTTCAGTATTTATCGTGCTATGAAAATATGTTCAATGAAGTTTTTTTGTAGCAATCAGAAATTGACTCCAGATCAATGGTGCCATTATCACTTTTACAAAATATAGGTGTAATACGTAGTAATTTTAAGTGAGAACGTGCAAAATTATTCTTGTCTCACTTAAACATGCTGGGTCGACATGTTTTGGCGGAAATAGTTAAGTTGTAGAAGTATAAATAAAAGGTTTAATTGAAAACTATACTCGTGTTTTATCTCTTATCGTGTGAATAAAAAATGTACCTCTGACTTCATGCTTATTCACATTGTCAGATTCTCTGTTTCAGATATCGACACATTTCTACAGCTTTCCACGTTCCGTCTAGTTTCCAGATTGGTTGTCCACTGAGGACATGTTCTGCCAGGTGCACCAGCCATTTCTGAAATATTTGAACGTCCTGTGCTGCCCACAAACATAGGAATTTAAATCATGCGATTGTGTCATAGTAACTCATATTTTAACTTGCTAGGATTGAGTTCAAAAGCATGTTCAAAAACAAATAATTAAACAGGCACACAAAAAAGTTTTCACACCCAAAGACTTGAAAGTACATACCTTCGACGCGCTGAATCCGAATCCAGGAATTGCGCCACCACCCTACTTTTTTAATCGCGGAAAACCACCGTGAAATTGTTGATTGATTGATTGATTTTTTCGTGTTTCCGGGCGCGTCAACTGCTTCGGTCATTAGTCCCGTTAGTGTAGTGCATGTTTTTTCGGGAGATGGCGGTGATCTTCCCCCGCTGGATGGCGAGATCCGGCGCCGACCTACCGTCGGATAGTGGGGTTTCGCCCTAACCAGGACTCTCCCATCAGCGGGGCACCGCCCCAGTCGGGACAAGCTCTAAGCTCCCGATCGGTCTCTCGGAATATGTGGTAGTGTGTATGTTAGTGAAAGTGTGTGTGTGTGTGTGTGTGTGTGTGTGTGTGTGTGTGTGTGTGTGTGTGAGGAGAGGAAGGACAGATCGCGCGCGGTCCGCGGCCCGTTTGGTAGTGTACTGCTCCGGCATTCGCCTGGCGTTGGTCGTAGAAACCACGGAAAACTACCGATCAGAGCAGCCGGCTGCTATAATTCTCCTCCAGACAGCGACTGAATTCGACCTAGCTGAAAAGCTAGTGTTTAAAATCCTGCCGCCATCAGGACTCGAACCTAGGACCTCCCGGACAGAAGCGCTGCAATGATATCTGTTTATGCACTGCATCTTTTTGTTTGTTTTTGGGGGTTGTTGTCAGACCCTAAAATTCGACACATGTTTCTCTATGTATGTTGATGTGCTGAATCTGAATCTGAAGCTACAATTGAGCCACCAACTGCCATTTTTTTAATCGCGAAAAACACCGTAAAATTGTAGGTTGTGAATTTGAAGGTGTTTTTTTTTGCGATTGAAAAAGAACTAGAGGGAAAACAAAAATACAATTTTACGATGGTTTTGGCAATTTAAAAAAACTGTAGGGAGGTGGCGTTATTCTGACTTCCGGTTCGGATTCAGCCCGTTGAAATGCACAGAGAAACATGTGTCAAGTCTTTAGCTCTGATAACTTCTTTGTGCGTGTGCCTGTGTTATTTTCAATAAGAAAAGAGTAATAAAATAAATAGTTATAAGAAAACAACTGCTGATTATACGTAACTCCATTTTGCATCGATTCCCTCTGTTTTTTAAGGCTCATTTTGACCGAAAATAAAGAATCTTTAATAGCGTAGTGGTGTTGATTTGTTTTTGCGGTGAGTAGGTATTGTTGTTTTGTTTTTTATCGACTTTATCAAAAATGAACTCCCGATAACCAGCAAGATTTCTTTACTATCGGGAATCTCCCTACACCAGAAAAATTATGATAAACGTTTTTAGTTCCTTGTTTTCTTGACTCTCGTGTTACCTACTTCATTTAAATATTCATCATAGACATTCAAAATAATTTACTATTTCTAACCCCTCTTCTTGTCGGTCTCACATGGATTCTTTTCTTCTTTCCTTCGTTCTTGAAAGTTCCTCCTTTGCTTTTACAGTTTAGTTTCGATTTTCGTCTTGTTAGTTCCCCAAACTTTTCATCGTGCTTTTCATTTAATTTTGCTTCTTCCCTATCAGTATGTCATTCAAAAATTAAATATATTGGAGCGTACACTGAGACCCATATATTGTATTCAAATTATCTCTCTATTAACAAACCTTACCTACCCTTGACCACCGACCAGTCCCTAAAGAGCAATTTCCTTTTAAGAGACCACTTTCAGAAAAATTATAAGACTTAAAATGAAAATTCGCGAGTAAAGAGCATTCGCGCGACATGTCCTGTGCGTTAGTTCCATTTGTCTGGAAATTGGAGGGAGTGATCCGGGAGTCGAGTACCATAGCATTGCTACAGCTATGGTATCATGATTGTTCACTCCATTCTAGTTTCATTATTTTAATGGACGACCAACATAATATTTAATTCTTTGAATTAATTGAATACTCCCTAACTTACATTCCTGGAAGAACATCTGGTGCTGTAGAATGCGTCTGGGTGTCGGAAGTCAGACTTACTCCGTTAATAGGCAATATTCGAGTTGCGTCCGGAATCCGAGTCCCGCTCTCACCCAAGACACAGCTTACAGATTTTTTGTTTTGCTTTTAATTGCCGGAAGAAGTGCGAGAAATTGGAGGTTTTACGCTCGTTAGTCATAGAATGTGTCATGCATTCCCCAATGACACATTGAGTCTACACAAGAAAATGAATGGTCGTTACTGCTGAAAAACTATTGGGAGAACTAAAACTGAAAATGATTTAAACGGGTTCATTTTTAACCTAGAGAATGACAATATAGATATTTTAAATGCATTTAAAAAGACTAAATAATTCTAAAGAGTCATTTAGTAAGAGACAAATAGGGCAAAATAAAACATTGTCAAAATGTCTCGTTTTTAATAATTCGTGCTTTTGTATCAAATCCTGTCATAAGCATTCGATAATTTTCATACTATTCGATGTCTAGTAACAATAGACCATATTATACCCTCTAAAAGACAATTTTCGAACGCAACCAACACTAGTCCTTAATGCAGCTTTTAACGTATTCGTAAATGCAGCTACACGAAGGTACCCATTTTTCACCTTGACAACAAACTTCAACAAAATTGTCAGTAAATAAAAAAACATTGGGTACTAGTTATTAACTGGAAATCATGGCAATGGACTTTTGCGGCGGCGAGATGGAGGCACTCGAAATTGCAAACAGAATATCAAAGAATTAAATTACGGCCATATTCCCCTTATTTACAAGTGGTAAAAGAAAGGTACAATAAAAATGCTCCCAATTTGTAGTGAAAATTATTTATTTTATGGAATATTTTTCATTACATGAATTCACGCTTCTCCATAATACTAACATTCTAGGTATAGCAGTGATTCAATGTTTTCGTCTGCATTTACCACCGTCGATAATGTTCTGTCTCTCTCTCGAAAGAAAGTGAAATTTTTTGATGGATTTCAAGGTTCTTTCATATCTCAGACATCCCTCAAGCGAGCTAAATTGACACATGCAACGGAAATTAAAGACGACTGTACAGAATGCTTTAGCAGGATTCTCAAAAGTTTTTGATAATTTCAATGTGTCTTAATGCTATTTTCATGTTTGCAATTACAATTACTTCCGCGTGATATAATAATAATAATAATAATAATAATAATAATAATAACAAAACAACAACAAATTGAATATCGTACAAATGAACTGTTACCCAATCCATTGTAAATTAAAAATTGTGGAATTTCAAAAACTTGAAGAAAAAATTTTCGATAGCTCCTTCAACTACATCATTAAAGATAAACATTGATATTTATTAATCAAGAAAAATTATAATGCTTCGTCAAAAATTAAAAAAATTGGGGCCCAAAAAATTGGAATTTTTCAATATGAAGTAAATGAATTCCTTCAAACGGGTATCCACGTTTTGTGGGTACTTGTTACCAAAAAACTGATTGTCGGCAAAAATTGTCTTCTGTTCGTCCATGGTCAACGCTAGCACCTAAACCTTTCAGACGATTTTCTTAAGAATAGATACATACTCAAACTGAAGGTTTTAAACTGCGAGTTTGAAACGGTAATTTGGTTTTGGGTTGTACTTAATTTTTTAAAATTAAATTGATTAAAATTTTACTTGAATAGAGTAATGAACGGTTTAATTTTTTTTGTTGAACTCTCTAAATATTCGAATATTGGAAATGCTACAAACAATACGAGAAAGCATGTGGGGACTTAGAAGCAGTAGCTTGTTTTGATATAAGAAATTACGAACCCTATACTTACCTTTCCCGTCGTATTTTCTTAGTTAAAATTTGTTAAAATTCAATTTCAAATTTCTTACATTTCAGTGTTCAATAACAAGTAGTGATTTGCAATACTACCAAAAAACATCGCAGGACATAGTCGTCAACAACTATTGCTTTACAATTCGCGGCTTGGCACCCGCGAAAATAGCGTCATGGGGAATAGTGGGAGGCCCAGAAAAGGTCGCGGTCCCCAGGCGCCGAACACGTGCTCGCGCCTCACGTGCGGGCGCGCCTGGCGCCGCCGCCCACGCCGAGAGCTGGCGGGCGCGGGCGGGCGGGCAGTCACGTGCGGGCGATGACGGTGTGTGGGCGGGCGTGAACGGGCGCGCGAGCGAAAGGGCACGAGTGGGAAAGGACGTGACGAATGTCGACGGCACAGGGCGAGAAGGACGAGATAGGATGAAGCGTGCAGAGTTGGGGTAAAAGAATAGAGTAGAGGACACGGCGCGGGAAAGACGGCGAGGGAGGGTCAGTGCAGGAAGGTCGGTGCAAGAGAAACGGAATGGGTGTGGGGGGAGCAAAGAGGATGGGCAAGGCGGGAAGACAAAAGGAAGAACATTACGGGAAGGACTGAAAGCGACGGAGGGAGCAGAGGGACTGGGAGAAAGCAACGCAGCGAAAAGGACCAAGGTGGAGGGACAGGGCAGGAAAGGACAGGGCAGGAAAGGACAGGGCAGGAAAGGACAGGGCAGGAAAGGACAGGGCAGGAAAGGACAGGGCAGGAAAGGACAGGGCAGGGAAAGGACAGGGCAGGAAAGGACAGGGCAGGAAAGGACAGGGCAGGAAAGGACAGGGCAGGAAAGAACAGGGCAGGAAAGGACAGGGCAGGGAAAGGACAGGGCAGGAAAGGACAGGGCGAGGAAAGGACAGGGCAGGAAAGGACAGGGCAGGAAAGGACAGGGCAGGAAAGGACAGGGCAGGAAAGGACAGGGCAGGAAAGGACAGGGCAGGACAGGACAGGACGGGACGGACAGGACGGACAGGACAGGACAGGAGACAGGACAGGACGAGACAGGACAGGACAGGACAGGACAGGACAGGACAGGACGGACAGGACAGGACAGGACAGGACAGGACAGGACGGACAGGACAGGACAGGACAGGACAGGACAGGACAGGACAGGACGGACAGGACAGGACGGACAGGACGGCAGGACAGGACGGACAGGACAGGGCAGGACGGACGGGCAGGACGGGGCAGGACAGAGGCGGGACCGGCGAGGACGGGCGGACAGGGCGGGAGACTGAACTGGACCGGGACGGTCTGCGCAGCGCGGCAGCACTGATCCGCGTTCGCCGTCCACCGCCCGCTCGCGATCGCAGGCCGCCACCGCCACGCCGCGTTGATTTTGAGCCGCGCGCTGTTTTTTGCGGCGGCACGCACTGCGTCGCACAAGTCGCGTTCTTTTTGCCCCTCTCCCTCAGACAGAGGCCGGTTCCTGTCCGAGCGGCGCCTTCGCGTCATATTTACCATCACGAATCCTCGCGTCCCGTTCGACCGCCACGGCGCCATCGTTTTCCTGCCATTTGTTACTTCCCAATTTTCCTCTCCGATTTCCGAGCGCGCACAAATATGTTGAGAGGACTCTTCATATGGGCGGCTGCCTTCGGATTAGTCTACACCTCCTACATCTCTCTATCTCACTCTTACTGGCTATCTACCTCATTCTCACTAGCTATCTACCTCACTCTCACTGGCTTTCTACCTCGTTCTCTAATGTTATCGCTGTCCCTCTCTCTTCCTAACTCCCTCTCTATCTCTTCCTATGTCTCTTACTCTTTTTCTCCCTCCTTCCTTCCTCCCTTTCTCTTTCTTCGGCCTTCCATCTCTCTCTCTCTCTCTCTCTCTCCTCGCTCTCTCTCTTTCTCCCTACCTCCCTCCTTCTTTTCCCTTCATCCTTGCCCGTTTTCCCTCTCTCCCTCACAATCTTTCTTTCCGTGTCTCTCTGGCTCTCTCTGTAACGGTCCATTCGCGCATAGGTCGGCCTGTGGCCTGACTTTCGCGTACTTACAGTATCGAGAGAAATTGCTAGTGCTGTTATTTGGGATCATGGTATCTTTGGGATTTGGATTCTGTGAGGGCATGGGGAACGGACCATAAAGGGATAGATCATCCCATTGCCAGCCCTGGCAATGGGAATGGGGCTGGGCGATCATCGCCTGGACTTCTGCGCCCAAGCGCTCTACCCGCTGCCCCGTCTCCCGTCAGTCCCCGCCGTGGCCCCACTGCCTCCGTGCTCGTAGCCAGCAATGACGCGATCACCCGGATCCGGGGCTTCGGCTTGAATCACTGCTCGCAGGCCGGCGACTTAGAGGCGCGGGTGTGGCCGCACCCTTGCGTTCGGCACTGGGCAGGAGGATCTGGCAGTGATTACGGTCAACCGGCGAGTCTCATTTCTCCGCTTGGATTGCTGAGAAAGTTTGAGAAGGAAGCTCTTCGACGTTTGGGGAGAACTGCATAATAATTTTAAAAGATCCGATAACTCATTTAATGTGTGATGCATCCGTTCAATCTATCCTTGCTTGTCCAACGCAACATCGATTTTATGTTTATAAATGTTTATTTGCGAACTGACTTGAATTGTTTCTGGCTGTATGAGTGCTCAACTTCGATTTTCCAAACACGCCGCTTTAACCATGTCGGAGAACAGCTGTCTTTGTCCAATTTTGTTGTAAATTTCATGAAACTCGCTTATAAGTGTATAGTCGAAATAAATTATGTTGCTAAACAATTTTAGTAAAATATCACCAATTAAACAAGGCCGTAGGTGTGGTAAAGCGAACCGTAGTTACAAGGGAAGTGTAAGATTAAAAATAGGAAATTATCAATCACAACTGCGGAAACAATCGCGTTTATGGACGCATTGCATGAGACAAAAGGTACATTATCCTTATTGTTTGTATTAATTGGGCGCAGTATCCAATGGACTGGGTGCCAACGCGCCTTCCTATTACACTCGTGAGGTTTTTCGTGCAAAAATAATTAACCACTCTACTTCGCCTTTTCGTTCTCATACTTTACTAGGCTCCTTAAAAACGAAATTAAAATCTAGCTATAAATCATATTGCTCCTTTAAATACATTACCATCGGAAGGTCGCAAATACTGGTATATCAACGTCAAAATATATTGAGACATAATGTTAAATAGAAAAGTCGCTGGAGTTCCAGTATAGAAAATTAATATTGCGATTTTCCATGTAGCGGCAAATATTTAGGGAAATATTTATTTTTTTCTTGCAATTTTCTGAAATTTCGTGTTACACCTAATACAGCTTTTCTTACTGTAAGTAATTTACTCACAAAATTTACTTCTTCAACCTATTTACTGTCCTGTCAGTAAGTGGTGTATGCGGAATCGAATATATTGAAGAAAGCATAAAGGAATCGAGAAAAACTGGACTTTAACGAACTGATAATAATTGAATTGAAGCTCATTGACATTTATCTATTTATTAGGTTTATGCGTTATTGTTCATGCCCTTTCCACATGTTCTTTAGTTAGTTAGTTAGTTATTGCCTTATTTTACGTGGCGAAACTTGGGCTATCAGACCCGCTCTTCCGTCTGACCACGCAAATTTTGATACGCTCCTTTCACCATCTAGCGGATGAAAGGAGGCGACGAAACAAGCGATTTTGAATTTAGCTCAGAGGCTTCTTTTAGGCTTGAGGATATTTTACATGCAGTAAATCTACTACACAGGACAGCCGGCTTTACGTCCCCTCCGAAGGAACGTACGAAGGATTTTTTCGCCCTTAAAAATCAACGGCTTCGATCGGGTTCGAACATGAGCACAACGACCCGGTACACTAACCGTTATGGCATTGAAATCTGTTTTACGTTCAGAAATGATCAAATAAGTGTGTTATTGAGAAAGCAGAATATCAATTTCTTGCGATCACGGAGAAAACGTAACAAAAAGTGTTCATGGCACTGTAGTTCATTTGATTACATCGAAAGAAGATAGAGAACAGCTGCACACTTGTTTGACGTCATTTCCTAACATAAGCAAACATTTCGGCACCGCGGAAACTGACTACGCTACTTTCTGATTGGTCATCCAACTATTAGCGTTCTTCCGAGAACCATCAGAGACTTTTTGTGCAATCTTCCCTAGTTTACACAACAGTCATCTCCACTAACATGATATTAAAAAGGTCAACAGAGATGCACCGAGGCCAAGGTTATCTTCGCTAAATCTCCTACATTTCAGGCTCAAGTTCTAGGTCATTGTAACTTTCCGAGTTAATTAGTGATGTGTTTCACTTTCACTCCTGAGAATATGTGAAATTTAGAAATCGTATAATTTCATCCCTAACTAACAATTGCTTGTCAGTTTTAAGAATTAATTATATAGGGTAGATATTTAAAAAATTAATAGAACGGGAAATTTTCCATCTCAAATATTAAAGCAATAATAGACTAGAAAATTTCCTTTGTTTATTATTGTTATTATTATTATTATTATTATTATTATATTAACTGCTATGATACGTATATTTTTTAAATGAGGCATGAATAAACGGTACTTCAAGCTTATTCATAAATCTTGGATAATTACGATTTTGAATGTCGTTTTGAATTTATCTTAGCCCTTCTGTGTATTTCAAAATGTTGGTCATCATTCAGTATTTGAGTGTTCCTACTTCAGGTTGGGAGAAAAAACGAGACCATGTTCATGAAGAGCAGAAGTACAAAAGAATACATGTTCAACAAAATTTAGTGGTCATTTGTATAATTTCTTGTGAATTCGGCTCTTAATGTCTAGAAAACTGAAGAAAATTCTTTAAAACGGTCATATCTTAGAGAAAGTGTGAAGATAAAAAGTTGGAAGCAATCGTCATCACATGCACGTCACAAAACAAGCTTATTCTATCGTAGCGCACACTTTTCCGTATAAGAAACGATTACATAATATTATAATACTCCAATTTGTTTCCCACTAATTCTTAACCTATCTCTTGAAAACGTCTTAACCAACCGAAGAGTGGACTGGCAAGATTGGCTCACGGCATCAACTGATGCCACTCTAGTGCCTCTACACGCGAGGTCCTAGACCCGTTGGTGGCAGGTTTTTCGACACTAGTTAGACAGCTAGGTTGAATTCAGCCACTGCCTGGAGGAGAATTCTAGCGGCCAACTGCTCTGAACGGTACTTTGGCGTTGTTTCTCGGATCAACACCAGATGAATGATAGAGCAATACACTCATAAACGGACCACGAACCACGGACTGCGCACGATCTTTCCTTCCCCTACCTTGACCTATCCTCAGCCCTTATACCCACACTAGCATCCACTACACGATCACAGAATGCGGAAGACCAGTCGGAAGCATTCAGCTTGTTCCGGCTGCGGGCCACGCGGGTGGGTGATACCAGGTTGAGGAAAATTTCCGCATGTCGACGTAGGTCAGCGCTGGATCTCGCCAACCACCGGAAGATCACCGCCAGTTCCCAGGATGAAAGCATTTACTACATTTACGGGACGAATAGCCTGAGTGGATGACGCGTCTGGAATCATTAATAAATCAAATCAACTGAAGTACGAGAAGTTCTCGTGGAAAACGAGAACGTCGCACTGCAAGCCGTCGAGTCAGCTTAGATTCTGCTTTTTATCATCAACGGCATTTAAAACTGGATATTAGCACACGCAATGTGTTGCAACTTCTGTTCCGGTGGCATGTTCGTGAGATCAATTTACGAACTAAATATTCCTCAGCTGCGTAGGGAATATTTTTTAGTCATGTGTAAGATCGTTTTCAGTAAAAGAAACATGTTGACAAATATCATTTCAGTGGCTAGTTTATTTCCACACAAAATTCGATGAAGGCAATTGATCAAATTATAATTAACAAAACTACTACTCGATATGAAGTTGAAACAAAAGATGTAGGATACAGTGACCACGATGCACAAATTCTTACCATAAGACTTTCTTCTCTATAAGAAATTCGAAAACTGACACAAATAATACACGTATGACTAGATTGTTTACTAAAAGTAAAATAAAATTATTCATTGATTACTTGATGCAGGAGTCAGGGGAAGCGGTTTATAATACTGTTGATACAAACGAGAAATATAATTCTTTTTTTCTTTCAACTCTTTCATTTTATTTTAACACTTGCTTTCCTCTTCAAAAATGGCTAAATTGAATACTTCACGGTTCATGACGTATCTCGAGATTTCCTCATCTACTTTAGAAAATACAAATCATTGTTAAGAAAAGTTATAAGGCACGCTAAAATCATGAAACACGATCAGGATATTTTGAATTCAAATAACAAAACAAAAGCAATGTGGAATATAATAAAAAATAGGACTAAATCAACTAGAAACATTGTAGAGAATGTTGTTTTAAAATATAACGTTGTAAATGTGAACGATCCGGCAACAGTGGCCAGTCCCTTTAACCAATACTTTTCGAGAATTGCTGCCGGTCTCAGTAAGGGTCTTCAGCCACAAAATTCAAAAGCAGACAGTTCACCGAAAATTTTAGACACCATGTTCGTTTCCGAAACTTCTTCCTATGAAATTCTCAAAATAATCCGTTAATTAAAAAATAAATATTCGTCCGGTTTAGATGAATTCCCGTATTCATTGTTAAAGACCTGTGCGTATACCATTATACACCCGTTAACTCACATATTTAATGCATCCTTATCCACCGGATCGTTTTCAGATATTTTCAAAACAGCTAAAATTAAGCCGCTCTTCAATAAAGGCAACAAAAATGAAATTCTAAATTATCGGCCCACATCTCTTCTATCAGTTTTTTCAAAAATATTAGAGACCTTTACGTCGAATAGAAATCTTTCTCAGTAAAAACGACGCGCTTTCAGATAGCCAACATGGATTTAGAAAATCAAAATCAACGAAACAGACATATTTTCTTTTCTTAAAGCTGTCGCTTCATCATTGGATCAAAACGAGACACCTATTGGATTATTTTTAGATCTCTCAAAAGCTTTTGACGTCATTATCATGACATTTTACTTTCAAAATTACCTTCACATGGAGTACGTGGTATTCCTCTAGATTGGTTATGTTCGTACCTTAAATAACGATCTCAGAGAGTGGAAATACCTTAATGGATTGATGGAACATTACGAACGCACCTTTCCGACTCTTCGCCCATTGCACGTGGAGATCCTCAAGAATCGATTTTAGGCCCTATTCTGTTCCTACTTTACGTAAACGATATGCCCTCGACGATTCGAAACGGAAGAACGGTTCTCTTTGCGGATGATACGAACATCCTTTGCAATAAAGAAACCGTAAATAGTACACTATCAGATGTTTCAAATTGGTTCCGAAATAACAAATTAATAGTAAACGAAAAGAAAACGGTTTTAATGCAGTTTTCCATTTCAAATAAACAATTCTGCTCCATTGAAAACGAACGGTGCACCATTGACTGATGTTAAGGCAACAAAATTTTTAGGTCTCTCAATTCAGTCGAACTTTCAATGGAATGTCCATTTGAATGAATTGAATACAAAATTAAGTTTATTATGCTACGCGTTCAGAATTCTTTCAAATTCATTCAGTCTTCATACCGTTCGTTGTGTGTATTTCGCGAATGTTCATTCCCGCCTGAGATATGGCATAATATTCTGGGGAAATACATCATATAGCACCCACACTTTTAGATTACAGAAAAGAATTGTACGAATAATAACCAAATCCCACCCACGTGATTCTTGTAAGCCTCTCTTCATTAATCTAGGAATTTTACCATTACGTTGTCTGTTGATTACGTCAGTGTTTTTTTTTTCAAAAATGATTTGCTTAAGCGCGGGAATATATTTTCTCAAAACGTCGATGTCTATTACTATAACACTCGATAAAATCATATTCATCAGATGACAGTGTCAACAGCTCATTACAAAAATATTCACATGCAATGCGTGTACATTTTTTCAACACTTTGCCAGATGACATTAACGATTAAATTCGATAGAAAACTTTAAATCCAAAGTGAAATCGTTTCTGCTGCATAACTGTTACTATACAATTAGAGACTATACTGAGCATCGCAAGAAAAGGAACATTAATTTCAACAATGATACATAATGCATTATTTACCATTTGGACTGCATAAATGTGTATATACAACCTGTAACAAGTATTGTACTGCAGCCTCCGGGTCAATAACCCCCATCTCGATCAGGTTTTTCGTCCAGTTTCCCTGATCCATTGAGCAAATGCTGAGATGGCCTCTTGTTTTGCTTCTGGAGATAAATGTAACTTCATTAACTGTCTTCATTGGAAATATAGTTATTTAAATTATCGTTTCCATGTTGTTGCGGCAGGAAGTATTATTCCTTGACGAATGACATCATGGATAAGAGCCCAAAATGTATTGCTTATTTATCCTTGAAAATAGATATTATTACATGAGAGCTATTTTTATTATTTTTTTTTATTTTCAAAATTCATTTAGTATATGACTTAGTGTAGGAATTACAGAATTTTGAAAATGTGCACAGAATGCACCTCTCCCCATATCACGTTATACGCAGTTTCAACTGTATTTTGACGTAAAATAAAATAAATAAAAAATTATGTCTATATATGAAGATTTAGTCTTTAAAACTTTCCTGTATCGGCAAATTAGAGGCGAATTATTTGCTTTTTTTATGGCTACTGCATAAACGATTGTTTTTTGGTCTGAACGTAAACCAACATATTTTTAAAATGCTGGTGAGTAATAATAATAATAATAATAATAATAATAATAATAATAATAATAATAATAATATCAACAATAATTCCGAATTAAAAGTTTTTAATGATAATCGACGAGCACTTTTCACTAGCAACCACAATTTTACAATTATTATAATAGCGAGTATAATAAACAATTATTTTCATTAATATTTCATGGTAATAATATTTATATATGTTTTATTAATATTGTACTAATATTACGATATTACGAAATTCTTTTTTATTAATATTTTTAAATCATTTAATAGCCGGATGAGATATCACTCATGATTTATCCATGGGTTTTGTTGTTTATTTATTTATTTATTTATTTATTTATTTGCGTCAAAAAAACAGTTAAAAACTGCGTATGACGTGCTATGGGGAAAAGTGAATTGTGTGCACATTTTCAAAATTCTGCGATCTCTACACCAAGTCATATACTACTTAAATTTTGAATTTTTGAAAGGGAGAAAAAAAACAACAAAAAACTCCCATGTAATAAAACCTATTTTCAAGGATAAACAAGCAATAAATTTTGAATTTTGAAAGGGAGAAAAAAAAACAAAAAACTCCCATGTAATAAAATCGATTTTCAAGGATAAATAAGCAATAAATTTTGAATTTTGAAAGGGAGAAAAAAACAACAAAAAAACTCCCATGTAATAAAATCTATTTTCAAAGAAAATAAGCAATAAATTTTGGCTCTTATTACTTCCTGCCGCGACAACATGGAAACGATAATTTGAATAAATGTATTTCCCACTGAATTCTAGAAGACGTGCACAGAAATGAAGTTACATTTATGATTGAATGAATTCAATGAAGTTACATTATTGTTGCTTCTTTGTTCGTGAATTTTTGGGCAATTTGTAAAGTATTCCTAAATTATCTTTAAGTCGCATATGATCATCCCCCAAAGATGGTCAAAAATCTATTCGCCTCTACTAAAGGTCAGACATTTTGTCCACGCAAGTGTTTCATTTTTGTTTTATGACTTCTCTTTTATCGTAGTGTCCTAAGTTCTTGTTAGTAAAGCGTAGCTGAAAGTTTCTGAGAGTTAAGGATTGGTTTTGGTAGTAATATTAACTATGAAAACATTAGTGTCGACAAATTGTATGAAAAACTATATATTTATTTTGATTTTTGAAATAAGCTTCTCAAGCACATTGGACATTACTAATTCATTCCACTCAGGATAATATCGGTCACTATTCCCAGTTAGTTGTATTGTACCACTACGTAAATTCAAGGCTCATTGTAGGGTGAGTGAGTGATAGACGTGTGGTTTTGTACCCTTTTCAACAACAGCATTTCTAGTATTCCCGGTAGTACACAGATTTCTTAATTACCTGTGGAACTACAACCACTATGTTACACTTGAAAGGAAGAAAAAAAGTCTTCTATAAATTGAAAAGTAAATGCTGTACATTTATGAAAATGTCATTTTAAATGTCTATAATTACGAAGTTTTGATAAAACTTGTATTTTTTTATGTATTCCCAGCTCTATCACTCGTGCACTCTTATTGCCAACGCAATATCATTTTTTGTGTGTGTGAACGCCAAAAATAACGAAAGAGAAATCGCCTGTGTTTAATAGAGGTCATTGTCTCGGAAGTGCGCCATAAATCAGAAGTGACCCGACTAAATCCTTCACTCGTTCCTCTTAAAACTTCCATTGTTCCCCCGTAGAGAATTACCTTCTCATAAATCATTGAGCCCACACTGCAGATGTTAGGTCGACGCTCTGGTGAGCTGCAGCACCGTTCACGAGAAAGGTTTTCCATTGCACGTCGTAGAAACCTACCGCCAGCCGGGTCATATATGTGTTCTTTCTGAAAAGATGTATTTAGCTAACATAAATCGGACTAAACTTTTCTAATTGCCAGTATTTGAATGATTTTTCGAACCATTGCAATATATCAACTTTTTTCTCCCATCTTTTCTTTTTACCTGTTTTGAAATGTATTAGGTATATAAACTATACAGAATGTCCCAGAACTGTTACAAACCTTTAAGGCATGTATAGAGTTCAAGATAACTTTTTTTAAATTATTTATTTAAGGTCGCCTTATAAACAGCTAGGTCATTGGCGACCACAGTTACAAAAATACAGTATTTACAAATTCACATACTAGTTACACATTTTCATGGGATAAACATACACAAATCCTAAATCAAGATGTTATACATAGGGCAGACAGTGTATAGTCATTAGCTAAATACTATTTAGCATATTAAATTTGGTGAGGAGTTCTATACATTTCTTTTGACCGGGATAAGAATTGAATATACAGTAGAGATTATCATTGATGTTAAGGTTTCTTCTTACAGTCGCCATCACGTGGCAATGAACTATAATATGCTTCGTGGAAACTGTCCGCAATTCGGGCAAGGATCAGCAGTAGCCTTTTTAATTAGGTAGCTGTGACTCAGTTTAAAATGTCCTATACGGAGTCTGGTTATAACCACTTGATGTCTTCTGCTAAGTCTAATGGAAGTGATGGGAGATTTGTCGATATTCTTCCTAACTGCTTGTGATTTGGATGGCAACATTTTCAAGTTCCGGTCTCAAAGCTTCTTAACTGCAAATAAGAGGTAGTTTTTTAAGTCAGGAAGTGAGCCGCCAGCTTCCGTATCAATTTCGGGGAGAGAGATTGCTGCCTTCGCAGCTGCATCCGCTTCTTCATTGCCCTGGATGCCTATATGAGAAGGAAGCCAAGCTATTGTAAAGCGATATCCTTTAAGGAAGGAGTTATAAAGCTTTCCTTGGATTCCTTGGACCAGTGGATGGAATGTCGGTTTCGAATGGAGGATAGAACTGCTAGTGCGTCAGAAAAAATAACCATATCTGAGTTACATGGTCTTAGGGTGCTAATATCAGTAGCTTTGATAATAGCCCAAGCTTCACATGAGAATATGGAATAGAAATCCGGGAGGCGATAAAGATTCTTAAGGGGTGGGAAAATGAAAATAACAGATCCACTAGAGCTTGATTGTTTCTTGGATCCATCCGTGAAAATTGGCTATGATTAGCAAATGTGTGCTGGAACTCTAAGATTAGTTGCTTAATGATATGTTTTGGGGTATCAGAATTTGTAAATTTGGTAGCTTCCGTATCGATTGACAAAGAGAAATGTTCCCAAGGGGGAAGAGGGTTGAGTTTCCTCTTCATGATATCATGAGACTCAATGCCAAGTTTATCCCTGTACTTAGTAAGTCTAATACTTAGCGGTTTAGGATAGTTAGGATGATTTGCATAGTGGAGGGACTTGGAGAGGTTACAGATATAATTAAGTGTGGGATTAGGGGGACAACAATGAGTGGAGTAAGCAAATTTTAAGCACAGGAACTTTCTACGTAGGTCTAAAGGAAGGAGACCCGCTTCAACTAGTAGGCTAGTACTTGGGCCGGTCCTGAAGGCACCCAAACTTAGGCGGCATGCAGAGTTGATTATAGGGTCCAATGTTTTTAGTTGGTGGTTGCTGGCTGAACTATAAGTTACTGCTCCATAATATAACATTGGTTGTATCAACGACTTGTAACAATTGATTAGGGAAATAGTGTCTGATCCCCACTTGCGTGAAGATAACATTGTGATTAAGTTGAGTCTAACAAAATCAATCAGCTTTGAGGCTAGAAATGTGGGATTTACACGAATGCGTATAGTCGAATGTTAAAACCAAACTTTTGCTGTTATTTGTTCTTCTTATATTATGGTCACCAATTTTCAAGACTACTGAAGACGAGTTCAAAACTTTCCGATATTTCGTTAAAACCATAAATTCTAATTTTGTTTTTGACAAGATAAATCCTGACGACTTGGGCCATTCGTTAATTGTATTGAGGGACTCTTGCATAATAGTTGTGATTAGATTGATATCTTTGCCGCTACAGAGGAGGGTGAAATCATCAGCAAACTGAAATATTTTCACTGGGCTTTTTACAATATTACGCACATCATTTATGGCAATGAGAAATAATATTACACTTAACACTGATCCCTGAGGAAGGCCATTTGATATCTCAACGTGCTGTGACGTCTTATCTTGAATACGTATCTGGAGAAATCTGTGTTCAATGAAGTTTTTATGAGAGCAAACACATTTCAAAAATTTCCAAAAATTTCCATTTGTTGTATGAGATAAATCCCGGTCGGGGTGACCAATTCTTTGAACTAATTTAATTATTAAAAATATATTGTTACCCAGTAACACGGTCACAATTTGGATAGCTGTGCGTCTGCGGAACATATTCTCCGAGCGTACGTGCATTCAACAAGGTGACGGGCAAGGTGACCATTATTAAATATTATGTTTATTCTTTTTCGTTTCTTAAAGCACTTATGACTTTTAATATTCTTTACAAGTGACAAACACGCAAAAAATTGTTTTCTATGATATATATTGTGACGTCATGGGATTAGACAACCCCATAACGCCACCATCAGCTACGAGAAGAAGCCCGCACAGAAAGAAGGCGAGTAGGTGGCGGAACGATGGCTTGTAAACGCGCCATCTACCCACAGCTTTTCGAACTCTGACTCTTGAATTAGCGAATAATGTTTTTCCGGGAGGTCACGAAAAGAGGAGAATATTCACCCCTCCAAAAATTTCCCCAGGCGCGAGTACCATAAGTATCGCGGCGCGCCTCGGAGGAGCTCTCTATTATTGCAGCAGCGACGGCGACTAGACTGACTTCTGAAGGCGATTGTAACTTGATAGCATAGAAGTTTATTTTAACTTGGTAGTTAAAAGTTAGCTTGAGAAGCGTAACAACGAAAGTGATGTAATTGAGAAGTGGAGTGCACGAACATTATTCGCATTAACATTCACAATATTTGAGAGAGCAAGTGAAGTGATTGTTTGACTTCGAAATAATTTCAAATTTGTAAAATTCGCACAGAAGGACATTAACTAAATCCAGACGCGTCAGGCGCGTCAGAATAAGAAGAAGAAGAAGGACGACCCCAGCAAGAGCGAAGCGTAGGTGAGAACGATTTACTACTGGAACGAGAATCGTACGAGTCCGGAGAACGGGAGAAGGGTGTGGAATTTGTAGGCGTAGCGGAGTCCAGCGTTCGAGCGAAGGAATCGTCGTGGGACAGCAAGCTAAGACGAGTGGCAATGCGGGGTGAGCGGCAGAAAATCCCCAAGGTTTCCTACAGGCGAGCGATGGGGAGCTGTTGAGGTAAAAGAACTGGCATCGTTTATGCGGCGATGAGTTGGGGAAAGAAAATAGCAGTAAATGCACGACAATTCGTGTTAAAAGTGGGTGAAAAGTCCAGAATAGGTCAGAGAAGTATTCCGAACGATGTGAGTGGCAGTTTCAAGTTCATTTACTGCGCGTGTTATTGAATTCAAAGAGGCCATACCTTGTACAATTTTACTTAAATAATTCATGATTTTCACATGTTGTACAGTTGATGTTATCTGGAAAAATCATAGTCTATTGTATTGCGTTAAAAGTAATTGCATTCTGTGAAATGTAAAGTGGTAAGTCAAGTAACGTGTATGTTACGTTTTGTTTTTTCTCTCTTTAAAGTTCACAGTGTTATAGTGAGTGCGAAGCCCAGGCTAGCACCTGTGAACGGGATACCTTAGAACAAGTGTAAAACTAATTTTAAAAGCCGTGCACGGAAAAACTAGAGAGTAGAAAGATTAAAATAATGTAGTAGATAAAAAATTCAGAAAGAGGAATGAGCAAATTGTGAATTGTAGTTGGTGAAAGTGTGTTCAGGCAGTCGAGATGACGCTAATTTTTTGTTTTGCCTTGTTTTTTTGGTTTTTCTTTCAGTGACCAACTATTTAAAGTGCATAATCCTATTATATAATTGTGCCACTGTAACTTTTCATTGAATATATGCTCATTTTATTCGTATTTTATCTGATTCATTAGGTCAAGGGATCAGACCTTTCTCGTACCCAAAAATCCTGCTTCCTGAGAATTTTAAGTGCGTTTCAGGAGCATTCATAGTATCACGCTCTCCCCACGTGCTGGAAGGTAGTAGGTGGGCGTGTTAGAGTGTGTGTGTGTGTATTTAATACTTCTTAATTGTTAGGAATAAATGAAAACAATTTTTTGCGTGGATTGTGAGGTAAATCAGGTACAAGTTCTGGTGGGACATGTACAGAATGGACGTGGGACACTTCGAAGTCATGTAGCGGATAAGTGGGACCCGAAATTTTTCTTTAGCAGAGTTATACAAAATTAGACATTTTTGAAATTTCTCTTAAAACTTTAGCAATTTAGTTCTTTTGGGTGACTTTATCCATAGCATGTGTGGTCATAAAAGTGAAATGTATAATTAAACTGAAAATATCTGAATAATTTTCATGTCAAAATTAGGTGGATTATTTGATTTTCTGTGCAATTTAATTTTAACGCTTATAATTTTTTTAATGGCTTCTCTCTCACTATACCGGACCTATTACACAACAACGCGCAGTACCAGAAAGAAAAATTAACCCAGAAATATACTATAAGTGCTGCAGAATGGCACAGACTATTTCGTAGCAATTTTTTCTAGTTTCCTTCGCGTGAACTGGCTTGAAGGTCTTCCTCCATTCTCTAGTCAGTTGCCATCTATGGTCACCGAAATATATTTTCTTGCCTTTTCTTAACATTTTGGTAAATTCATAGTAGAAGCAAAATATTACTTCAAGAACATTAAAAAAGAGTAAAATCTCGTCCAAAATAGAAATTTTGATTGAAAATTTTGAAGCCGTTTTTAAGAAAAAACGCGATTAAGCATAACTATAAATGGGAAATTTGAAGCTCCTTTTCACAGCAATCTATTGAGTTTCCGAAAAACTTGATTTGAAGTTCTTTCAAGCACTTCCTCACAAATATAATAATGTATACAAATCGATGGAAATGTGCGTACAAACGGCGTGTGAGATATTTAAAAATTTGTATATTAGAAACAACAACAAAAGAATACACGAAATTAACTGTATGTAATATTAAACAGTGCAATTAGCACTAACCATTGGAAAAATTTAGAGCAATTTTTTAGAAAATGGCGATTGAGCGTTTCTTAAAACTCGGATCATTGAGCTCATTTTACAGAAAACTGTTGAGTTTTGGAGAAACTATTTGACATTATTTAAAGCACATGTACTCATAAATCTAATTGTGTGAAGAAATCGCCTCTAATTACTGACGTGGAAGACAAAAAAATTAAATTTTGTCATAAAAAAGAATAGAACAATCAGACGTTCATGTCATCGGATAGAGTTGGTTGGGCACTAACTACCAAAAATTTACAGAAAAATATTAACCATTTTTTTATACTTTTTTGTAATTTTTTGAAATTGCAGATATTGCAAGCTCTATTGCACAAAAACTACTAAAATTTTCAAAAAAAGCCTACAAGACCTTAAAGAAAGAACTACGTATGGGTAACAAATTTCATTTGAACAAAAAAACTGTCTTTAATTTTATTGTTGTAGGAAGATACACCGAAAAAAAATTCAAAAACTTTTCTATTTTCAAAAATTTGGAGTTTACCGTGAAAATGGAACCTACGCCACCTTTATAAGTGTATTTTGCTCTATTCTTACAAGAAATTTAAAGAAAAAATTTGGAGCCTTTTTGAGAAAAGTTTGAAAATGTATGGGGGGCTTCATGTAAAGTACCCCCAAATTTTAAAGAATGTTTTTCAAAATTTCAAAGCTTCAACTAGAGCCAGATGGACAGGGGTTTCTTCAATTTGGAAAAGATTTTAGGAGTGATTTAGGCGTTAGATTTGTTCACATACGATAGACAGACGGATGAACGTTTTGGAAAAAAATACTTTTTCGGTATCAGAGGACGCCAAAACGTGTATTTCCGTTGAAATCTCGAAATTGATTTTCCGCAGCATTACATAACTTTCGCTTTACTTCGTATATTAATCCCGTATATTACCTGTCATTGTATGTATATGAGAAATTAAAAAGCACCCAATTCACACAATTCGACTACATTTTTCTTTTCGAGTTATTGTTTTCTGAAATTCTTTATTTTCTGTGATTTTAAATCAACGTGCTTATTGCAGCTCAGCCATTCGAAGTATCTAAGTAGTTTATTACAAAAAATATGTTTAAAAGTGTCTTAAGAGCTTAATTTCAAATTCTGAGTTTCCTCCCCGGACATTCTGTACACAGGAACAAATTTACATACTTTTTCCTTACCAGGACACTGCGATACGAGTGTTTCTGTCAAAAATTCATTGTACATGCCCTTATTTCACAATCTGTCTTTAAACAACATATTTCCTTCAGGAAAAATCTGTATCTTCAATGTTCTAGTTACAGGACGATGTTAAAAAAAGTTTTACTTTTACTATTTCCGGATAAACAGGGGTAAACTAATGCTATGATATGGAACTATGGATTGTGAGGTCGTTTATGGGTATCATCAAATAAATGAAGACAGAAATATAAGGTACAGTTAATTCAATAACAGGAAATTTTCATAAATTCCACATTTATTTTCATTATTTCCAATATTCGTTTTAATTTATTCCACATCTTCTGGTAATACTTTTCCATTTCTAACTGTAGATCTTTTGACTGCCTTTCGTTCAGTTTTAACACGTTCCAATTTCTTTAAGAAACGCCGACGTCATGGCACAATGATGAATCTTGGCGTTTCGCTAAGAGAATACTATAAAGTCGTTGATTTGACCGTTAGTACACATATTTATCCATCATTTGCGCTTTCCCTCTACATTCAGTTAATGATGAAAGGTGGGAGTTGTGTCTGCAATATCCTAACTTTCCAGTGCCCAAATATGGCGATATGGATATGATTTAAAATACTTTGTCAGTTTAAAGTAGTAAATAAAAGAAATATATATATATATATATATATATATATAATTATATATATATATATATATATATAAAAGTCATAATTCAAAATGAAAAAAAATCGAAAAAAACAGTGCTTCAGTAGAAAGGGAGTGAAAGCTGTAGAAGATAATATGCCATGAGAGAGAAACTCCTTTCGTCAAACTTTCACGTCTTCCTTATTACATCCCCAACGTGTGTTCAGACAGAAACGTATACAAAGCCAGAAACACAGGGAGAATACCGAATGGAAACATTCGAATGCAAAGTCAGTTACTTCTTGAAATGAGTTGTGTTGTAACAAAATATTTTTTGCATAATTTTAACCTGACCAATTTTCGAAAATTCAGGATTTGTCGGAAATGTTACCTACATCATTTTTATTATCTTACTTTGTTCCATTCGAGAAAGAAAATAATCAAAAAAATACGGCAAGTTTTGAGAAAATTTGGATAACGTAATTTACTAAGGATTCATGTTAAGTTTTAGCACACTGTTTTCGGTCCTTTATTTTAAAGACAGAAAACATTGTTTTCGGATAAGTGTTTGATATCAATATATTACATGAAGTCGTTATAGTTCTCAGAATTATTGTATATAAAATGGAATTTTAATTTGATGAGAAAGTTTACCATCAGTTAGAGGGTACACTTTTCGGTAGTCCGATTAGCTCCTTACTTTCCGAAATTGTGATGATACACCTTGAAACACAAATCTTAAGTAATCTGAACTTCGTTTATTATACACGTTATGTTGATGAATATTTCACACGGCTGGGTACGAATAACACACACACACACGCGCACGCACTCACACACTATTATCAACGTATATGGATTTAGAAAACTAAAGTTGACAAAGACAACCTCTTTATGCCTGTGCACACCAACAAATAGCCTCTTACAATTTACTTAATTACTTGCTACTCAATTATCTTAAAAATAATAAAAGTGCATATAAACATTCAAAGTAATGAGTTTTTAATGTTTTCTCTCTCAAGAATTTGACAGGAAAATAAAAATTCCACATGCTGTGGCAGATGGTGAAAGTGATGCAGATGGTGATGGTGGTGATGGTGGTGTTGGTAGTGGTGGTGGTGGTGAAAGTGATGATGCAGTTGTGAGTCAGCAAAGCTTGTGAAATGGGAGAATCCTGAAGAAAACGTGCCGCGAGTCCATTTTGATCACAATAAATTGCATATTGAGTGATCGCAATTTGCACCCTAAAGACATGGAAGATGAGTTACGGTAGGGGAGGAAGGTGAACACCTGACAACTGCAGCACAGGACGCTGCAATACGGAAAGTAATGTAGGCAATTGAAGAAAATCCAGATATATGCAGAATTCGAGTTAATCATGTTTGAGTTCTCGAGGTGTCACTGCATTTCTTACGTATTGGCAGGCCTGCTTTAAGTGCGCTATATTATTACGCGGTTTAATGCGCATATAGCTTGTCTACCATAAAAAATGTTAACTTTGGGATGGGTGTTGTTTGTATTAATATCTTGAGAGCTAAGCATTCAAACACGTGTCTCCTCGGTTTGAAAAGTTTGTATATATTTACATAATCTCCTTTGAAGAAACTTAACTTTGAAACTGGAGAAAGAGAGCACCAGTTTGTTATTAGCAATCTGTCTTGTGTTCGTGCAAACTGAGCGGTACTTCCTACATATGAGGGTGTGTGGGAAGATCGAGTAACGTAAGTGTGTGGTATTTAGTAGCCACGATTGATTTTGTTTGGTCCCAAGCTATGAATTATACAAGATGTATGATGAATCAATCCAATGTCTTTATTAGTAGATTCTCATATCCGTAAGGGAGAAAGGCTGTAACAGGATAAGTGGGTTTCCGGCCTTAGTTTGCAATTCGACTCACATTTTTTCCACATATTTGGACGTAGAAAATATTATGATTTTCAAAATATGCGGCTAAAATATCCACATGGTAAGTATTTTAGCGAAAAAAAAAGGTTTTTCATGTTTTAACTAAGAAAATAACCAGTTTATGGCATTTATTTTATTTCTTTGCTTCTGATATGAACTTTTCTGTAACAATTGGTTAAAAAATTGACTTCCAAATGCATTTTAATAATAGAATAATAAATTGATTCAAATAATTTTTTCTATAAAAATCTTAACAAAATTTTTCCTTTTTTTTAATAAAAATTTACATAGTTCATAAACTTCCCGAAGAAGTTTCAGATAGTGCTACTTATGAAATGTAGACGTTTTCATGTGCTTATGTATGCTCCAGCCGGCAAATATGTAGAATTTGATTTACGACCTGAGGAGCCTATTTTGTAACGATGCGTTTTTACGATTTCCGAGTGTTCAATAATATAATTTGTTTTAATATGTTTATAAAATATGTAATATTGTCAAAATTGGTAAAAATAATAGAAAATATCACAGTATTGTTGTAAATCTTTATTAAACATTGAATAATTATGTTCATTCAAAACAAAAATGCTTTATAAAATAATAATTAAACGTATTTGTAACTTTATTTAATTTATAACAAATTTATTCAGATTGTAAACCTCTGTAATTTTATTTTTGTTTCCATTTTTAGGAAAAGCGTTTTCGAAATAATTTTTCGCAAAATGAAAAACACATACGGCATAAACATCAATGGAGAAAAAATATCAAATCTACGATTTGCTGATGACATAGTTCTTATAACAAAATCAGCGAAAGAATAACAAGAAATGCTAGACGACATCCTCCACAATAGCAAAGAAGTAAGTCATACTAAATACTCAAAAGACAAAAATAATTACCTACTCTACGACAATACCAGTAATAGGTTATGGTGAAAATATGCAATACGTAGACAAGTACCAATATTTGGGCCAGATCATATCCTTTAAGTTTCCCTCCAAATCCATAATAGAAAACAGAATATCACAAGTTTGGAAAAAATTCTGGTCCTTAAAATTTATATTATTCAACATCAACTATAGACTAAAAATAAAGAGACACATCGTGAACACCTGTTTCATACAAGCATTATTATGAAGTTCGCAGACACGGCCACTACGGGTAAAGGAGAAAAATGTGATAAAAATATGCCAAAAGAAAAAGAAAAGGAAAATATTAGGTATGTGTGTGAAGGACAAAGTAGGAAATGCTGATATTAGACAAAGAACAGGTCAAAACGACGTAGGTCAACTCACACGTTTTTTAAATTGGAAATGGGCAAGCCATGTCATGAGGATGAACACAAGCAGATGGACCTACAAAATTGCAATATGGGACCCAAAGACTGGCAATAAATATATCGGAAGACAAAGAACACGATGTTTAGACGACATAGTAAAAAGACTGGGAAGACTATGGAAAAGAACAGCAGGAGACCGCCCAACATGCAGAGAAGTCATCGACACACTCGAAGTCCAAAGAGAAAAAGATTGAACAAATAAAAAGGAACAATGACACGAAAATAAAGAACACAACGATAAGTGAAGTGATAGTGACGTGATAATTGATACGGAAGTGATGATAACTGATAAGTGAAGTGCTGGCTTATTTACAACTTTACAATGTAAGAGACCTTTGCCCTACTAAGGGATGTGAACGGCCTAATAATAATAATAATAATAATAATAATAATAATAATAATAATAATAATAATAATAATAATATCCGGAAGACTTAGAAGGCACAACTTCCTTTGACACGCTGGTTGGCATCTTTACAAACTTTTCTGATACTACTTCATTTTCTATACATAATTTTACATCTCTGAAAACTCGTGAATAATGGAACGGTACTTTAAATTTAACATCGGTTGTTTTCCGTGCAAATTGCATTCATTACGCCCTTACGAGTGCTCTGAGTGGCACCTTCTTTGCAGTTCTAATTGTTCACAGTAAAATTTACCCCATAGTCTCAACTCATAAATTAGGCTGTTATTATTTTGTACCTTCTTAATGTGCTAATCCGACTTTCTGAATGTTTTAGACAGAAATACGGAAAGGTTCGCTTAGCAAGGGAGGCGAGTATGCCTCCCAGCAGACGACTGTTTATTCTATATATTCTATAAGACGTCTCGCATAGAATACGTTCGTTATCAGCCAATGAACTGAAAGCATTTTGGTAGGAAATGGTGCAGCGTTAACGACATTTGCATCATGTAAATGAATTTCAGGCGTCGTTTCGTCGTATGTATTTATTTTGGCATAAAGCTTTTTCGGCCGCATAGCGACCATCTTCAGTGCTACAAAATATTGATAATAAAAATAATGATAATAATAAATAATGAAATAATCAAATATAGGATATTATTATAAATTATATATACTCCAAATATTCTATTTCACTAAAATTCTAATTTCATTTATAATTATATTTTATATTTGATTATCACATTATTTGTTATTATAATAATTATTTTGTAGCACTGTAGATGGTCGCAAGGCGGCCGAAGAAGGTTTATGCCAAAATAAATGCATACGACGAAACAACGCCTCAAATTCATTTACTTGAAAGAATTTTACATCATTCGAATTTAAGAATGAATCATTTTAGAGTATTTTTGCGCCATGCATCCAAAATGTCCAATTCCAGTCATATTGTTGCGAAATATTTCCTAGAATTACTACTATTACCTCCTAATTGTAGCACTGATTATTCCGGCACTACTATTACTCTACTCTATTCTCTTTTACTACTCTCGACATGCAGCCAAACTTCTTAAAATATGGGTCAAATTATAGTGTATAAATTGTTATCCAAAGTCAAAAATTAAATATAAACGATTAAAATTATTTGATTGGGCAGCTGTGATTTTCGGAGCAATTAAAAATCTTATTTTGCTTTTCTTAAATTTTGAAGTAAATCTTTTATAAGTTTGAAGCTCATTAAGGAATTCATTCAACATAGTATGCAATGGGAACTGTAGTTCATAGTCAGCTTTGAAATTCGTGAATTTTTAAATTTAATCATCATTTCTTCTTGTGACTGCAAGGGGTGCGGAGGGATGAATTCATTTTGTTACCTAAACCGTTATAATTAGTTCAATCGATCTTTTAAAATAACAAATCATATATTGCGAGTGGAAATTAACTTGTCGATGGTTTCCAGGATTTCATTTCCAAACAGGTGGTAGAGTAGAACTACTCAACGGTTCACGGAAAAATAGGGCGAACACTCAAACTAAATTCTAGAAGTTACTGTAGTGATTAATCGGTGAACATTCCCAACTTTTGCTGTCCAACAAATTTCTCATAACAATTCAGAAATACATTTGGACTGACAGGAACCAAAAGAACCCGCAAATATAAATTATGACAAAGCCTGCAAAATCATCAAAATCATTTCTGAATTAATCTGCTTTACAATAGCGAAGAAACGAAAAGAGTGACATAATAACTTACTAATTTGTGTAAAATAATTAAGTTAATTTGGGTAAAATACCTATTTGTGCAACATTTCCAGTCATATAAATTTCTTTAATGATTTACCTACCATTGTTCTTGAAATTTTGCTACAAATAAACAGGTATAAGAATCATATTCGTTCACTCTTCTGTCCATTCATTTATTTGTTTGTTATGTCACGTTCATTAGCATTCGTTCATTTACCGATTATCACTCCTTGCCGAATTTAAGGCGGTGCCGGGAACTTGTCATTGTTCTCCATTATTATTATTATTATTATTATTATTATTATTATTATTATTATTATTATTATTATTATTTTTTGAAACATACCCCTAACTGCTACAATTATTGGGCGATTCGTCGTAACCCGTTTCCAAATTTCTAATAACATGGGCGCCAGAAAAAAGGTTACGATAATATTTTAACTATCATTACACTGATAAAAAACTGAATATTATCCCGCTACCTGGGTCGATGGGTCACGTCAGAAATAATCGCTGTTATCTATTAATAGCCGATTACCCGATCTGCCATCTATACAGAATGGCGAGGAATCTGAAAACAGATTATTTGATCTAGCTACTCATTAGCTTGAATTGGCGAATGAAAATCATTTATCTTTCTTTCAAGAGAAACTTAATGTTTATTTCCTATCAATGCAGCAAATTAAAATGTAAAAAATTTACATTGAGAAACTTTCTTAGTCATGACCTGGTTCGAACCTTATACAGCGATTCTGGTTTTCGCGTGCTCTTGATTGGTGCTACCTCGAAGAAACGCCTTCCCTTCTTTTTTTGAAGCTCCGAAGTCCCGAAGCCCAATTACCACTTTTTCTCTTCTTTAAAAACGAACACCGCCGATTCACCGCTTCGCACCACTCAAATATTTGTTCCAGTTCCACTATATTATGTCTGATGCCCGTTCTCACCGTATAAATATCCAGTGCTTTTATGATTACACAGCAAAACAATCTCTTAGTTCTATCTTCCGTTTATAGCAAGAAAATATGCAAAGTCCAGTATCGTTTGTGAACCGATAATTTATAAGTTCAAGAATGATTTGAGTTCACTCGCGAAAAAAATTCCAAGTCTTATTTTGATGCAAAATTCAGAACTCGACACTTCCCCAAACCAAATTTTCGAATATGTCCCTAAGTCCGATTCTTGCTCTACCACACGAAAATATTTAAAAACACGTTTGTACTTAAATTATAAGTCCTAACATGCACAAATTAATCTATTCGCGAGCGAACTGCTCACCGCCACGACATGCGACCGAATGAATTTTATCCTCCCTTTTAAAACCCTTAATGCCTCGCCTTTCTTTTATTTCGACAAAATGCCCAAACTTCCGTTTTCATAATCAGTCGACGCTTCTTCAATCAATCCACAAATCTCTTATATTTCCTCCTACTCACGCCGTCACCTCCACGGTCAGATGAATGTTTGTTTATCCTGACAACAACCACGACGTCGTTACTAAGGCGCCATATTGCCTATTATTTGCCCTAACCATTTCGCTATTTACGACAAATATTCTGTAATAAAACATGTCTCCATATTGGTATGTCACATTATTATTATTATTATTATTATTATTATTATTATTATTATTGTTATTATTATTATAAATACATATAAATATACAGTGGTTACAAAATTTCATGGAATACTTATATATTAGAAATACATCCTTAATATAGAACTTGTACATGAGGCAGGCAATGTATAATAAAATGTCAAATATAGAATATTGCTATAATGATCTTCGTTAATTAGCATTCATGAGCCTACCCGTTCAAGAACTTTCGCACGTAGAAGCACGATCCTCAGAAACAAGATCACAAAAAGCACTCCGTTATTCATTAATTGATTGGTGATTCAGGGCGCGTCAACTCCTAGGCATTCGTCCTATAAGTGTAGGGCATTTTTTATCGCGGGATTTGGCGGTGATCATTCCCTGCTCGATGACGAGTTCCGGCGACCAACTACGTCGGTTTGCGAGATTTACCCCCAGGTGCTCCCAAGCCGGGACAAGCTCTAGGTCTCCCGACATGTATGGTAGTGTAGTGCGTGTGTCGTAGTGTAGTGCCTTAGGACGTCCCGGTTAGAGGCACTGCAGTGAAATCAGTTGATGCCGTGGGCCACACTTTCCCTTCCGCTATTCGTAAATGTCAATATCTGCAAATTGATCGAAATGCGTCGCAACTAATTCTAGCCTCATGTTCTTCATAAACACAAATAATAAATCAGTAAAAGGATGAAACAAACATCGACCAAAATCAAGATATTAACTTTTTACGGATAGTCGAAGGCTTCCTCTGGGCGGTTCGGCTCATATTGATATTTCCCAAGCGTTCATATGTTAGTGAAACGGATTTAGAATGAAGCACATATTGTCTTACTGCAAATAGGAGTATAACTCTAAACCAAATGGCCCCAAAACAGATTTTAAGGCCCCAGGGCGCACCATTTTCGAGTTGCACGATCGGTATCCGAAACACAACTAAGTAGGCCATGTGATGAAATATTTTATTTGCACCTACCTAATATTGAGGTGTTTTTATAAAAAAAATTACTTTCATAAAGTAAAAGTGTAATTTTTCACTACTCAATAAAATTTTCCTTTTCACAATTCACTCACTACGGTTGGTACCGCGTCAGAAACATTACTATCGTCAAAAAACATTACTACACTACAAAACTACTACAGAGACAATATTGGTAAATATGTCAACATTACTATTTGTTTTGTTTTCATGTCATTTATGACATTTCTGTGCATCATATATTTTTTCGAAATTATTTATTAACACAACTACAATACGATATAACAAGTGTTAGATCTAACAATGTACATACAAATAGATTTTTTGATACACTTATCCATCGCTAGAGATCACTAAAGTTCATTTTAAAATAAATCACACTATCGAAGGTCAGTAGGTTTCTTCCTTTTTAATCTTCTTCTTTTTCCAGTCGAATCGAGGAGTTTTGATGCGTCAATATTTTTGTGTCTCAATACATGTAACTTTTGTTTTATTTACACTCTTTAATTACTTCTACTGTCTTTATATTCATGTTATGAAGTAATCGGTCCATTCGCATGTAAATAGGTGAATCGACCGCATTGCGCAGTATCTTATTCTGAAGCATATTTTATTTTCTTATCAATAATGTCGTAATACGGTATACTTGAGCGATAGTTGAACGCTTTTCTGGAAAACCAAATTGATAAGAGGGAATGTCTTCTTTCTTCTATTATTATTTTGAGTTGCTTAAAAAATAGTTTTTCGAAAAGCTTAGGAAGCACTGGAATGAAAGCGATTGGCATGTAAGAGGTTACTTCTTCTGTTTGTTTTCCGGATTTGAGGATCATGATAATATCGGCTAGTTTAAATTGCTTCGGCGCGTATTTCTGTCAAAACGAAGCATTAAATATGTAAGTTTTATTACTCCTTTTCTCGGAAGTTCTTTTAATATTTTTCCAGTGATCAGATCATAACCAGGTGCTTTTCTGGCATCAATATTAGTGTTTATTTCCTTTTGAACTTCTTTTGGAGTAACATATTTTATTACACACTGAACATTACTATCAATTGGGGTGACATCCTCATCTGTTGTTTGACGGCAAAAATGTTGAAATATAATTTCTAGGTAATCAGCAAACATTTTTCTTTTTCCTCATTTGTTCTCCCTCATGTAAGGTCGGATTTGCGCATTGGTGGTGTACAGTAGGTCTCTTCATTTTTCATGTGGCTTTCCATAAGGAATAGTCCGATATTTTACCAGCAGTATGCAGTTTACTAGCAGTTATAAGCAATTGCTGATTGATTCCTGTTTATGTTTCCTTATTCCTGCTGTTAATTCATGAATAAGACGATTCAAAACATTTTTATCAGGTGGATAACGTGTCATTCGCCATACTGTTTCGTGCCTTTTTCATTTCTGCAACTTTTTCTTTAATTTCCCGTGGGTAATTATTACCCACGAGAGGTTTCTAAATATTTGGGGTATATTCCTTTACTTTTTCTTGATCCAGTTTTATGAAGTACTCCACTTCTTTATCTAGTTCCTCTTTTAATTTCAATGGAACACTAATTTTGATAGTTTCATCTAGATCTTCTTTGAACGATTGTCAGTTTGCAAATATGTTACCAAAAGTTGGTTGAAGTGTTTTATTAGTTTTACTTTCTATTACAGGGCTGTGATCTGAAGACAAATCGTAAAAAGTCTCTTTATAAATGTAGTTTGAAGATATATTTTTCACAACCCGCATCTTATAGTAAATTGCAAAATTAGAATATCCAACGCCACAACACAAACTAATGAAGATTCTAAACAAGGAACATCAGTTGGCTGAGGTCAACAGAAGCGACGAGTGCCTTAAAACAAAAATGCCTTGTTAGTGGGCCTGTCTACTAGTGGCTCCACAGCAAAGATGTCGTGTCCTTTCGAGATCTCCTTGAGTTCCACTCCGTTAAGTGGAGTACCAACTTCAACTTGGACACGTGCAAGTGACATGCAGTCAAGCTAAGCCTATGACGTCTTCGGGCCTTCAACATTTTGCGACGCTTACTTCATCAGCCAGGGCTACACAAATTTCTTATAAATACTAGTAAACACCCTGACAAGAAAAACGAAAACTAAATACCGCTCAGATCGTGAGTCATGTGCATAGTTCTCACATACGGCGTAGAACACGTAAAGTCGACAATGTGTAACACATCTTCCTTCTTAGAAAGGCGCGTTTTCTTAGGAATATGCGTTGACGAACACGGGATTATTATTCATCGTTCCTTAAAAAGTGTGAAATTCTCCGCTGAGTCACTGTGATTTGTTTGGCACGACACAAGGAGTAAAATAAACGAATACAACGTTTATGAATACATTGTTACTTTCTCTTATACATATGGAATCGGAAAATCGATTTCGAGATTTAAACATAGTCAGATTTAAACACAGTCATAAGGCAGGCTAAAATCATGAAAAACGATCAGGATATTTCGAACTCAAATAATAAAACAAAAGCAATGTGGAATATAATAAAAAAAACAACAGAAATGCACGTTTTGGTATCCCCTGATACAATTTCCTTTAAATGAAATTTGTTGTCCATAATTAGTTTTTTTCATGAAGGTGATGTACATTTTTTAAACCTATTAGTAGTTTTCGAGCAATATTGCATGCAATATTTTAATTTTTTTAAAAAAAATAAAGAAATAAGATTTTCTCAAAAACGCTCCAACGTTTTTCTTTAAACTTTTGGTAGGGATAGTGCTAAATGCACTCTATAAGATGACATGAACACCGTATTTCTCTATCGTTTTCTTTTTCCAAAAATTACAAAAATGTAATTTATTTTACTTGTCTCTCACGTCGTTAATATATACATTAGAGGAAATTTGTTCACATTACTGTATTTATGAGTACATGTGGTTTAAATAATGTCGTATGAAGTTTCTAGAAAACTTAACAGTTATCTGTGAAAATGAACTCAAAACTCCGTATTCTCAGAAGCTTAAACGCCATTTTCTCAAAAATGGCTCCAAAGTTTTTCTTCAATTTCTTCCAACGAGTAGTGCTAATTGCACTGTCAAATATGATATGGAGATCCTTTTGCTGTATTCTTTTTTTTTACACAAATGTATTTTTTTATCTTTCACGCCGTTATAATGTACATTTCCAGCAATTTGTAAACACTATTGTATTTGTGACTTACATTGTCTGAAATTACTTTATTTAAAGTTTTTTTCTGCGAAAAAGAGCTTCAAATTTCGCATTCTCAGTAATGCTTTAACGCCATTTTCTTAAAAAGACTCCAAATTTTCCGATAAAAATTGCCATTTATGACGAGGTTTTACTCTTCTTTCATGTTCTTAAAGTAATATTTCGGTTCTACTATCATAAAACCCAAAAATTGAGAAAATACCAAAAAAAATGTCCTTTGAGTGGCGATAATGGCAAGAGGATGGGGCTAGACTGTAAAGTCAGACCACAGCAAAGAAATTAGAAACCTTCACTACTTCGAAGTCTGTGACACAGTGTAGCACCACAAATTAGAATTGATTTCCTTATGTGAGACAATCAATAAATAACTTGTGAATTTAATTCATTAGTTATTTATTAATAACAACGCTTCGAGACCAGTTGCGGTCGTTTCGTCAGTTGACAATCTAAAAATAAAAAAAATTAAAAAATATTCATGGCACTGCGAAGTGGAGTTGAAAAGTCTATACTTAGTGCCAAGATATAAATACAATACATTGTCATTTAAATGACTCACAAAAAAGTTTTCTAAACATTTAGCATACTGAACGTGTATTCATGTAGCAATTAGTTAGGTTACTGGTCTTTCATTTCAATACATAGTCTAAAATCACCCATTCCTATCACAAAAAAGAAAACGAAAGCATTTTGGACGGCCCATATATTCGCCAAATAATTAAGGGTAATGACTTTAGAAATAAAATGACTGGCGTTGACCTTTAACCTTGAGAATCATTCAAGGATATCAAGAATTTTCTCGGCAGTTTTAAAGATTTTTGATACGAACGTATTATTAAAACGTTGCTCAAAAAATTCGAGTGACTCGGACGTGACATAAGCTTGAAGTTACGTTTTCTCCATTCGGATCGTGAAAATTTTCCAGAAAACTTAGAACCACTAAATGAAGAAGAAGGACCACGGTTTCTTCAGGGTATAAAACAGATGGACGTTACGTACCAGGGTCGATTGGATGTCTCCTGATGCCTGACTACTATTGGTGTTTAAAAAGTGATAACACGTCAGTCCACACAGTCTTTTTTTATTAAAAGAGAAGATAAAATAGATTCCCTGCAGTATGTTTAATATTTCGTCATTCATTTTAAACTATCGTATCAGTGCTATTCATACTTTGCCATATTTTACAGTGTTTGAAAAATATGGTTTCTTCAAGAAATATACTAAATTGGTATTGTCTGCGTGACTGTAAAAAAATTGGAAAATTTTATTGGTTTAGGAATGAGAAAAACAATATTGTGCGCAGATCTCATTTTACTCAATTTACTCATATTACTCAATTATTGAAAATCGTAGCAAAAAAATTGGTTTCAATGCTGCGGCAGTTTTTTAACGACATTATTACATTTTCAATATAAGAAAGAATTATTAGGTTTTCCTCTTTTCCATATTAAAAAAACTAGCATCAAAATATTTATACAAAAACATTTCGAATCCTCCCCAACAAATTATCATTAATATCACACTAGCAAGCAGAATCGATTTTCCATTCTCATATGCGTGCCGTGGCGTGACCTGTGAAACACAAGGACATGTCTAATTTCCATGCAACACGCTTACAAATCAGAGGGCACGGAACTGGCATTTGACAATTCATAATTATAATGTTTACCGCCAACTATCAGGACAATCATGGAACGTTACGAAAGTTCGACGCCTCGGAGCCACAAAATACGATCTCTCCTCGCGGCGCTATTCGGCACGCGCTGCTGACCCCTCAGAGCGATGATGTAATTTATGGATGACCCCGCCGCTTGTGATATATGGTAATTAAAACCGGGACAACCTGTTTTCCTTGTTCTAGTTGCCGTAAAATACGGGACGTCTTCCCTCTAATAGTTCCTTTTGTCTTATTTTCGCGCCTCTCGTCATCTCTCAGAAATATTAACCACATTCCTACGTGAACACCAAGTAGCAACTCACTACAGCATTATTGAGCACGTCTCTACACCCCACAGTCCCAAGAGGATACATGCGAACATTACGATGGAAAGCATCTGGTTTCTTGATGAGTGCCATTTAGTGCTTTAATGAGTACTTGTTTCTCTAAACTCCTTTTGCCGCAAGTGCAATTACGCTAAGGTGTCGAGATGATCTCGCATTTGCAGTTACGCTTTAGTCGTGTTTCTTTAATTAGAATACACCTGCGAGATGAGTAATAAAATTTACATCCTGTCAGAGGAAAAGAGAAAAACTAGGGAAGCCATGAATGCATACGGAACACAGATGTTGACTGTTGATACACCACCTATCTCGATTTGGGCTCTCCCTAAGAGAGGTAGTAGATCTCAGTGAAGTCAACATCAAACATTTTCCTCCAAAAACACGCATATTACAGTGAAAATTAATGCCATATATGCCATAACACACTCGTACAATCCTCTCTAATATTCACGAGATTCTAGTCGTGATTTACTTAAACCCAATCCTCACTTTCGGAAGTGAAATTTAAGGATTGCACACCATTATTTGAGGAAAATTAAATATTGATCAAAGACATACAATATACATTTCAGAAAAAAATTTATTTCTCTACTGTCAGAGATTGACGTGACTGTTTTTTACCCAGTGCACACAAATCGAATCTCAAAATCAAAACAATTGAAAAGATAATATACACAATAGTAGTATGAAGGGATAACAATAATAATAATAGTAGTAACAGTAATAATAATAATAACAGTAATAATAACTATAACAACAACAGAGGTAATAATTAATCAGAATCGCAATAAATAAGTCATCTTTCAAGGTAATTCCTCAATAGCTTTTTGGTTCTGCATGGTATTCAAACCCCATCACAGCACAACACACAGGACAAACAAAGTAGATAGATAGATTGAACGATATATAGATTGAACGATAGTTAGAGACATGAGAGAGAGAGAGAGAGAGAGAGAGAGAGAGAGAGAGAGAGAGAGAGAGAGAGAGAGAAAGAGATAAAGAGAGAGAAAGAGAGAGAAAGAGAGAGAGAGACAGAGATAGACAGAGATACGCAGATTGTTCTTTTCCCTCATACGTCACATACAATTTTTATTGTTCATTGTTAAAATAAATTAATGAATATAAAAGTGGTCAATTACGATTTTTAAACTTATCAAGTGATCAGAATGTAACAAAACATTATGTGAAACTCTCTAAGGGATCTATAGAGTATGTCATTGACCTTACATCTTGGATGGATTTGGAATACTCGACATATGCTTACCACGCGTCTAAAGGAAACAAATCGGTAGTTTATGGCAGTATTTCTATGAAAAAAACAGACATCTTTCGATATGTTCCGCATTATTTTCAAAGGTAAAAATTATTGCAACACCCTTGCACCTCTTAAGTGCTCTACATCTGTACCCTGCAAAGCAAGTTGGCAGTGTAGAAAGTAGAGTGAAGATCAAAAGCACTATACGGAACACATGCTTATCACCTAAACAATGAGAGTGTTTACCACGAAGGAACAAATTGTTGGATTTCGAAAGGAAATCTTTTGAGAGAAACTATCGGATTAATGGAGGTTATCTAAATAAAGTACCTCCAAACGAAACGTTCCACAATTCATTCAAAAAGAAATATCCTGATAAACAAATACGCAAATGTAAAGATATCAGAGAAACCATCGAACACGTTAGAGGTTCTTGTAGCCTCTGTATAAGTGTAGAATATACTGAGACACAATAAGTTGGCGAAATTTCTGCACCGATACTTGACAGGAAGGAACCGTCACAACAGACTCGTACCACAAATACGAACATCCGTCTATCATTGAAAATCATAACATAAAACAATATTGGGAACTTGAAATAATAACTGGTACCTCTACACAAGCGAATCATCTTGGATATCCAACTGCTGGATTAAAATAAGGAAGATATTGTGTAATTGATGTCGATATTCCACTCACGGCATTGTCATTAGATTCAGTACAAAATGTAATAAATACAAATATCTGTCTGATTAACTTTCAAAAACTCTGAAAAGATCACAATTCGAGCTGAAACAATAAGAATAATACCACCATCTACAAAACCTCAGGTGGAAATATAACGTGCAGTTCGAAAATTAACGATAATATAGAAGTCTGCATTACTGAAAATATGTCATGTAGTAATGAAGTTCCCAGAAGAAGAGCGAACAAAGCACAGAGGTTTATTGTGTGTATCGTATTCTGTACGATACAATCAGTATGTGACTGATCTGAAGAAGAGATTACACAACTGATTTTCATAATACCCGAAAAAAAGAGTAAACAGAAGACAAGCGGTCAGGCGTTGAAGATCGTGTATTTACTCCCTACTTCTTAAACATTCTAAAAATATGATCCGAAAGACACAGAAACGTCATCAGATAAAACAGTCTTGAAAGTTCTCCAGCGAGTGTCTTCAGTGCGTCCGCCTAATTAGTCCGCGTGGAAAATGTGTCTCACGCCACGATTGGAATCTTGAAGCTCCCAGTCCACCGGGGAGTGTCACAATATGTCTTCTGAGAACAAAAAATAATGTCTGGTAATAAGAAGCTCCAAGAAAAAGGAATGTGATATAAAAGAGAAAATCAACTCAAACCTACACGAAAATAATCGTCTGTATGTCTGGGCCGTCATCAATATCAACCGCAATGTTGTTGAAGCGCTATGGTCAGGGATGGATCCAGGCGATCATTTCGGGGAAGGGGCATCATAGATTTTTGTTAAATAATAAACATATGTTATTATATCGTATATTAATTTTGTAGTGCATATACGATACTATACAATATCTCTAGGTCTTTGGAGGGATGGGGTCATACCCCCATTGCTCCCCTGGATCCACCACTGACTGACCATGGTTAAATTGAATTGAATTTGCCTTATTTTACGTCGCGAGACTCAGGCCATGAGACCTGCTCGTCCGTCTGACCACGCAAATTTCGTTACACGTCTTTCACCAATCATGGGAGAAAGAAGGTATTACTTGGGCGACGAAACAGGCGATTTGAATTTAGCTCAGAGGCATCATCTAGGCTTGAGGATCTTTTACATGCAGTAAATGTACTAACACGGCTTTACTTCCCCTCCGAAGGAAGGCGTACGAAGGATTTTTTCGCCCTTAAATATCCAAGGCTTCAATCCTGAATCATGGTTTGAACCTGCAAACTTGGGTATAGCAGTCCGATACGCTAACCGCTACACCATCGCCGCCGCATGGTTATTACTATTGCTGTTTTTGCTGATGCAGTTGCTTTACTTAAGGCAGTCACTTTAGTCCAAAGGTTAAGTTCCAGAAAACGAAGATCTCTCTAGTATCAAAAAGGTACCTCAGGAATGAAAAGTATGTTTGTTGCCCAGTTTTTGTCTCTTTTAATCAATGTACAGAAAAGATATCAGCTTCATACATCAACAAGAGAACTAGCTTCGTAAACATAATGAAGCATAATACACTATCATAACACAAAGCGTCTAACAAAGAGGGAAATTAATCGGATATATTCCGAGGCGAAAAATTAGTTAACACACATACCATCACATTTTCTACTAATTTCCTAAAAGGAAGTACAAGCTGAATTCTTTGAAAATGTAACAATTGTCAAAAGTTTTAATTTTAGAAGACGGTTACACTTGAAACCGCGGAAGAGGCGTTTCTCCAACCAGGTGGTACAAAGAGCTTTGAAAAAGAAACGAGCCGGAACCCTAAGAGGAATAACCAGTATCTATATGGCAGAAGTATTGGCCCTGGCGGTTAAGGCACTTGCCCCACTGCGAAATAAGGTGGTGGATGGCTGTGTCGTAAAATTCCCGCGCCGCGGTTTGAACGAGTTTCGCACGCTTGACGTCGTCGTCTGAGGTGAATCATTTACCTCTCAGAGGATTTTAGGGGAGCAAAAATGACGTATCGCAGGAAGAGAAGTCTGGACAGTATGGAGGGTGACCGAGAACCTCCAGATTGAGTTTTTGCAAGAGTGTGTGCAGAAAAAGTGCACTGCAATAGGAAACCTATAAATTGAAGGGGAGGTTCGTTTTTTTAATTTTTTAGAAAATGTTGAGGTATCATGTAAAGCAATTCACAAACCAAATATTCTTTTCAAACTCACATAGCTTCGAGTTTGTCCAGATGCATCCAGGAATATCAATTTTCTAAGAACACCCAGTGAAGGGTTTAGACGCTTGCATTGACCACAGACAGACGGCAGGCCGGGCGTTTTGTTTTTGAATTCTACTAATTTATGGTGTGCAGTGCCCACATACCGTGGATTCAACCTACATAATTTGTTAACGGAATTAATTTATTTATAGAGAAACAAGGCCTTCTCCAATTTTTGTATGCTCCAGTCTTACATTGCTAGTAAGTCAAAAAATCGCAGATACCTGTTGCAGCCTTACAATACGTTCTATTTACTACGTAAGTACGTAGAAAGGCGAGAAAGTAACAGACGATATAGAAAAATAAGCAAAGAAATACAAGAAACGATAATATAAAACAACAAAGAAGCAAAATAAAAATAGAAAATAAAAGTGAAAGAAAGAATAGAATAAGAAAAGAACTAGAAGGATTAACAAAAAATAGAAGAAAAAAAGATTGCTAAAACAATCAATATTTTCACGCATAATCTGTAACTGTTACGAATGTAATAAAACTAATGATTCCCGCAAAATTGTTTCCAACTAGGGAAAATATTTTCTCCGGAAGGGATTTGAACTTCATGCATAATCTCCGCAATGTGCCCTCATCCGTTACACCAGAAGTGTTCGATACCACCATAAGCATTTTACAACCGTACTTTGCTTCATTGAAACAAAAAATTAAAGAAAACATTTGGGGTTATTTTTGAGAAAATTGCAATAGTGTTCTAGAGGCTTCACGTAAAGAACCATCAATAAATTACAAGATGATACATTTGGGGGGGGAGTGACATCACCCACATCAATCGGATGAAAATCTTATGTACAGTATAGTCCACAGACGTTTTGAAAAAAGATGTGTTTTCGATACGAGGATGAACAAAACGTTTTTCTGCCAAAATATCAACTTTCCCTCTGAAGTATCACATAATTTTCTATATACGGACTACGTGAATAATAAAAAGAAGAAATAGCACAAGGAGCAAAATAATAAATAGAAGAAGAAAAATGAGAAAAAGAGGAAACAGGAGACTAAAAAGAATTGAAAAGAAGAAAAAAAAGAGATGAAGAAAGAATAATAATAGTTTTAAGATACTTTGTATGGGATTCTTTGATTAGTTATTCCGGGCGCGTCATCAAATAATGTCATTAGTCCAATAATTGTAGTAGAATTGTAGCATGTGTTGCAATGCATTGATTCAATAAGTGTAGTGCACGTTTTCATCGCAGGAGATGGCGGTGGTCTTCCACTGCTGGTTGGCAAATCCGGCGCCAACCTACGTCGGCTTGCGAGGCTTCCCAAAACTTCCCAAAACTGATATCTCTCACCAAAGGAGAACGGCCCCAGCTGGGAGAAGTTCTGAGACACCGAATGGTCTTCCGAAAAGTGTAATAATGAATCGCGTGTGAATGTGAGTGTAAGTGTGTATAAGAAAAGCGTGAGAATAGGACAAGGAAGAGGAAGGAAAGATCGCGCGTGGTCGGTGGCCCATTTGTAAGAGTACTGCTCCGGTATTCGCCTCGCGTTGATCCGAGAAACCACGCAAAACTACTGATCAGAGCAGCCGCCCGCTAGAATTCTCTCCAGTCATAGGCTTAATTCGACCTAGCTGTCAAGCTAGTATCAAAAAATTCTGCCACCGTCGGGATTCGAACCCTAGGATCTCCCGGTCAGAGGTGAACAGCAGTGACATCAGTGGATGCCCCGAGTCAATGTTGCCGGTTTCGTGTGGGAAGTACAAGGTGCATAGCAACCGTCTGGCGGGGACCATGGCGCTGTGAACGCGCACGAAAGAATTGACTGATTAGCAATTCCGGGCGCGTCAATTCCTCAGGTCATTAGTTCCGTAAGTGTTTCATCGGCAACACGATGATTGGTGCAACAAGCTACCGTCGGCTAGCATGTTTTCCCAAACCAGGAATCTCCCGCCACCGGGACACCGCCCCAGCCGGGACACGCTCTGAACTCCCGATTGATCTCCCAGCATGAGAGGACAAGAATAAGGAACGAAAGATTGCGCGCGTTCTGTAGCCCGTTCGTTAGGGTACTGTAATGGTATTCACCTGTTGTTCATCGGAGAAACCACGGAAAACAACCGATTCGAGCAGCTGACCGCTAGAATTCTCCTTCAGATAGCGGCATAATTCGACATAGCTTCTAGATAGCCCCAAAAGTCCTGCCACAGTCGGGATTCAAACCCTAGGATCTCCCGCTCGGAGACACGGCAGTGATATGAAATGATGCCCTGAGCCACCTTTGCCGGTGTGGCAGACACGGGGTGCCAAGCGACCGTGTAGCGGGGACCGTGGCGCTGTGAGCAGGCGCGAGAGAAGAGGGCGTGAGCGTGGGAGTGGGCGTGGGCGTGGGCACAGGTAAGAGCCTTGGGGCAGCCACCAGCGCCGGCGCCGCGCATGTAGGTCTGGGTCGCCCTCCATGCTCGCCGCCCGCCCCGCCCCTCGCCCGCCCCGCCCGCCGCCCGTCAACCGTGGCCCGTGGCCCCTGCCCCTGCCCCATGGCTCGCCGCTCCGTCTCCAGGGTTCACTCCCCTGCCCGCGCAGCCCAGCCTCTGACCCCTCTCAAGGCCCGCTGTTTGTTTTGGCAGCTTATTTAGACAGGTGCCCCGCTGCGCCGCGCCGCCTCGGCCGCTGGCCATTTTCGGCACAGGGTCATGGGAGCCGGCGCCCGCGCACTGGACGCTACGCTCTTGGAGGATTTATCAAGGCGCACGGCGACCTGCCAGCCTCCGCGCCTCCTGCTCACCTTCCTACTCCCCCCAGCGCCTCCTGGAAGCACACGAGGCTTCGCGGACCCACTCGACACCGGAGAACGAGCAAGCCGACTTCCGGGAGATCTCTCACATCTTCGATTGTATGCTTCGTGACGGAATTTTCAAGAGCTTCAAGAGAATTAGTCTATTGACGCATGAGTCGTTGCCCAACAAACGGTCAATAGCTTAAGTACCTACGTCCAAAGAAAACGTTTTATGTAGTATGCATTTGAAGAAAAGAGGGTAAGCTATGTGCGGGGATGTAGGCCTAAGATATTAACGTGAAACTTTCTGCTCTGTTATTTCGATCTGAATGTTAGCGTTATTGACAGGAGCCCGAAACATCTGCGTGACCTCACGATGCGTTGGCTATTCCAAGAAATGATGCCTGCACACACAGTTCATCCAGTATAAGCGAGACCTATATTTCTGTCTGTGTACCGTCTATACGGAATATATTGGAGAAGACTTGTACAACGTACGGATTAAGAGCCACAAACAAATCAGAGAGCACTGATTAATGTTCCGGTGTTCGTAATAAAATTTTCATCATCATCTAAAATTCATATATTCAAAATATTATTTGCCACTTCAAAACTGAGAGTTTCAAAGCATCTATGGATGAGAATACTCTCACAGACCAATGAAGTAAATGGTGTGTCCTGCTGGATATTATTGACTAGTAAATAAAAAGTGACATATACTTGCATAAATGTTCAAAGTGAATCCAACTTTGATTTGGCGTACTTAAATTTCACAAAAATGTATTATTCGAAGATAATGGTGTGTTACCACAAACGCCGAAATCAACACAATCATTTGTATTCGGACAAAATGGTAACACACCATGACCACAAAGATCAACACAGCTACTCATGCACCAATTCCTAACGCTAACACAGCGCAAATCACGCAACACCTCTTCTGCTCTCATCTTGAAATACTCATTCCTAATTATCAAATAGACGTAAATTTCTAAATCCAGGATATTAGATAAAAAAAATAAGGAAATATTTTACCAAAAATGCAGCATCCCAAATCCTAGGGTCTTCCTGTCACCAAGTACCACATACCTGTAAGGAAAAATGATCGGAAGTAGTTTAGATTTACTGGATGGCGTAGAAAATAAGTGCTCTGTATAATAATTTAAGAAAAATGCTTTTCTAATGTTGAGGCTGCCAATAATGCAAGATGAGTTTTTTGTATAACTTGTGTATATTAGTACCTCGAATATGAATATACCAGTTTATAATCGTTCAGCTATTTTAATTGTAGACAATACGCAAATGTCTATTTTCGTTTACTCTTATTTCAAACTTATACCACTTTTGTGTTAGATCAAACACCCGCACTAATTGAACACGGTTTTTAGGCGTCCTTAGGCTTATTGAACAAGGTCCAAGGTTCATAGGCACATCCATGGGCGTGCGTAGTCTAAAATGAAAACTACATTTCTGGGCCCCTCTCGGCTCCATTTTTCCATTATCTATTGGAATTTTTTATTTGCATATAAATATTATAACTTCAAATATACAATTAACAAATACTTTAATTTTGAATCATTTATAGGGTTGCCAGATGGTTTGGAGAGCCTCTTCCCCCAAACGGCGTATATCAATTATCCAAATTATCAGCTTAAAAGTAGAACATCAGGAATATATCATATTTTTTGTCGAAATAAAATGTTTTACTAGTGCAGGGTCTCCTCTGAAATTTGAGGGGGGATCTCGGCGCCCCAGCACACCGTGCACGCTCTTTACGCAAATACATGTACACGTTTCCTCAAGATCTCTCATAAAAATATACCAATACATACTGCAGTTTCTGTTATCGTTTCAAAGCTGACTCTACTAAATTTTTATCACTACTAAAACGTTTAAAAAATTAATAAAACTGCGGGAAAAAATGAAAATGAATGGACACTTCATTCCTTAGCAGATATTTCTATCAGGTGTGGGGACACGTGCCTACAAAGACATAGCATAAATGTCATAACACACGATCTCACTACCGACGCTGACGGATTTATGCTTGCTATTAAAAATAATGCACGCCGTAAAAGAAATCATGCGAAATATGTAACAAAAAATAGCAGTTATGTCATATCTCGGTAGTAAATGACATTTGTAAGGTGAAACAATTGACTGTATTATTGTTCTATGTACGTTTAACACGGATCTAAGCTTAATTTTCGAGCAGTTAGCAAATTGGTATTTTCATTATGAAAAGTGGGTTGCTTGTTTGATTGATTGATTGATTGATTGAGTTTAATAGTGCTTCAACAGGTAAGATCATTGGCGCCCGTGTTGAATTATTTGAAGACCAGTACCCAAAGTTACAATGCCAAGCTAAAAAATGGAAAGCAAAGTAAAACTGAAAAGGAACGTACCTAATAAAAGAGGGTTAGGCAGTAAAGAGCCAGATAATTACCTTAAAATCTTGGACTAAAAGCCAATAATTGGCATTATCATCTTCTCTCGGATAAGGCTGTAGAAGTTAGTCTCTCGTAAAAAGCTAAAAAGCTTGCAGATAGAAGCTTCCTCATTTCTAAGAATCTTCACTACGGGTGCTCTAAAGTGATGCCTTCGGCGGCTCTTTCTTATCATACCACAGTGCAAGAGAACATGCTCCACGGTAAGATCTATTTTGCAGTATTCGCATGGGTCACCGCGGAGGAGATATCCGTGGGAAAAATGGCAGTGACCGATCCGAAGGCATGTCAAAATGATCTCCTCGCGCCTAGCATAACGAGATGAGGAAGACCAAGGATTTATGGAGTCCTTAATTCTCGTGAGCTTACAATCTGAGTTCTGCCACTCTGTTTGCTATTCACTAAGAATAGAGCGTTTCATAAAGAGCTTAGTGTCTTCCGTGACGACTGTAAAGATGTCTAACTCTCTTTTCTTCGTGGCGGACTTTGTTGCCTGGTCAGCTATTTCATTTCCTCTTATTCCCACGTGGCCAGGGACCCAACAAAAGACTAAGACGGACGTCAAACAGAGCACGTGCGTGCTCGGAGCACGCTTGCGTTCGGCAAGGCGAAGCGGAGTCCGCACTCCGATTTCTCAGGGATGCACATAGTTGGTCATGGCGGGTCTCAAGAAGTATAAAGTTTCAGTCCGAGTGGACTCTTTGTTTTATTGTTCAGTGTGAGGGGAAGTGATGCACTTTCTTAAATGTGCAGAAAGTATTTAAGAATAACAAAAAAGAGTAGTGTTAAAAGGCATTACGAAATCTTCCTTGGAGACTACAAAAAGTTTCGTTAGGACGCGATCGAACGACAGACTGGCGCGCCTGCTTCAGTTATCTCAGTGGCGGAAAGTGTGCGTCGGTGACTGAGATCATTTTCACCTTTAGGTGTGAAAACAATCTCTGACGCCGAGTTTCGTGATCTTTCACCTCAATTTCCGAGAACCTTTGGTCATCGCCGACATGTAACACTTCCATGAGAATGCTGCACGCTGCAGTGATTGCGCGCAGGTTGTAGATACCGCCAGTTTGTACGACGGCTTTTCTTGTGTGTAGTCTAGCTTGTAAACTATGGTTCTGGATAGCAATAGATGAAGCTTTTATTACTGACGGGAAAGTTGTATGGTGCAAAAATATGCTCTCCAAAATATTTTTTTAAAATTTTGTATTGTTTAAATATTTTTCAGGAAATTTTGTATAAATGTAATTTTGAATTATGAAAATGTGTTTTATCATTATTATATTTTAAATTTTGTAATATATCCTATTTTACATATTTATTACATATTCTCACTGTTTCCATTTCATTTGTGTACTTATTTTGACGTTTCATACTACATATTTTTTCAGTCTCTATTCATCATTACTCTACAATTTTTTAAGTGCTTTTATTACGCGTTCACACAGAAGAGATGCAGATCGTATTTCTTTAAATGTTTATTTTCAATAATAGTGTCAGTGTTATTCTGAAATTCAGTTATATAATATTTAATTTCATATAATATATATTTTGGTTTATATTTATTTTCTTAATTATTTTCATTTCAGTTGTGTGTAATTAGTGTTAATGGTTCTCATATACTGCATTCTCTAAATAGAAATATGCGTTGTTTCCTTGATGTACTGATCAGTGTTTTATAACTACAATTTCTGTTTTCATGTCATTCCATTAAACGTTGGTAAAATTTAATAAATTTATCTTAATGATATACCAACCCGCGTGCTTGACCCAACTCCCCGCATTAGTATAAGTTTTCTCATCCCTGCTTCCCGCCTGTGACACGAGTGACTTCGGGAAGCTGATATCGCCGCGTGCCCAAACCTTTGGGAAGAGCATTGGCGTGCCAGTTCGTCTGACGGTCCTGGACTAAGTTATAGCGGCGAACCAGTAGACGATGGATTTGGTGTTGGATGGTCATTGTCAGAGGGTCACAAGACGAGAATGAGAAGGTGGATTCAAGAGAGCTTTTGACATCACTGCATATCACTACTTTCCTTTATGGCAGCGATACAGCAAACTTAAGTGCCTCCAAGAGCGCATATTTTTCAGCTGTATAGACACTGCACGAAGAGTCAAATCGAAAACTTTGCGTGGCACTACGGAAGTAGAAGGTACATCCGACCTTGCCGTTTCGGGAGGAACCATCGGTGTAAATGAATTAATGGCCAGGATACGAATATTTTATCGCCTAAAATTCCGATACGAATGTACTAGGGAGAGTGAAGGATTTAGGAAGGCTAGACAATCTGAGGTCTATTATGGGGTGGTTTAGTTTCCAAGGGGAAACAATGTTTCGGTGGGGGGGTCACAGGGTTGGGCAATTTTATATTAAGCTTCTATAAAAGCATACGAAGACGGATTCCCGGGGTCTAAGTTCATACGAAGTCCAGTAAGTTGGGTGGAGGACTGCTTGGCGTGAGGAAGTATCCATAGTGGAAAATTTCGCGCCATATGAAGCAATCAAAATATCTCGCCTTCGGCTCAGAAATGGCTCTCCAGCCTCGGCCAAGTGGCATTCGAAGCGAATCGTGTGGTAGGCGCCTGTACTGATCCTTATGCCGGCATTGCGTATGGTATTTAATGGCCGAAGGGTGGATGGAAACGCTGATCCATACACTACGCATCCATAATTAGGCGGGGCGGATGAGGGTTCTATACAAACGTAAGAGAAACACACGGTCTGCGCCCCAAAATATACCAATAAGTGTGAAAAAGAGATTTAAAGATGAAACACATCGATCCTGTAATTTATGGATGTTTTCGCCAGGTTAAAGATGCGGAAAGTGCAGATTCAAGAAATGAAAGCTGAGGACCCCCAAGAAAAAGGTCAGAGTATGGAGGTGATGAATTCTGCAGAAGTGCATGCAGTTGGTTTTTGAGGTGGAGAACTTGAATCCTGATAATCGCTCCATTCCTGCAGTATGTTGAGCACAAGTTGTAACTGCCTCTCAATAACTTGCATGCTCTTGGAGAAGCAAAAAATGGCAGTCTTTAACAAACAGTGATGCCTTTACAGGCTCCCGGATGACTGATGCAATACTATTGATAGCAATGGCAAACAGAGTGACGCTCGGAATCGATCCCTGGGGAACACCGTTTTCTAACTGGTGACTTGAGGATAACGTGTCATCAAGGCGGACGCGGAAAAATCTTGACGAAAGAAAGCCTACTAGAAACAAAGGGAGCAGTCCCCTAAGGCCCTAAGAGTGCAAGGTGCGAAGAACGCCATACCTCCAGGTGGTGTCATACGCTTTCTCTATATCGAAGAAAATTGCTACCAGGTGTTGACGTAGCACGAAAGAAGTGGAAATCTGTGTGGCAAGGGTGACTAAGTGGTCCCATGGTTGACCTATGCTTTCTGAAGCCACATTGAAGAGGTGTAAATAGGTTCTTTTGTTCCAGGGGCCAGACCAGACGTGTATTTAGCATTCACTCTGAAAGCTTGCACACACCGCTTGTGAGCGAGATTCGGCAGTGACTTGAGGGGCGCCTGTACTGAAGTTTCTATAAAACAATTCTGTCCTTTCCTTCTTTAGGGATTAGAAGAACAATGTCTTCACGCCAAATCCTTGGTACGGCATTTTCAGCCCAAATCTTGTTGAAAGTGCCGAGAAGAAAGGAACGAGCGTTTTTAGGTACGTGTTTCAACATTTTATTATGTTTTTGGTCTGGTCCAGTCTTTCTTCATTACTCATTCATGTTTCAAAGTGTTCATCTTTCATCAGATTTCTAATTTGAGGTCCATGAAAGATGCTTTCTTGACCTCTGAAAGAAAAGTAAAATTTGAAAACGTATATGTAAAACAATCTCCATTGTTGTTCAGAGCCTTGACAAATTTTAATTTTATCACGCTCAATATAGAGTGGGGCAAACTAATATTTTCATGATTACTAAACTTCTTATTTCATTTTTATCTTCAGAATTCGAAGTATTTCTGATTGACCAATCGCTAATGACCCAGTGCAATTCATGAACCCTGCTATCCCATTCACTCAGAAAGCAGAAGAACTTAGTAACTCCTATTTTAAGTCCCATAAATATTCAAATAACTTTCAAGTCTCCGCAAATAGTGGTTTAGTGTTCTTCATAATTAATTTTTTTAGTTCTTCCATGTTTTCGTTTGTTTACTTAAAGTGGACAGAATGATCTATTGACAGCGAGGCATATTGATTTCCATTACAAAACAGAGCAGCTTTGAGGCTGCCTTTCAAACAATCTATTAAACAACCTCAATTGATCACTGATATATCCTATCACAAATTTTGAAAGTACATCATGAATGTTGTTGCAGTATACAAACTGACCCTTCTTCGTGAAATGATCGAGGAACTCTTATTCTCTCCTACGATACCAGCAAAATGTTGTGCCTGGAGATGGCATACTTTACTCTTTTAACTGTGAATCTAAAACCTGCGCTGATTCCTTTCAGAGGCCAAGAGTTTGCATCAAACAGTTAAGTTCTTCTTGGATAAACAACTGGAGTCTTCTCTCTTCTTTGGGGAAATCAGTCATATCGATTTCACTATCACAGCAGTCTGAATAATCTGAAGATGATGTAGATGGTAGGTCATGCGATGGGTTTGGTATAGGAATATCAGGACCTAATGGTTTGGTTCTAATGGCTGACCTACGTTATTGAAGTAACAGAACGTTATTGTAGTAATAAGAACGTTGGCAATGGCTAACGTTCATTTGAAATTTAATCAATCGTAAATCTCGCAGAGAATATGAGTGATGTAAAGAAACCATATCCACATACTTAATAAGGTTACAACACCGACTCATCGTCACCCTGTTTCAAATCAAAAGCAGTGAATTGTCGTAGCCCTGCTTTTACGTATGACATAGTGCGTGCTAATTTGAAATACGAAAAACCAAAAATTTTGAAAAACTGTACGTGATAGAAACAACTATATATGTAATCAAAATGAAAAACTTTTTGATAATCACCCATTTTCATCAAAAGTGGCAAATCGTCACAGCCCTGTGTAATACAATTACAAAACATGTTCTACGAAAACTATGAATGATATTTTTAAACTTGAAACGTATGGAATACACTATTCTTCCTCTCATCCTTTCACTTATCTATCTTATTATCGAAGAACTAAGATCTGTGCCGTGAGTCAAAAATACGAGTCACTGTTATTAATGAAAACGCTATAAGCGAGACATTCACCTTGTCCTATAACTACTGGTAATCTTGACCTCTAATGTCTTCACTAGTGATCTCACAGCATCAGCATCTTTCTTATGGTATTCCTGTAGAAAGGGTGATTACCAGTTTATCCATTGGTCAATCACAGATTACACGTTAGTTTTCGTGATGGTTAGGGAACATTCATTGTAAGTTTTACTTATCAGGGTCGTTATTCCCCGAAAAAATGAAAAAAGTGAATATACTATTGGAGAAAACTATATCTGTGCCAGTATTTTCACAGTTATACGAATTATTACCCAAATAGAATTTAAAAATAATGCTCTTTAAGTAGAGAAAATGTTCATTTTCCTTTCTAGCCATCGATTGCCCATGAAAAGCAAGAATTAACAAAGTTTCTAAGAATAGCGTAATGTGAATCATCAATAACGTCATTAACATGTAATCAGGTTACGAGTCTATACTTTGCATTTCCAGAAATATTTCATTTGGCCACCACTTATTTTCCGAAAGTATATTTTTGTTGAAATAAAATGAATAGTTTCGTTCGAGACAATACACTTAATCATTACTTGCAATGAACGAGATGTTCAAAGGAATTTGTGATATATTCAGACATATTAATTATTTTTGATATATTGCAGGGGGAGATACACGGAAAGAACGATTAGAGAAATTTTAGCTGCGAAACGATACAGATTTGCCAAAAGTTTTAAATTTTCGAATTTAGTGCAAATTTCCGAAATTCATTTTGTTACAGGGAATGTAGAGGTCAGTATAGTTCACTGTACCCTTGATTACCTCTATTTGCTAGAATTATATTTAATCGTTTTCATCATTATATTTTTAAAAATATAATGCTACTTTTATATAAATTTCGTGAATTGCATATAGTTGAAAATAAAATAAATTTATTGTGAAATATTATGTTCATCTTAATTTGTACTGATTATATAATAAATTATAACCCGAGTTTTAATTTTGGGGCCTTTTAAAAATACTTTAAGTAATCTCAGGCATGTTACAAATTATGACAAAAAACAAATTGTTTAGTAATGCAAAATTATGACTGTTGACAATTAAATAATACGTATTTATAAATTAGCGATTACTAATAACAATTTTAAAGAATTTTTGAAAACATTAAAACAACCACAGAAGAATGAAACCGAACTCTAGATTACAGCTACAAATATCAATGAAAATTATCACTTAGGATATAAATTAATCAAATACAAAATTAATGTAACTTATAGGTAATTTAAGGTAACTCATAATTATAAAATTAACCACATTATAAATATTGACTGTACAAATTATCTGCCAAAACCAACATACATGCTGATAGTGGTTTACCGTACTAATCTTCCTAAAGGTCATGCCACCAATGCATAGTTCATTTTACAAAGCGTGTCGATGCAAAAAGAACGCCTCGACAATGTTAAGATATCCTGTTATATCCCGTTAAGAAGATTTCGTAATTACTCCTTCCTACTCTATTTTTGACAAGATTATCTAGCTGCACTTTCACTGCTCCGTACACATGAGAAAACAAGAAACGTGTCAAGGTCGCCTCTATCATTTCAGTACGCTATTCGAGAAGCTTCAGTATTCATTAAATTATCTTCGGAAACATTTTGAGAATATATACTTTTCTTGTCTGGCCTAAATTATACATGTGTGATACCTTAGTGATTGCAATATACAATTGCCTTTATTCGTATCGAATGAATTGTGAGTCAATAGACCATGATAAAAACATGACAAAAACAGCCGACCTATGTACTAATACCCCTGTTTCATAAAGTACGCACATCAATTTTTTTATTCAAGTTATTTAAGTACCTGTCAAAAAATCACACACTATCAATACAAATTACCTTGGAGACGGATCTTCATACGTCTTCATACTTCGACTGACCGTCATACGCAGTTTCAATTGGTTTCTTTTTTTTTTAAGTAAAATAAATTAAATAAAATCTAAAATATGCAGAAATATTAAACGCATTTTTAAATACAACACTCGTGCCAGTAACGAACATTGCTTTTCAGATATGGGCTTCCCGCTACTGGGCTTCCCGAACACTTCTGTAACTCTGTCCATAGGCAATAAATTATACTATTATAAAATTCAATTAATTTGTCACTTGATGATACACATACATTGATCACAAATGAGAAATTCAATAACAAAACAAACAACTACAATAAAGAATGGTCATCAGACTTCACCAACACCAACATTTTTCAAAAGGATATTATACTCGTATACGTATTTCACGTAAAAGCTTCCTCGCTGTGATTTGACGTGTAATGTACTTTTAACAGACAGACAAACAGACAGACAGACGTTCTTAGTAAAACATATTTTCGGTATCATGGATACTGAAAATGTGTATTTTTGTCAGAATTTCTACATTGATCTTCTATTTGCAAAATACTTTAGTTCTTTACTAGATTAATTGATTGATTGTTGTTACCGAGTGCGTACACCACTATGGTCATTCGTTCCGGGGTTGCTTTTATCTCGGGAGATGGCGATGACATTTTTTGGCTGGAGGGCGAGATCCGGCGCAGACCTACTCATAAGCTTATAAGGTTTTCCTCATCCAGGAATCTCCCACCAGCGAAACATTCAGCCGGACCTAGCTCTAAGCTCCTGAGTGGTCTCCCTTCATGTGTGGAAGTATAGTGCATGTAAGTGTACGTGTGTGTACATGAGAATAGGACAAAGAAGAGGAGGGAAAGATCACTTGTGGCGCGTGTCCTGTTTGTTAGGGAATTGTTCCTGCATTCGCCTGGGTTTGATCGAAGAAACCACGGAAAAGTACTGATCACAGCAGGCCAGTCGTTAGACTTCTCCTGCAGATAGCGGCTGAATTTGAACTAGCTATGAAGCTAGTGTCGAAAATCCACAACTCGACCCCTAGGACCTTCTAGTTGGAGGCATTGTAGTAACATTAACTGATGCTCTAAGCCACCTAGGCCGCTTTTTAATAGATTATATCTTTGAACCCAATGAATAAGCTGATAAGTCATTTACACTTAATTGTACAGGAGAGCAAAATAAATGTAACTGAATTAAATCAGGGGTTAATGACATTCAAACGAAAGTGATACTTGAATAAAACTATTTGTGTTTAGGTTTTGTTTTAATATCATATATTCCTGATTTACAGCATTGGTTTAAAATTGTTTTTGCTCCGCTGTAAAATTAAGTTTTTTATTATATATATATATATATATATATATATATATATATATATATATATATATATATATATATATACACACACACACACACACACACACATACCGTTACCAATATTTAACGTATTCCTATACACTGCGTGTGTGTGCGTGCGCTGTGTGTGTGTGCGTGTGCGCAGTGTGCGCGCGTGCGTGCGATCTCCACCTCCGTTATCTTCCCATACGAGCCAGACGCTACCCGGCGGGCGTGCGAGTGGCATGCGGGGCTCGCAAATCGCAGGCGCCCGCCCGCTTCGGCGGCGTGGGGCGCTCCCTCCGGCCGATACGCCAATCGCGTCCTCGATGGCCCCGCGCCCGCAGCCCAAGCTCTGCCACAACGCGCCGCAACCGCTTCTGACGAGAAACTCGCGCAATTCTATTTTCTGCCAAGTTTTGTCGGCATTTATTTGGAGGAAAGCTTGCTACATAGTGTTCATTGAATATGGAAATTTTAAATAATCGATATAATTCAATTCATCGATATAATTCAATTAAATAATAATTCATTTGATCTATGTAAAAATAACTAAATCAGGAAATGAAAAGACAATAAGAAATCAATTCAAATAGGTCGACATCGTAAATCCAATAGAAGGGAAATAGCATTGCATGTCATTAATTAGTATACATTTTATAATTAAACAATCAATTTCCTACCTTGTAGTTGCACAGAGCATCGTGAAATATTGTAACTAGATGTTAAAATCAAAGGGGTTAACATTGTAGTTCTAGTTGCTGTCTATGACTGAGATTGGTCAGAAGCTATAGGTGGAAGCAGAAAGTTTGTTGAAGACTGCGTCATACAGTTTATAACTTTTTATGTAAGATGAAAAAAACTGTCTTGTATGTTTACCAGACGTTCATCCGACGATTATGTCACATTCGAATATACCTTGTATGGATGATTCTTCCAAATATTATCTTATATATATTCTTCCAAATATATTCTTCCAAATATATATCAAATATTTCAAATATTCAAATATAATTGTATCATTCTACAAAATGTCGGTCTAATTGTGGGGAATACACCATACACCTAGAGAAACTTTCAAAAACCAGCTGGGCAGGAGAGATTCATTTGATTTGATTACAAGACTTCTCGTAATCTACGAAGCAGATAAAAAGATTACCGTGTTCCAATTGATTATAATTATCATTTGAGCATTACAACTATTTCAAAATATGCTTAATATATTTAATAATCAATTATTACACTGTACCATTTTTTTGCTCTGTTCTGACAATTAAACAAAGCTAAAAATACACGAGGAATCAACTTTCAGCTCCCTCCACGTTATGCCTACAAAAACCCATGAACTGTTCACAATGCTAATAATATGCGTTCGAGACGGAAGCATGCGAAACGTATTTTGAGAGACCAACATATTTCGAAGTTTACGATGCTCTGCAGATAGTAACCGAGAAGCAGTCCGCCGAGCCTGGCCTCGAACGAATGTGCGCCATCAATGAAACGTAAAAAGGCTCTAGGCGCTTCGCTTTACGAGGCAATGACTCGCCTCGCGGGTGGCCGCCGAAACTCCTCGCGCGCACAGTTTCCTCATTCACTTGAGCCTCCATAACGCAACCTCTATTAATCCACTAATCTGTGTCAGTTCACGACGCATAGTAGGATACACACCCTGCGACCAAGCAGCAATTTTTATCCTCACTTGCAACACATACAGTGGGCTAATATGTTGAAGTGCAATGTTTTTAGTACTGGATTAAATAAATATGTAAAAGCCCCCTTTCCAGTCTTTTGAATCTAGATTATTGTAAACCTGTAATCTAGCCAATCAAAGTAAAAAGAGATCGTATATTGTCTTACTAAATATTTGGCTATAACTAATAACTAAAGTGCAATATTTGTTCATTCACGATTATCTGTTTAATTAATGTTCCAATTTCACTGAACTGAAAACACGGAAATAATCATAATACGATGAAGGATCTAACTACGTATAAGTGGCGAAGCTAAGTCCGGAAAGTGAAAAAAATATTTTTAAGGGAAATGAGGTAATATTGCGTATGACAGGCTGTTCCAATTCAGCCTTAAAGAGCACTGCGGACGAGAACAAGCGCTCTGCCGTCTAAGAACGGGGAGCTGTGTATTTGATTACGAGTGACTGATCGAAGGAAGCGCGCTTCTCATATTCGCTCTCGTGTTTGTAGGAGCATGAAGAGCGCAAGGGTTTGTCGCTTTGGTATGCGAACCTTCATTTTGAAGTCTTTCCCAAAGCTCCATAAGCATGCAGTTAAGATTATGTCTATGTTTGTGTCAACATATTATTGTGAACAGCTCTTCTCTGTAATGAAAGTAATAAAAACAAAGAAAGATCCGAACTTCAGGACCCGATATTGAAGACCATTCTACGCGTAGCAAAAACCAAAGGTCTCTTGCATATCTCTTGTGGCAAAAAGATATGCCAAGTCTCATAAACTAAATGTTGTTGTTAAATTGAATCCTACGATTTCTGTTAAATTATTATTTTTTAATTGTCGCCTTTTTCGCAACTAGTCCCAAAATTTTTGGCTTTGCCTCTTATTTCTTCGGCAAAGAATATGTCTGGCCACCGGTACTACCGGCGCTCCCCAACCTAACACACCCTGCGACGGCTGTCTGCAACATTCGATAAGCCAGCTAGCCGTCTGGCGGCTTAGCCAACTACCATTACAAAAGTAGCATTCCCATCACAATGAGAGATGTCAATTGAGCAAGAGGGGGAAAACTCAATGAGCCGAGATATATGCTTAGTCTGTTGCAAGATGAAAGTGTGAGGGATCTCTATCAGAAACGTCTCGTCAAATTGAATACACAAGATGAGTGGAGAGCTTAAAAACTCTATGATCATGTGAAAACAGGAGTACATGAGGCAGCTGCTGAGAGTTTGGGGGTAGAAATGGAAAATAAGGGAAGAGTAGATTGGAGGAACGGAGAAGCCGCTGCGGCAATTAAGAATAAGAAGGAAATATACAGGACCTGGCTGGATTCAAAACGCCAAGAACATCTGGGACGTTATTGCTTACTTAAAAAGAAAGCAAATATGATTCTGAGGCAATGTAAATAGGAGGCTTGGGAAATGATATGTTATGGGATAGAACATACAGTAGGATATGGTAAATCAAGGCAGGCATGGAGAATGGTAAGAAGAATAAGAACATAAAGTAGGAAATTAAGGCAGCTGAACCCATATTGGAAGAAGTGTGGAAGGCTCTAAAATCTTCACAAAATGGTAAAGCGGCCGATCCAGGTGGAATACCCAGGATTTGTGGAAGTATGGTGGACAAAAGATTACTAGAGTATTAATTAATCTGTTCATTCAGATATTATTTACGGATGAGGTACTAACTGAATGGAATATTTCGGCACTTCACAAGAAAGGACGTAAGAAAAACATGAATAACTATCGGGGTATAAGTGTAATGGCATCAATTGGAGGACTCCTTAGCAAACTGGTTAAGTAATTGTTTAAAGGCAAGGGTGTCCATGACAATTTCAGGAGAACAAGCTTTTTATGTTAAGATAAATTTGTGAGAAAACGAGACAAAAAAGAGAGATTTTTATTGATTGGGATCATAGAAACATATTTCAAGAAACTGTTGCTGTCGTATGAATCATGTTTTATGAATATGCACATTATCATTTCACATAGCACTGTAACAAAAGTGTCAAATTACAAACAGAACCAGCAATGTGTATTTAATTACATGTTTATGTAAAATATTCCTGATTAGTTTTTGAAATCCCGTAAGTCATAAACTTTTAAGTGAGTCCAGCGACTATTGTACTACTGACACAAGTAAATTACATGTCTTCATGGCATTCTCAATCAACGTTTATGCGTTAGAAATAAAAAAGCATAGAAAATGTCTATGTAATTAATTATTCAGTATTCCTTGTTTTCCCACAACTTTACAATCCCTGACTTTCTGGTCGTGGCAATAACACCATATATTAATCTTTATAACTACAGAAAACTACTGGTGCTACAACAACACGTACTGTGACCCACTATTTCTAATTTTGCAGTTTTCGAAAATTCAGAGAGTTCAACGAAAATGTGACCAGCACAGTGTTTAAGAAGTCATTTAATCTATCCAAGAAATGAAAATTTAAAAAAAAAATTGAGAGACGTTTGTGATAATTTTTTTATACATTCCAATAATTTCAAGCAGAAATTATGAAAGAAATACTTTTTTTTATTTTCATTACATTTTAAAGATATTTTTTTAGAATAGATTTTTATTAAGGATAATTTTTTGTAACATTTATTTTTTTAATAGTTCGAAAATATTGAGTATTCATCGAATATTGGGAGCAGCACAATTTTTTACCGTTCTCTGGTACATACGGGGAAAACTAAGAAAAAATGCAAATTCAAAGGTAATTTTGTTCAAATGGTTTGGTTTTCAGAAGCATTCGCTACCTAGGATAAAGCATTTACATTACGTATAGTATTTGAACAATTGGATCTTGACCATAAAAATTCGAAGAGAATTATTTTTAATTAAGGACCTATGTGCGGATTTATAAAGCAATAAACCCATTGTAAAAGTAAATTGATTGTCTGGATGTAATTTACGGAAACACACATAATCCTCAATTATTCACAAACTTATACCTTCCTACCATGCACCTGAGGTAGATGGTCAGAAAAAAGTGAAAAAGAGACGAGATATGCTCCGAAGATCAGGAGTCTAAAAATCTGGGCCAGTAGCTTCATTGTTTGCCTCGCAGCGCCAGTGGACTGACGCACTCTTTGCTTTGCACAGCTTCCACTACTAGCAATTCGTGTTACCAGCAGTTGTCTTGTGGCGGTATACATCAACAGTGTATAATGACGTTAAACATTCTAAAGTGCAATATATTATTATAATTCAATTACGATTAGCACCTCTGTTTTCTTGAAGTGCTATTAACAATTAAGTGTATGGTGACTCCACTTCGAAAATTGTCGACGACAATACATATAACAAAACTGTAGCTGCGATTCAGGATACTTGAAACGAGTGCATTAATAGGTGAATCACTTGTAATGAACTACGCAATGTATGAAGCACACAATGCAAACATATACATCACAAATTAAATGATCACTAAATGTTGCTGCAACAGCAACTACCCGGCCTAGTACTAGTACTGCAATAACAACAAAAATCGAAGGATCTCAAACTCCAGGAACAACAATTACAACAGGAATAATTATTACACGAAGAATTATAAAGGATATAGCCGAACGAGGCTGTGAAAGTGCACCCAAACCGAATCGATAATGGCGATGCTCATATAAAAGGGAATACAAAATGACGTAGATTCACCAAAAGTCAGTCTCTAGGGCAATCTGTTGCAGAGATACAAGGAGAAACATATTTTCAATGTTTTACTTCTTCTCGGCATTTAATGCGTATATCAGACTGGAAAAAATTGCAGGGATGGGAAAACGTTTAATTTGAAGGTATTTTTGTCAACGAAATTTGGCAATAAATTCATATAGAAAAAAAATAAAGTTTTTAAATTAATTTTCGACGTCATAACGTTGGAGTAATGTCTCAATTTTCCGCCTAAAATGCGTATTATAACGTTCTATAACATATTTTTTCAGATTTTTAAACAATGTGGACGATAGAGAGAAAAATTAAAACTAATTTTTCAGTTTAAAAATTTGAAATTGGCGCCTAAATGTGATTAAAAAAACAGTATTACCGATATTTAAAGCAAGATTCAAACACGTATAAACTCGAAACCTTATAGGTGTTACATCGATTATGTATCATACTCAATCGGAATATCCTTGGTACAAAACATGGTAGAAATACATGGTGCAAAAAGATGGGTGGCCTCTTGGGCATCCGACTTCAGCCAATGAGCTTCAGGCACCAGTGTGCGTCATAATATTAACGTGAATTTTAAATGCTAAAATAATCACAGTTACCAGTTATTGAAACAGAAACATATAAGCACTTTTTAAAATATTATATCTTTTGTTTCAATTACACTTTCATCGCGGTAATTTTGGTCACAGTTGAAAATTGTCCATTTATGCCACTTAAAAAATGTTTCTCATCACTTCTTGGACTCCATGAAGCATGGAGGCCGACGTCTGGTCTCGCTTTTCAAACGAAGTGGTCACATGGTTCATGATGGAAACAGGTGCTGCGCAGAACGAGCAAAAATCGGTGCACTGGAGGAGCCCAGCCATCTCTTTCCACCATGGGAATATTGGGAGGGAAACTTATGTATTAAAAATACCAGGATAACAATAACAAAGTTTTTGTTTATTCTCAGTCAATCCGACTTACAACCAAGTATCCAAAATTCCGTGAGCCAAATAGAGTATACCAAAATTCCACAGTCAAAGTTTCAGTCGTGCAGAAGATGTCCAAGTTCCAGCCGAGTCACAATGCCCAAATACGAAGAAACCAATATCGCACTGTCGGGTCAACACTTAACTATACTATCCAACTTGCGAGGCACTCTCATTCACCGTTCACTTAGTTCCCCCGCTCCACCGCCGGCCTCCGACTATATAGTCCCGCGCGCCGTAGCCTCGCTTCCTAACAGAGGCTTCGCGCACCGGCTGCTCGCTCCTGGTTGGCCGGCTCACTCGCTGGTCTGTTGCTCCGTTACACCTCGCAGACGTCACGCTGCGCCAACTTTCTGGCGCGTGTTTCGATGTGGCGGACACCGCCGCAACAGAAACGATATTGTCAACGAGCGAACGGAAGTGGCACCCTCCGATGCTGCTCCCACATAGCTGCGATCATTTAAACACACATTTAGCACACGCTAGTTACTTAGCGAAAATTGTTAAACAGGTATTTTTAAAAAGAACTGTTGAAAACACAGAAATTTTGAGTAAACTCTTTATGAACAAATGTGTGATCCCAGTTACTGAAGAAAGTGACAATGATTAACTTTGTATGGTTGTCTAATTGTCAATGATGAATAAATCTACAACTAAGTAATTTGATTTATATGATAAACATAAATGATTAACATATCTAAAGCCTAGTAATTTGATTTGTATTAGAAACAATAGATAAATCTAAAAACAAAAGGGGTTTGATAATTTTATTTTGATAATATAAATAATTTCCACTTAAAACAAACATTTGGTCCTAGTAATGACCAGGTAAGCAAGACCTTTCAATAATTTTATTTTAAACTGTTTAAACATTGGTGAAACAAGTTTTTCCAATCACATTTTGGAATTTCAAATGTTTAAACTGAATAAATGATTTCAATTTTTTCACTAATTACCGTCCACACTGTTTAAAAATCTGAAAAAATATATGTTATAGAATGTTATAAGACACATTTTAGGGTGGAAATTAAGACAGTACTTCAAAACTTTACCGACAAACCGACCAAAGCAGAGCAGATCAGTATGCTCTGAGGTTTTCAGCCTCTCCAGGCCATTGCATTCGGCGACATTCAGATTCACCCCTACAAGATCACGTTAAACGTGTGCCTAACTCCCCACCTACCTACGTCACATATAAATGATCTTGGCAACACAGCCTTCGACGCGGCGTCACCTGGAGAGCCAAGATCATATACATGACTCTGGCCGCGGAAGCCTACGACTTTACGTCACATATCTTCCACTTCAAAAGCGATAAGGAGTTCTTGAAGGCATTGATGCTAATGAAGACCTACCGACATCTCAATAATCCGAATCATTCCCTCCAATATTCCTACATCATCAGATTAACTATCTAAAGTTCATAATAGAGCTAAACATAATCCCGATATCCCGATTCACCTCTGAAGCTTGATCTCAATTCACAAACATCCAAACCACTACCAACAACGACTCCGCGCCTTAACTCCTCACACGTCGAAAGACTTGAATCCTTAAAACAAAACACGTACACACAGCCTGGCAACGAACGCTTTTCCATCTTTATCAGCAATACTCCTCCAACATTACAGAAAAAATCCTCAGTTTCTTACAATCATTAGAATCAACTTTGAAGAAAGTCAACAGAATACAGATTCAGATTTCCAATTTGACTAGTGGCAGAAATACTAAAATATTTCAATCAAGCGAGGGTGTAAAATCACTAGAGAAAATTACGCTGAATCGTCAGCGTAGAAATAAGACGAACACGCTCAGGTCCTGTTCAATTCACACACATAGACATGTTAGCAATTCAACCACACGCAAAACTGCGACCGTGACTAACTCTAGGTGATATGTCCGGCAGCACATCATCGGTCAACTTTCACTCGCACCTAGAACCCTCTGCAACCTGTATGAAGTAACCTGGAGATACCTCTAAGAGCAAACCCGCGTAAGTGCCCACACTATCAATTCTCACCCGCTGTCCTCGGCTCAAACTTATAGCTGCAAAAAGCCAAAAACGTTCACAGCAGTCCAGCTCTACAACATCAAGGGAACAAATTAAATAAAGGTCAATAAAAAGCCATAAAATTCTGATATAACATAACACATGATAATATTCTTGATAGTTTACGTAGTTTACGTTTCGACCCTAGATTTGGGTCATCTTCAGCTAAAGTATAAGTCGATCTAAAATATAATAAATCTACTAAACATTCTAGCATCCCGCAATAGAGCATACACCACACTTACATTATATATGTGAAGTGATTTCTTACATTAAAAAGGGCTTACCTTGGTATATGCTCTACTTTGATGTCACATTCTATATGAACTTTTGCGCCCATAACGAAGTAAGCCCACATCTTTTTATGGAAGAAACTACGTCCATTACTTTATATACAGGATGAGTCACGTAACTTTAGCACCTGCTGCACCATTATCATTAACATATAACTTTTAAAGATAATGTTTCTGCCAATAATGTTAAATAACTCTCAAAATCACTGCCAACGTATTAGATCCTTTTACTCTCGTAATGTGGGAACAGCTGAAATGGCTCAGGGCATCAACTGATGTCACTGCAGTACCTCTGAACGATAAGTCCTAGGATTCGGAAGCTTAGAGCTTGTCTCAGCTGGGGGCGGTACCAGGCCGTTAACGCATCCGGAAACACGGAATGAATGGTGATGTGGAACGGTGATGAACTAAAATAGGAAATGTCAACATACCTCCTATGCCTTCTTTCCCACACCACCATAAAAATAACTTGTTTAACAGAAACCCATTTCTCTCCTTACTCTCCCTTAATACTTCAGGATGCCGGTCCCGCAGATAAAACGGGGCATCCCAACAGCTTCCAGAACAGTAGCTATTTTCGTGAAACTTTGCTTTGACCACTGTCAAGTTTTACTCTTCACACCAGAGCTCGATATGCTTGCAATAGAAACTTCCCTACAATCTAATTAGCCTCCCACAATCATTGTCGGTTACAAATCTGTCAATCGACTCGTAATAACAAACTACATGCAAGCAATCCAAGCGTCAATGCTGTTTGGTCATAGCCGCCTTCAATCTCAGACTGCTTCCTCAGACACTATCCTTACAACTATATTATTCCTCCCGACAAATTAGGCACAGTAATCTTAGCAAATTTCCCTATTCATGAGCAACCACTGGGCAAATTGAACTCCGATCACAAGCCAGTATTTTAATTCACTCGTCCCCAATAACAAATCCCCAAAGTAGAGACGAACTTTCGGTGTTGCTGACTTCCCTATTCTAACTTACTATGGATTTCCTTTTTCACAAGTGCTTCCAACAATTCCAGCTTCTCCCAAACATCCATACCATGAATCACACATTCTACCAGCAAATCAACCATCGTTCTTATCATTGGCCATCCGACCCATCATATCGTCTAAAAATTCTTTCATATCTCATTATCTCAATTATCAAACGAAACCACTGTTACACGCGCCACACATACATTCGTGGTGAAGCCTACTACTTTCAAAACTGAACGACGTAACGCGAGGTTTAAAGGGAAGATAACCAGAAAAGAGGTCCTCTGAAAAAGCCGTGAAAGTCAATAAAGCAATGTAAAAAGGAAATGACAAAACAATGAATATAGGTATATATTTATCAATGCAGTAGAACTAGCCATGTGAAGCATATATCTACATTAATTGGACAGAAGCAAAGCACAGGACCTTCAATTTAAGCTCTAAGGTCTTAAGTATTGCAAGAAACCATTTGTAAGGAATATTTAAGAAGAGATTTAAGTTTCCTTAAAATTTCTAGACAGTTATGGTTCCTTAAAATATTCTACTCACTTCTCACATGCAACTTCCCCTTCCATTATAATATGCCAAATACGTTTATGGGCAATTTGACGTTTAAATTCACTTTTCTAAGTTAAGAGCGATGCTCTCTCCAATATAAGCATACAATGGCCTACAAAGACTTAATCAAAATAGAGCTCCGGTTGATGGGGTTTCCTTTTTGTATCCCAAGACTTTTTCACCTCCATTCACTCATTCGCGCATTCCTTCTAGATGTTCTAAAAAAGAATTATTATTTTCTATTTTGAAAGCAAATCGTGTATTATCTCGATCATTAATCTTTTAAATGTAATTTTTAGAGTTGCTCTCTTACTCTACTAATAATTGTTCAATTTTTAGAAAGACATAGGTAAATTGCCTAACGCGATAGAAACTTGGCCTACACTCCTATTTTGATGAACAATAATGCTAATATTTTGACATTTTTTCTATATGGAAAATCCTAAAATACTACTTGTAAACAATACGTTTTCCTAGCAGCTTCGAAAAAATTATCAATAAGGTAATTATTGTAAATCATTTGTTAAATGATAGGAAATTGAAAATACGATTTTTAGTTATATCATGAAAATTTGGTTTTAAAAAATATTTTAATACACTCATCCTATATTTCTATTATTACCAGGATACAAGTTGTCATTAATTGATTTCTTGTCATCGTTTCATTTGATACGTTAATATTTTAAAAATAAATATTAAAATTAGTGTCACAAGAACACACTTTTTTACACCAGGTTTTCAACACACTCCTCCCACAGTGCGAAGCGTTTCATGTAAGGCAGCTGAAGAAATATTCTGGATACTGTGGCACGGCATCACATTCGACTGTGAGCAAAAAGCAGTGAGCTCCATCTGCTGGTGGGCGGTGATTCTTGACAAGTGCTGCGTAGGTTGCGAGCTTCGAAATAGGGCTTGACGCCTCGCCCGAACGAATGACTTGACGCCTAGTTGAGCCAGCGCCAGCAAGCCGATGAACGATGCGAGATACGTAGAGATACGTAACTTGCGTAAGTGACGTTTACATTTTTTGCATTGCCAAGATGTCTACACCCACAGAAATCTTTTCACTTACGTAATCATTACAACCATGAGAATGTATCAAGAATTATTAGATTAGATTAGAATACTTCTTTACTTCTTGAAGGAAACGAGGGAATTTACGATTATATTCCAAACGAAAAGAAAAAAAGGTTTGGAATTTAAATGTAATCGTAGTGAAAGGCCATCATTTTTTCATAAAGTCCGAAAGAAATCGAGTTGAAATGAGTTCGATATTCTCTAAACGACAGATTTCCCTGAAGAAAAGCGTTCATATAACGGTTGAAAAAGATCATTCGAATAAGGTACTCTCCAAAATTGGTTTTAAACTTTTAAATAAACATCCTTTCAAAATATACCATCAAATTTATTTTAATATATCTTTTGTCTTGTTAACAGCATTATAAGAATGTCCCCCGCGACCATCATCTTAAATGCATTTTGGATTTCGACGAGTGTATAGTGCCACTTTTGTTCACAGTTAACTCAATACACAGACGGTACAATTAAGCGGCAACGAGAATGCTAGGTTCAATGTAGGTATTGTACCTCATGGTCCATATACGCCACCTGATTAGCAGTTAAAACACTGTTCTTAAAGAAAATTAATTTGATTTTATTGAATGATTATTGAACATTATTGATATTTGTGAATAGATCTCCTGTATCTCAGAGGACGTATGGACAATGAAACTCATTCTTTTCTAATTTTTTTCGCTTCTATATTTTTAATACGAATAATAATAATAATAATAATAATAATAATAATAATAATAATAATAATAATAATAGTAATAGTAATAATATATTCAATTTTCACACAAAATTTTGTGATCCATGAATTATTCAACTAAGTTATCCAGAGAAGATAGCATTCGTGTATGAAACATTGTGACATTGATGTCCACTAGTAACAAAGCAATGACTTTCAATGTCATGTTGCCTGCCCGAAAGGGAAATATGATGATGATTGATTGATTGGTTGATTGATGAACTGATGAAAGCCTGCGATGGAGCAAACGTTCGCCCCGATGCCATTTTGCCCGCCTCTCTCCGACCCAGACGATGCCGGTGTTCTTTAGTTGCTTTCCAGTGGATGCATGATAGTAGTGAATGATGGTCGTTGTGCCAAAGAGGAATAAAGGAAAAGAAATAAATGATAATGTTTCAGATGATAGTATGAGATCAATCATAACCAATCATGGTCCGGCGTATTTGAATGTTGTTACGAACACATGTTTCACCTAGGGAAGTGAACATTGTAGTAGAATTTGTAACCGCCCGTAACCTATCATAAAACTTTTTTAAGAAGTGTTTAGATACTCAACATTAGTATAGCGCATGCGAAAAATTATTAGGAACATTATACCAACTGAAACGTAAATTCGATTTCTTTTCGCTGTGGAGAAACAGATTCAGTCATGATTGTGTTCTCTGTACTGAGAACCGGTCTTTCAGAGTGCTCAACCATAAAAGAAACTTGTACGTAGTATTGCATCACACAGGAATGGTGTCGACTAGAAGGAATAAGGAGGAAATGTTCTCGAACACAAATTCCTTTCCTACGCAACGTTCGGATATGTAAATTTTACAGAGGCTATGTTGATAAAGCGGAAGAAATGTATTGCATTTAATATTGACATTAACGAGTCCGATCTTTGGTTGGTAGCAATGTTACACATTTTAATACATTCCGTAGCACCATACACTAACATCATTTGCCCATTTCATAGTTTTCTACTGGTTACATTCTTGTTGAATTTAACGTTTGCTTAATCTTGCAGAATCTACGAACGAAATCTATAAAATATATCTTTTGAGAAACATCAAATTATTCTGCTCGAACTTCCTTCCAGCACACAAAAACACATAAAAGAAGGTTCCATAGATCATTATAGAACGTGTCTTGTATTACATGTAAGTCGTACGTTGATAGTCCAAGACACAATGACATAATGCAAAGCAATCCTACTTTTATAGTTTATGTTCCTCCACTGCTTCCACGCGTATCCAGAAAGCAAAATTATTTCCGATGTGCGGTTAAAGATTCGATATCTTGAACACGGACATATAAACTTTATTATATACATTTTTGTCGTATAACATTGTTTTTAAAAATTAATTTTGGAAAGCCAAAATACAGCTTGAAGAAATATAGCCAAAATATTAAACAAAGAAATGTTTTCCTTATTTTCCTTTGGTAGAAGACTGTACTTGATGTGTGCACAAAATTACATATCATAAAATAACATAAAAGGTTTTACTGCCCCTGGAATAAAAACCTGAGATGCCTCAGAATGTCACAGACTTTCTCGTAGCAATTTTTTCTAACTTCCTTGGTGTGGACTGGTTTGAAGGTCTTGCTCCTTTCTCTGGCCAGCTGCCATGTATCGTCGCCGTAGGTACATTTTCATGATATTTTCTCAACTTTTCGGTTTCCTAATACAAGAACCGAAATATGAATTCAAGAATATTAAAGACGAGTAAAAACGTCGTTAAATACTAAATGTAAAGAAATTTGGTTTTATGGTTACAACATTGAATACTGGATAGTATCACTTTAGATGTTTTTGTTATTGTTGTTTACAATTTCCGGGACTCTGAAAATGGATGGATTTCTTGAAATTGACTGACACCTTTATACGCTGGGAATTTCTTTTCCCGCATAATTCTACGAACACCCGGCGTACGGAACTTGGAATCTGCTGAAATGAGAATTGTCAGAGGATTCAATTTCACCGGCCATTTCATGCTGAGGTCTTATACTTACCTCCAGCACGTCGTGGATTAAAGAGATTAATCCTGCTATTATCTACCCACGCGATAATCCACCCTTCGAACCTATTCCCTGACAGCCAGTAGTCTAACCATTTGACCTTTGAAGTACCAAACGTTACAAAGCACCGAAAATTCATACTGTTTAAAATCCCAGATCACATAAATATATACTATTTCTACAAATTGAATATACATGTAAATTATACAGAATAATTTAAAATGTTGGTAATATTACGAATTCCTTTGTAATAACACACTATGTTATGAAATTATCAGGAATGAAAATCTTACTAATTCATTTCTTATCAGCGCATTTCCCATTCCAAAATTTTATATCATGAAAGCGACTTTTATTCTGCGTACATTTGGAGAATGAAAAGACTAAAAATATATCTATCAATGTAACTTGCACACTCATTTGATCCTTTCCCTCTCAAGTAAGTAAATGTAGACTAGGCTGGAATTTGGCCGCAGTATATTCGGAATACGACGCCTTTAAAAATAGTAGTATTTGCTGAAGAAATATCCTACTTCTGTAACTATCATTCCGAAAAAATGTTAACAATTGCAAAAGCAAACAATTGCAAAAGTGCACTTTTTTCAGCGTGTTGCTACAACTACAACATTGAAGACAGAGATACAAATTCATTCATTTTATTTAGCAATTTAGTTGGCAGCAATTATTTATTAGCAATTAAAAGTAAAAAAATTGTTTAAAACTTAAGAAAGAAATCCGTGTAAAAGTAAGTCTAATTTGTTTGCTCTTTCATGAGACAATCTTTCTCTTATTTCATCTCCTTTTAAACGCGATTTGATACATGTTAGGGTACTTATGATAACTAACATCAATATGAATTACACAGCACATTACATAAAGTGTCAAGTTTGAAAATAATATTGCACTCTACAACTATCGAGTATTGTGACTTCATTGCCAGAAACGATTCCTCGATCATGAAGCAATTTCCCAGTAAATCACATTAAATTTTTGAATAAATTGATATGAAAATCATATTTTATTCCAGATTCCATTACAAATTATAACTAAATAATTCCCAGTTGGCAGTCAAGCAGGACAAGATTCAAAAATTGATTTCACCAGCTAAGCACACATTACACCAATGCTAATGGGGATTGTAAAAAATTCGCTATTAGACAATGGTTATTTTCAGCATTGAATTTAGAGAATCCTCTCCAAGAGTAATTCCAAATGCATGCGGTATATAGGAAAAGAGGTACCACTTTCCCAAATTCAGAATTATTGACAAATAATCAATTAGCATGGTAGTGAATTTCTGACAATAATAGAATAATTGTTTCTTTTTAAAAGTACATATAGAGCTTTTAATTGTGTTAAGATCAATTACATTGAGTTTAAAATTTGGGATGTGAGTGAGGGGTTAAAATTGGCGCTAGAGTTATGGGAATAATAAAATTTCCTCGAAGAGGAATTTTCAATATATATATATATATATATATATATATATATATAATATTCCTATAATAATCTAACTACGGCTCTAATAGGAATATTTTCTTTCTGAAATATAATAAGTTCCAAATTTAAAACGTCTCATTCTGGCATCATTTAATATGCCACTAAAATTTTATAATTTATATTAGTGTTTATTTGCTATTCTTGAAATGAATTACCTATAATTGATGGAAAGTAATTGTTATACCTACGTTTGAGAACACCAAAGATTCTTTAAATATCAAATCATAAGCTTAAAAGTGCAGACAGCTCATAAGCATTAAACGTTTCATAAGAATGTTTTTCAAATGAACGCTTTACTTGTGTGTGTTCAAATATATTTTGACATCAATGACTCATTTAAATTATTTTTAAATGTATTTGTTCAGTTCTAATATTCATGGTTAATTAGTCTAATAAAATATAAAAAGTAATTTAGTTTGTAATATACCCAAATTGTAATTCTCTCATTCTTCAAAACTTTTCTAAAAATAAATAAATTCTTACTGTTACGTTAAAAGCATCGTTTTATTCTACCTCTCATACACAAAACACACATGATTTTTAACAGTTTTTATCGTTAAATATATAAAACTTTTGAAAAAGTTTAAAAAATTAAGAAAACAATGTTTTCAACATTAGTATTATAAAATGCTTATTATAAGCAATTTTTGAAGTTGTTTGAATATTAACACAAAAGTAAAAAACATTTGGAAGTACAAAAACAAAAATAAATGGAATTATTTAATATTTGAAGTATTATAGTACATGCTTGACAACATGCTTGCCTAATACTCAGTTTTGACAGTACATGGAGTTTTTTAAATATTCGAAATTCACCTGAGATAATATGACTGTAATGAAGAGCCGAACACATAAGTCAAATTATATACTGAAAGTTGTGTTTTAGAGATTAGAATTTGCAATCACTTATCCAAGTCAGAATTATTTTATACCAAATTTAAATGTTTTCATCTCATATAAACACATTAAAATAAGAATGTTTACATTTTTTCATTTCGTAATGCAAACACGTTTACATAATTGAAATGTCTTCCTAATCACTAGTGTTTGTATGTTGTTGCAGTTTTGGGGCAGGTCGTATACGGTCATACCTGAAATTCAATAAATCGGTGAGTAAGTTTTTAATATATGTGCTAAATTAATGTACTGTCGTATACTCAACTGTGATGGTGCTAATGTAGTATCATTTTATACCCACTTTAACAAACTGAGAAAATCTATCAGTGTAACAATTTACTGCGGCAAATTGGAGGTTAGAATTTCCATTTACTGACCAATGTCTACATTACAGTACGCCTTTTTAAATTATTACTTTATTGTCACTTAAACTATTATTTAACAATATACAATTCAAGAAAACGTTGAAAATACATACTCTTGCATACTCAGTATGTCTGAATTGCTGCAAAATTATTAGCCTTTCTCCGTTTGAATGGGCATCATTCTTGATATATTTGCATTGCACAGATGTGCACGTATATCAGTACAAATATCTTAAACATTCTATTTTGTTTGAGAAATAATTCATATTACCAATAATTGATTCACTCACTTGTTGCAGATAAATTATGGATATGTTAAAATCATTGCGGTAAAGCAGTGCACATAAGTATGGGAACGAAAAATGTATCCCTCCAGTAACATCTTTAGCCAAATATAGAAAGTATTTCAAACATAATCCCGATTAAATGTAAATGTGTATCTTGTTAGATTGAACTTCAATTGATATTTCTCTTCTTAAAATTATATAAAATGTCTTATTACTGTTTAGAACAAACAATATCTCACGACAATGAGCTAGACTTTCTGAGGCATGCATGAATGAATATGATGTGATTTTCGAAGTCTAGCGATCTCGTTTCTTGTTATTTGAGCACACAACCTTTGTATTTACACCGCTTTTGTCTGGTTTCACTACAGAACACATCGCAAACTCCGGAGAATTACAGACCTACCTTTTGGAATGGCTGAGAGCAGTGGTGATTTTGGAAAAGATGATGATGATAAGATGCCACCATGGAATCGAAAAGCAGTGAAGAAACTGTGCAATATGACTCACATTGCTATAATAATTGTGTGCCTGTCAAGAATATTCATTCATCTCAGACAAGTATACAGACACGTTAGAGCAATAATCAGACATTTCAGACATGTCAGACGTGTCAGACATGCCAGAGAACTGTAGATGGTGATTAATAATAGGTGTAATGGGACTTCTGCGTGTTATTTTATATTCAGTACTGAAATACTTTTAAGAAAATTTCAGTTGAGGTAATCTGTGGATCAACAAGTGTGAATTTTATTTCTTCAAATGTTATGTCAACAATTATTTCCTTAGTTTGGGACTCAACTAATTCATGCAAGTCTTATCACATTTTAGAAAATAAAATATTAGTGAGCTGATTACATGCAGAATAAATATTAATATAATATGGATGGTTTTTAAGTTTTGTAGTAGAGAATGTTGATGTTTCGAATTTTTTGATCAATGAGGCATTTAGTGGATGATTTATTTGCAACTAATGAAACTAATGTTATTGATGTGAGCAAATTCTCATTGAAGGTAATTTACATTAAATAATCTTATGAAATGAATTGCTCGTGATTGTTTGGTAAATTAAAAATACATTTCACTAACATTTGTTGCATTATTTTTTATTGTGTATCCTCCCATCTGCAGCCATGATAATAGTAGCAGGTTTTACGCCTATGACCAGTATTCGCTCCTGTTTTGGACGTACTCCCCGGTATTTTATGACTGGAACTTACCCTTCCACTTGAGAAATGAATGCGTATATTTCGAGAACAGCAAGAAGATAATTCGTATGTGCTCCATTGTATGAGATAGGTATAAAATAATGATAAATTTTTAAGCACAAATGTTCCAAACATTTTTACAACTATGTTCCAAATATTTTTAAAGAAATGGTGGGACGCGTTAGGCTTCATTAGCTCCCTTGTGCTGCATTGACCTTCGAGATTCATCTATCGGAGATAGCTATAATATACCAAAGTTCAATATCGCATGGCACATTGTGTTTTCGCGTTTTTAGTTTGTAAATTTGTTCAAAATGAACAGTTGTAAAGTGTTGTACGTTGTCGTTATGTAGGCGTTGTGTAGGCGTTGTGTAGGACGATGCTTTTGTCAGTTTCGCTGCCTGGACACTCCCACTAGTAATCTAGATGTTAAATCCCAACATAACCTAACATAGCCGCAATCACACCATAAGACACGTAATTATCAAGCGGTGCCATAAAATCAGTTATTTCAGAACACTGTCAATTTTAGGATTTGTGTACAAAATACGCAACTTTTTTTAAAACAAAACCGGCGAGCCTGCTTGCTCATGCTTTGTACAACCTTTAGAATTCTCCTGTAAATCCATGACCACATTATATTCACCTTAAACACTGCAAGTTGTCAAGAGATCGCGGTTAAATTGAGTTATAATAGGTTTCATCCATGTTCTCATACACACTCAAACTCAGCATATTTCGTTTGCTTCTCGAGATGTGTCCGAGCATAGTCAAGAAAATACGGAAAATGAATATTTGCTTATAATTAAACTGTGCTAGTAGGGATAGAAGTGCTACCGGAAACAATCCAAGGAAGACGTCGACGAAGATTTGGAAATGTGGATACATAACTACTCTCAGAGTCCTTTTCTATCGATCTCTTTCTCGGGTAAACTTTTACGCAGAATTTGTTATTATAATATTCAGGTGTGCCAAAGTCAGTATCTTGAAAGCAATTCAAACAGTACTTACATTAAAAGTTTTCTTCATTAATACGTTCCACTATTTAACGAAGGGGTTCCCACAACAGCGTCTCTCTTATTCAACTCTTCACACTCTCTTTAAAATGTAAATAAGTTTGTGTATTAAAGTACGGTGTATCCGAACAATTCAACAAAGACATAATGAATGTGTTTTAGAATTGTCGGATGAAATAATGTTTCGATGGCAGCCGATTACTCGTTCTTGATCAAAGAACCTCATTTTATACATTACATAAAACGAAGGTTTCATTCAAACTGTTGAAAGGCAGAAAATTTATTTTCGTAGAAAGCTTTCGGTGAATAGAATTTTAAGTTCATGAAAAGAACATGAGAGGAGATTGCGAGATCATCCGAATTTATTATGAAACTGTCCTGACTATTGCCAGGTCCTAACGATAGTATACGTACTAGATTTTTCCCTTGCTCAAAAGAACGTTTCTTCTACAAGATACTTACCCCCACCTCAGTTTTGATAACCTATGTGGCTCAACATAAAATATTAAATGCGATAATAACAATATATTATTAACAGTTAAAATGGTAGCTTATCCTCATTTGTCAAATTCCTGAATTATTGGTAATATTTTTTATTGGTTGTTTTTATCTCGGGATTTCATCATATCTATTAGATTCACAATCACTATGTTACTTTATGGTCGTTGAACATTAGACGAGACTTTTATACAAGGATCACTGTGCAAGTTTAATTCAGGAAGTTGTCTTCCGGATAGTGAAGCCAATAACAGATAATCAAATTTAATCTTTAGAAAAAAACGTTATGGTGAGCGATTGTTATAATTTATACAGATTATAATCATATGCCAGTTCCAAACAGTAAGGTATTAATCTTCACAAGAGCATGATTGGAATGCGAGGTGAATACTTAAACAGTATCCGATATCACGTAATTATAAAAATTTAACTTCCGTCAAAGAATAAGTTCAAGGATGGAGATTCCCACAGATTGTAATAAGAAAGACTTTCAGTTCTACCATAAGAGCGATTGTCCGCGCATATTAATTGTAATATTAAATATTTTCTGATATGCATGTCTGTTGATGGCAGACCCCACGGATCGGAGATTCAGGTACAACATCATTCTCAAACACTAAAGAAAAGTATTATACTGGTCATGCTAAAACATCACGTACACGTACTTTCTCGCCCTTATTCTCATGTAAAATTACGCGAAGAACAGATTTCATGTGAGAGAAAAATATATCTACCTTTAATATTTTAGTTGTAAAAAGACACCGACAAAATTTTGAACTTTTGCAATTTTCGAAAAATCAGCTTTCAACGAACATATCTGTACCATTCTCTTAAACATTCTTCAGACTATCCCCCCAAAAATTAAATAAAAAACGATGCAGTCATTTTTTTGAAAATATGGAAAATGTCTCTGCTTCATGTAAAGTACCCCCAAAATTAAAACATCAATTTTAAATTCAAAGGGCCGTGACATCAGCCATGTCGATTGGGAAATACCAATTTAGGAAAAGATTGGCTGAGCATTTTAGCCGCTGCCTTTGTTCACGGACGGACAAACGGACTTGGATGTTTTGCAGTCATTCGATTTTTCGGTATCAATGACCTACATAACATGTATTCTTTCTACAACACGTGATAAAGGATTTTCTACTTCGTAGCGGGAAAGTAAAATGTACACACAGACTTGACATATTTATGGAACTAAAAGGTTTACTTGTCTAAATAATAAGATAAAGAATCAGTCACTTTTGGATGTCCCAAGTTTTTGATCATCTCTGAGCCACTCAGGATTAAAAGGTTGAAAACAACGGATGTTTCTTTGAGTTCGCTAAGCTGGTTCGTCCATTGGTGTGTGCAGGAATGTTTCGTTAATATTGTAAATGTCGTCACCGGGATCTTATCTACGATTGCTCTTTCTCTTCCACTGATGCTGGATGACCATGACCGCCATCACTGTTTCCGCCCTCCCCTCTTTCCCGTCCGCTTCCAGCCGACCCGCCCTGCAGTCACGGATTCTTCACCGCTTCCTTTACCGCTTCCGCCGTTCCACATCCGTTGGATCTCCTCGCTTTCCTCTCCGCATTTCCCCTGCTCACCTCCCATATTGTCGACTTCCATGTTAACCACATCAGCTGAAATGGATCAGTGGCATCATTGACATTGCATCCGCAGCGTGTCATTACAACCTAGGGTTCGAGTCTCGTCGGTGGCGGAACATCGCTAGTTCGAATTCATTCATTGTCTGGAGGAGAATTCTAGCGACCGACTGCTCGGATCGATATTTTCTGCAATTTCTACTTTGAATATCAGGAGAATATCGGAGCTGTACTATCTTAACAAACGAATCCCTCTCTCATTCTCTCTCTCTCTCTCTCTCTCTCTCTCTCTCTTCTCTCTCTCTCTCTCTCTCACTTCTTTCCCTCTTTCTCTCTCTCTTTTCTCTCTCTCACTCACTTTCTCTCTCTCTCTTTTCTCTCTCTCTCTCTCTCTTTTCTCTCTTTTTTTATCTTTTTTTTATTCCTCTCTCTTTCTTTCTTTTTTTCTCTCTTTCTTTCTCTCTTTCTCTCTTTCTTTCTCTCTCTCTCTCTCTCTCTCTCTCTTTATCTCTCTCTCTTTCTCACCTACACTTATGTGTTAGTGCACAGATGTCTGGGGCTGTAAGGAGCTTAGAGCGTATGAAAAATGTGTAAGGGCAGTGCCTCGCAGGGGAGATAACAAAACAAAGAAACTTCGCAAGCCGACGAGCATCTCGGCGCCAGTCCTCACATTTCGGCGTGAGAAGGAACATCGCCGATATTGGTACTCAGCGGAACACTTATGAACCTACACTTACGGGACTAATGACCTCAGTAATTTATGCGAACGAGAAATAATTACTCAATACGCCTCACCTCCCCTGCTAACCCAATTTCCCGCTTCCCTACTTTATCTGCTACCCCCTCATCTAAACGCCTCCCTTTTTGTCTCCACTTCCCTATTGTCTTTAACCACTACGAAGTTGCCGTTCCTCTGTCGTAGCTTCAACAAGCTATTACTCTGCTCAGGAGAAACCGGTCACTCCCTGCTCCTCTATATCTTGACTGCCGCTGAAATCCTGTTCCACTTTGTTCGGTCTATGTCAGCCCTCTCCCTGCGTGCTGTTCTGATTACACAAGATTTATATTTCCTGCGAAGTGTTCCCCGCCATCTGCCGAAACTCGTTTTCGCACAACTATAGTAGGGCAAAAGTTAAGCGGCCAAATGTCGTAACAATAAGAAAAGACCTTTACAACTTCATTGCCGCCTTTTATCACGTGACTCACCAAAGAGATTTTGGGTTACTGAGGGTCATTCCATTTTACATCAATACGTCAAAATATATTACATAATAATAAATACACAACATAAATATTACGTGAGATTATAAGAAATATTACGTTACGTTACATTGTAATTGTGATAACAAAAACGAAGTTATCAAATGAATGTTAAATGTAAATATTTTGTAAACATTTTGCCTGAAATATAGCATTTATCCTTGTTGGTAAGGTTTTTTTACTTAAACACTTCATTTACACCCACACTTTATATTACCTACAAAGATTTAAAGCATTAAATTAAATTTAAGAAAAGAATGACCACTTTTTATCTATATATTATACAGGTGACCGAGAAGGAAATATCGAAAATAAGCTCTTAAGACAATTTTAAGCATATTTTGTTTAATAAACAGCTTGGATATTTCAAATGGCTAAACTGCAATAAGCAATTAAAGGTTAATTTTAAAAAATCAATCTAAGCAAAATTTTGCATTGCAGAAGCACAAAAACACTCCAGAAATGTGTATATTGTTTATTTTTTACAAAAGATTTGAACATATTTGTTCAGAACGAAAAATTAATACAGAAATAAGAAAGCACCCAATTTATACAATTCCACTGCTTATTTTATTTTTGGGTAAATTATTCTTTCTGAACAAATATATTCATTTACTTTGTAAATAATAAACAATATACATGTTTGTGGAGTGTTTCTATGCTTCAGCAATGCAAATTTTTGCATAAAAGAATTTATTCAAACCAACTTTTGAGTGCTTATTACGGCTCAGTTATTCATAATATCCAAGTAGTTTACTACAAAAAATATGCATAAAATTGTCTTATGAACTCGTTTTCGAATTTTAGACGTCTCCTGTATCTGCGATCCCTTTAAATTGAAACATGGAATTATCTACAAAAACTTTTTTTGTTAAAAATTCTCCGTTCAAAATGAAATAAAAAATTTTTTTTTGTATGTAAATGAGTCACTAAGCCAACATTAAAAAAAAACTCTTAACATAAGACACATATGTCAATACTTATGTGGTTTTAAGTTGAGTAAAATCCGTTTCAGACACAAGGAAATTATCTAAGGTGTTTGGTTAGAATATAACTCTAAAATGGCTATTTTGGGATAGAAGCATTTTCATTTTCAATTTCATTGCCAGTTTAAAAATCAAGCATACATTCAAATTCAGATAAAACTGTTAGAATTTTATTTAACCATATCATCGCACATGTGGTTTCATCTTACTTCTAAATCGTTTCAATTAATAAGCAATGCAGATATGATATAACGAACAGACGGACGAACCGGTGGACGAACTGTTAGACATTTTGCCCGCAATCGATTTTTCAAGGAATCAAGGTATCAAGGAATAACAACTAACTACACAATGTGTTTGAGGAAGGAATTTACTATTTGTAGGGACAATATTTATCCACATTTCGTTACCAGGTCTTCGCAATAAGAGCTTTCCTTTCGAAAATTCGCTGTTTTCGGCGCACAATTACAATACACATTATTCTTATGAAGTAAGGACGAGAAAGTAAAAGTGGATAATTCATGTTCCTATATGTAGAAAATTACATTCTTGAACGCGCTGTGTGGTCAGAATCCATGATTTCTGAGACCTTGACACCGAAGAACCGGCTGAAAGAAAAGTGTCAGCCCGTCCGCAGTCATCGCGAATAGAGAGTTTTTGCATTTAACCGAAACGGCTACCGTTAATTGTTATAAATAAAAACGTCGAATCTTGTGTGAACCTCAAAAAAGGAACGCTTACGCTTATCAATCCGTTACATCAAGTACACACAAGATTAATTATACATAAATTTGGCAACTTTCTGATTTCGATTATTGATTTTACCATTTTGTACACCGTGGGTTCGATTTTGTATTTCGATTATTTACATCGTACTTATTTGCTTCCAGAAAAACTACCCCGAGAAGGATTGTCAAGTGTGGCCGTGTTCACTTGTTTTTACTCTCTGGATGTGTTGTGTTTTCTCCTCTATAAAAGAATTATTTGAAGAATGTAGTATACTTGGGAATATTGTTATGGACTCTGTAGGAAATGAAATTCTTAACAAAATTTTAGAACCAAATCGACCTGGAGTTATACGTTCGGTAAAATTTGGAACATCGAACTTATTTTAAAAGGGTTTCCCCATTTGTGAAACCACAAAAATATCAATATTCCTCCTCACTAGCTTCCATCCTCATAGAGTGCAAGCCAACATATCCTTCAATGACATACATCATGTTTTGCAGGAAACCGCAGTCGGCTTGTGTCTTCGTCCTTAGTGTGCTAAGAAACCAAAACAGGTATCAACGGCAACCGATTTGGTGCATGTTATGAAGCCTCGTTTACCGAACCGAGCACGGTTAACGCTTGTGTTTGTTAGAGAGACCGTGATTGGGGTTTCATTCTTCACGTGACAATACTCGGGTTCGCTTATCTTTGAGCGTCGGTGTGGAAAAACACTAATACTAAACCGTTTAGACGGTTTTGTTCAAATTTGAATATTTCCCAATCATTCTAAAGGAACTCGGAGCCCTATGAGCTTGAGACGGATATTTCGATTTGGGAATGTACTACATTACATAAAGCATTAATGAGACTTTCAAAATTTTCCGCACAATAGCTCCAATTCTTTTGATTTAGCGTTGTCCTCAGATCACGTAGAGATTGTATAAAAGTGGCACGGAATCTCATTTTCGTTAAAATCCTTGATTTTTATGAATAAATGTTTTATGAAAAATTTATGAAATATAACTGAAAATTATATTCAATTTTTTTCGGCGTCTTCCTGTAATTACAATATTGAAGAAAAGGATTTTTCTGAGTCAAATTTGTTATTAAAAAATATCTTGAAATTAGGCGTGGCAAAATTTTTAAAAAGTACGGGTAGACTTTTTTTAAAGAAATGCCTCAATTGAATATATGTGGTATAAAAGGGAATTTCCTCAAAATGTGGTTTAAATGTTTCCTTGTAATTTTTTTCGTGTGTTTGGCAGCGGTAAAGAAATTGGTGCTGATACCACAATCAGGAAACATGCTGTATTTTCGAATATTGTAAAAGACATTAACCTTGCAAAAGTACAATATTAAAGTCAGAGATTTTGTCTTAAAAGAAAATTGTACTACATAAAAAAAATAGATCTCTAGAAAGTGAAAGAACGAGTAGTTTTTGCGTAATTTCTACTTGAGTTAATGCTATTTATAAGAAAAACGTTTTCTCATAATTGCTTCAAATTGGTTGTTTATTTTTTCGCAGAGAGAGAGAGAGACAGAGAGAGAGAGAGAGAGAGAGAGAGACAGAAGAGAGAGACAGAGAGACAGAGAGACAGAGAGAGACAGAGGAGACAGAGAGACAGAGAGACAGAGAGACAGAGAGACAGAGAGACAGAGAGACAGAGAGACAGAGAGACAGAGACAGAGACAGAGACAGAGACAGAGAGCAAAGAACGCTTGGTGGTGCATGTCTTATTTTCGTTTAAAACTGAATTTTCGAAAAGAGCAATAGTTAGAAATAATGCGAAAAAGTATGTGCTGAAGTAGCAGCACTACTTTAAATGGATTTCATGTAATGCGTTTGTGTAGCGTGGTAAAGTGGATTTGCCGAGTGGTGAGTTGGTTGTAATTGTTACAGTAAATAGCGAGTTAAATTACCATTTTCGGATGGAACCCAGTGAGTTTTTATTGAAGTTTTCCCTGTGTTTTTTAAATATAATTAGAGTAATCTGATAATAATTTGAGCAAATCGGTTTCCGTAGAGAACTTATCACGAGCAAATATAAAATTTTCAATCCACGGTCGTTGAAAGCAGCTTGCGATGCGAAGGACCGGGTATTATGATAATTTAAAAAATAGCCACGGATTCAATTCAGTATTATTATATGGTATGAGGCTCATAAACAAATAATAAATTATGTATTCCAAAATTAATATCCAACCGGGGATCAGTCCAGATCCATTAGAAATTTTAGCAAACATGCATTCATATTTGTCCCTCAATGTGCGACCCCCTCTTGGCACATGTAACAGAGTGGTTTTATTTCAGTACAGTTCCGAAAAGTGAAATTGTTTGTCCTCAAATTCTTCTCATAAAATAAAATATTTGATGTTAGGTCTGGAATTGGCAGACATTGTTAGAAATAACATACGGCTTCCACTACTTTATCTTCATTATTTTAAATTTTTTGTTACCACTATTCATATAGAAATATTTCGCAACAAGGTTGACATATTAAACTTATATTTGGTTCAAACAAAACTTTCCATTATTGTCTTCACACAAAACACATCATGTAGAAAACGATTTGGTCAGTACGTAATATGTGCAAATATGTTCTGACCAAATATAAAACACACAGTAGAAAGCAAATTCAGATCAAAGTTTAAGTGAAAAGTATGATGATTCTTGAGATATGAATATATCATACGAAAGAGAAATACTTTTAAATGGAATGATAATTTCAGCTCAAAAATCCATATTTCTGGCTAAACACCACATACGTTAAGACAAGTAATACGATCATATCGATCATATTTGAGTTTTTTACTGTTACGATGTGTTTTATTAAGTCTCGAGGCTGAGTTCCGGAGCAAATGTTTTCTTGGTATTTCCAGAAATAGATATGAAACGTACCACGCATGTGAATGAAAAGAGTTTACGGATTTTCCTCCAAAGATGGAACATTGTTATCAAATTTCACATCAGAGCGTAGAGCGAAACATATGAAACATATGACACACATCATCATGTGTAGCACACTTGCACATCTTTGTACGCTGATAACTTTAGTGTATAAAATTAATATAAAAAACAGAATATTGTCAGTCGTATCACTATCATATATATTCTATAAAAGTATCATTAGACCACTCCTCCTTTACGCCTGTCCAGTTTGGATCTCCGCTGCAAGAACAAACCTAAACAAGCTCCAAATAGTCCAAAACCAGTTTTTTAGAACTATCACAAATGCTCCTTGGTTTGTCTCAAACTCACAGCTCCACAAAGAATTTCAAATTGATTCCATACAACACCATATGACATAACTCTCAACCCAGTTCTATCACTCCCACCTAGACAACTTAAAAAATAGATATCCATACCAGGCATTCCTAACCAAATTTGCCGAAATAGATTGTTTTTAGAGGTGTCTGGAAAAGATTTCCTCACCCGAATTAGTTTTTAGTTTAATTTTAAGGTAATTTAGGATATAAGCCTTCAATGCATATGTAAAGTGTTATATGTACTGAACTATGTATGATCTGTAAAAAATAAAATAAATTTAAAAAATCATATATATTAAATTGATTTGGCCTCAGGGTTTACTTTTTTACACAAAACAACAAATTTTTTTTACAATCACATTACAAAAAAAATTATTATTCGTCAACTGTGATTTGCTGAGCGACGTTTCAGGAATATTCATTTCTTCCCCACCTTCAGGATACATTGTGTAAAGGAGAAAACTATTAATATTTTATACTTCAACATTATAACAATTACATTACATTACAATATTGGAGTCAGAACATAATTAGTATTCTAGGTCATGTTGAGTGCATTGGAGTCGGAACGTAATTATTATTCTAGGTTGGTTCTGGAAACGCTTCATATAAAAACATCAAATTGCCTCAATACACAGTTGGAATCGAATATTTTTACTGTTTTATGGAACTTTTCAGGTAAATAATTCTTTGTATGTTTGCTTGCCACAGTTATATTATTTCTTTATTTTTGAGTAATTGTCATTTAAATGTATACAAAATTCTTCTAATGCATTTTGATAACCCATGAATAATTTGTCCGTTTATATTATGTTTTATGTAACAGTATTTTGATGCTCTCCTCTCCCCTACTTCTACTATCTCTCAATGGTCAAAGCTGGATATTTACATTCGGTTCAAATGCTCTCATTGTAAATCCCATCTAGATCAGGTTTTCCGTCCAGTTTCCCTGATCCATTGAGCAAATGCTGAGATGGCCCCTTGTTTTGCTTCTGGACATTAATGTAACTTCATTTTCTGTGCACGTCTTCTAGAATTCAGTGGGAAATACAATTATTCAAATTATCGTTTCCCTGTTGTCGCGGCAGGAAGTATTATTCCGAAGCACAACATGATAAGAGCCAAAATTTATTGCTTATTTATCCTTGAAAATATATTTTATTACATGGGAGTTTTTTTTCTCCCTTTCAAAATTCAAAATTTAAGTAGTATATGACTTAGTGTAGGGATCACAGAATTTTGAAAATGTGCACACAATTCACTTTTCCCCATAGCACGTCATACGCAGTTTTTTTGTTGTAAACTTTTTTTTGACGTTAAATAAATCAAATAAAAAATAAATCCCATGGTGGACGTACGTTTGCACGCTCTGCTGTACATATTTATTTGTTTAGGTTTTACTTCAATTTTGTGTGATCTTTTGTTGTTGGAAATGATAAGTCTTATGTTAGTTTATATCGAGTGTTATATTTCATTAAAATATTTTTTCCTGATATTTATATCAGTAACTTATTAATATTCTTTATAAAATATTAATAGTTTTCTGCTTCACACAGCGTAGCCTGAAGTTGGTGAAAAATGCATATTTCCGAAACGTCGCTCTGCAAATCATAGTCGACGAATAATAAACTTTTTGTAACTTGATTGTAAAGAAATTGTTTTGAATGAATTGTCTGTCAAAAGAAGTACTGTGGCCAAATCCAGTTAATATAAATGTATCAAAAACTTCATCGACGAAATGAAGAGAATAAGTGTGCGTACCAAATGTGTCGCATTATCGACCTTTTAACAGCTACGTTTACCATATTATTAAGGATGAATCAGTTGGGGATCAACTCACATCTGGATCAATCAATATGGGAGAAATCACGCCGCTGCTGCGTGTTGGTAACATTGTAGTAATGCCACAGCTAAGCGACTAATGCAGTGATAAATGTGGTGAAGAAATGGAGAAACTTTAGCTAACTCACAAAGCAGTGATATTTAATTAAAGGCTTCGCATTTTGTTGCATTTCTCTAGACGCTCAAAAATGTTTCACACAACTGAAATGATTAAACCGTTATAATTTATTGAAGAATATAATACGTATTTTATATAGTACACTTTTATAACTGGTAACAAAAACAAATTGTATTCAAAATTCCTGCACATCACAATACACAGATTCGTAAGGGGTTTCAAGGAAGTTAAAATTCACCAATTAGCACATTGTTAAATCAAATATAAGTGGCCATTAAGCCCTGACTATTTCCACTGTTATTCTTGAAGATTTGCCACTATGGTGTATTTTTGAACTAGTGAAGTTGAAACAGTACGTACTCTTTCGTAATATTGGTAACGGTTACGTAATATCATAACATTGCAACTTGCACTTGCTACGAATAAACGTCAGCCCCCTCTCAAAAAAGTTTCTTTACAATATACAACGCTGGGGATTAGAAAAAATCGTATCTTTAATTTTTTACCCACGTGAGCTTCAACCATCGTCCTTGCTACCAACAGACCGCCCACATCATTTCTGAATTAGTTCAGTTCAGTCCAATATCTCTACAACATATTCAAAAAAGTAAAAAAATCAAGATTTTTCACAATCTCAGTTATCTTCCTAATTTAGTTTTCAAGTTTTTGACAATTTTTACTGCGGCTCTTTTACTTTTGTTTTCGGTGATTATTTCAATCAGATTAACTTTCTTCAAGAAAATAATTCTCTTATAAAGGTTGCTTATCAATACGTCAGTGACAACGTATTCCTTAAGTTTTCACAAAATGTTTTACAGATCTTTACTTAGTATTTTCGTATTAATTATATTATTTAAATATTTTATAAATTTCAACATACGGCTGCTGACGTGATTCAAAATTCAAAATCCATATTTATGATCATTCATATCTTGATCAGAACAGAAAACGTATTGACACATCTGTTACGCAACCACATTTAGCATCCCATGAATGGAATTGTCAAAGAGATTGATCAGGGAATATCTTTTGATGTAGTAGATTTAAACATAGTAATTCTCTATTTATTTGACGTAAGTCAAATAATGGCCGCACACATTCTCGAATTTTTATAATGTCTGTGCAAATTATAAAAAGAAGAACAGAATTTGTCTTATGCGCTATATCTAAATTCCAAAGATATATATTTTGTGTTCGATTTGTTTTTGGTAAGAAATGTGGAGATAGAAGTTTCAAAGAAGCATACTGGATGATTTTTCTTTTTTTTTCATTCTCGAAATTCCAGACAGCTGTACAACCCCAAACGCTCTCTGGGGCTCATCAATGCGCTATCACTTTCGCTTCGTTCGAACAAAAACACTCGCCTGAGGTCACATCAATCTGGGCAAGGAATTCGCGAGAGCGGATGCGAGCTTTATCGCACGAGTGGAATTCAAAGCAATCCAACGGGGCGACGTCGCCGAAAAAACGTCGCTCTTTCATAGAAACTTTTCTCGGACGCATTAGTGAAACGCCAGCACAAATTTGGCGTTTTCACCATTGTTGGAGTTGAAGTTGTAAGTGATAACCACTGTAATTTTTCTTTTCAGGTTAAAATATTTACTTATATTAATTTCGTTAATAGTGGTGAAATGAATGAAAACTAGAATTTTATTTTCAATTTTCGGATCTGTTAAATATAATTTATTTGCTGACTGTAAATGTATTCACCAAAGAAGTGCCAGATCATCAATTATAACAAACAGCACATTTTAAAATGTGACGTTGGGCTTGTTGCTTTTTTGCTGATTATGTGTTTATGTGATGTCCAGATGCTGATTATGTGTTTATGATTATGTGTTTACGCATTTTAGGAGGGGATTTTTTGCGGCGCATCATGTGATTTTTTGGGCTCATTTAAGTTGTATGCCGGATCTCTCTCTCCATATAAACCGTACTTCACATATGAATGAACATAAAGCACACATGAATCATGTGTGCATTATGCCATACCATGTGGCACAGCAACAACTGTACGTCATTTCTTTTCTTATTATTAGCTTCGACTCCCAAGGGTCAGATATGAGCATATGGAGAATCATCTACATTTAGCTTTCATGAATGACATTTCTATAATTAATGATGTCTTCAAATATAATTAATAGCATTAATTCATGCTAAAAGATTTGAGTCCCAATTTTTGTAATCATTTCATAATAGGCTTTTTCGGAATTTGTATTTGCTGATGAAAAATGACATATTTTACAGTAGGGCATGGGGTGTGGGAAGAAGACACAGTACACGAAACTTGGCGAGAAGGTGCTTCTGACTGAATTTACTTATTCTTAGGCAATAATTACCCGGAGTTTCGCAAAAAGGTTATAACTGATTTTGTAGCTGGCCCAGCTGACTGAATTTAATGCCAAAGTTCCTGACGGTGTGCTGTCGGTAGTACGTTTTAAGCGCATTTAATAATATGTTACTCATCGCTCAATTCATGAATATACTTGGGCATAAAACTAGATAGCAATTGATATAGGGAAAAAAGTAAATTTTGTTTAAGGGAAAACCTGAAGATTTTAACATTTCGTCTCGCGGGTTTTAATGCAGAGTATAGTAAGGCTGAAACAATTAGTATGACATGCGACTAGAGTAACGTAAAAAAAATATTTTAGACGAATTCTGCCTGTGTTTTTGTCTCTTGTACGATTTGTCTGATCTATATGCTAAAGTTTACGGTCTCCTGATCTGCTGAGAGGTCTTTCAATATCATTGTTCGAGTAAAGTGCGCGATCTATTGATTTTCTGGTATGGCAATCTATCTGATTGCGACACGCATATTACTCCAGATGTATACCTATCATTGGCGCTTCCCAGATGTTGATGCCTGATTGATATTTCTTCTATTGAGCTTGATGTTGATTGGATTTGAGCACATCGTTTGTATTCTGAGTAGATAGAGACCTTAACTTTTTGATGTATGCGTTGCCTGCTGAAGCCCTAGGAATTTGAAGGTTTCCCCTAAAAGTTTCTTATTGCCATCTTCTTTGGGAGTTCGATGTTCCAGGTGTGAGTGAGGTAATGAGCGTGGCGAACTTGTTTTCGCCAAACTCCAATACGATGTCCCTTATAACACTTGTTTAGCAGCAACTCCACCTCAAATTAAGACTTTCCGTACAAACTTGAGGTCACCCATGCAGCGCATGTGGGATATTCCCATGTTCATTTTGAATGTTTGATATCCGAGTTGATACTTCCACAGCAACGTTGTGAAGAGTATTAATGCTGCCACGAATGGCAGCGGGTAGAACGAGACTCCTTGGGATTTCCTAGACTATCCTAATATTTCGGAGTGGGTATACATTGGTGACAATGTGGGTGTTTCAGATATGCATACATGCTTGAGGAACCAACTTTGGCAAAGAGTCGTAAGCCTTGCTGTAGTCAATCCGAATCGACTGCAGGTCTGGATCATCAGATGGTCTTGTATTCCATCGTCTTTTATGGATGTGAACAGTTTCTTGATGGTAGATATATGGGATAATAGAGAATTTCAGTTTCTTTCGTCCGATTTAATCAAACAAAGTTTAATAAAAAACTATGGAGCCATTTCTAACAAAAGTTAGAATTTGATGCTTCATGTAGAGTATTCTTAACAGCAAAATATCCGTTTCAAACTCGCAGGCCCTGGAGTTAGTCTAAATCGATATAGTAATATTTTGGAGAAAAGCGTTTAGCGAGAAAGTAAAAATGGGGAGGACGCTGATGACAGAACCTTATAAATATTGGTGCAAAACGTTATCTGAAAAATGAAAGTCACAAATTGTCGGTCCAAAGTAAAGGACGAATCCGCTCAAAGAAATTGTTAGTGCAGTGCACACTGTATCTGATTTGCCTTGCTTAGCATAGGCTATGGATTAGCTATTAAAACATCAGGCGATGAGGATAACTTGCAGACGAACAGGATGACAGACTAGGTGCTTTAGAGACCAATTACACCAGAGCGGACAGTACTACAGGCCCTTTAAAGACTAACTTATTAGAACACTTAGGACTGAGAGATATCTTTAAAAATAGAAATAAGAGAACACGTGGGGTAAAACTGTTAATTTATGATGGCCACTTGTGTATAAATGATAATATATCCTAGGAGCAAGACAGTATAACGATCTGTAATGGTACAAATCCACACAAGTCAGGTTTGGGGTTGTGAAAGTTATGTTGAAGTGAGGGTTATGTGTGGTTTAGAGTCGGGGGAATGTAACAGATTAAAAGACAAAATTCGACAATGATATCTGTTTCCTTTATGCCTATGGAGAAGATTCCAGAAACCGAGGGTTTAAAATAGCATAAGATATCATTTTTGTATTGTCTTAATAGCCATCGGCCTAGCCACATAGTATTAGACAATGTAATTTAAAAATTACATATTAAATAAATAAGCAATCATATTGGGGAGCTTGGTAGATACATTCGAGACTCTCAACCTTGGCCAATGATCAATTTACAATATCTTGATTACTTCACTTATAGAAGTATCTTTAAGATGATATCGCTCCTTAAGTGAGGATCTCTTCTCGTTTTCTTCAGGGAAGAACTTTTTATTGCGCGGAGACGGATGATCTTCCTCTGCAGACAGACCTTCCATGAAGCAGATGACGGACGGTCGCGGCTGTATTTGGCCAATATTCGAATTCCTTAGAGATAATATAAGCTGATCTGGCAGTACATGAGAGTTATGATACTTCCAAGTTCACAGTTTGGATGGTTGTGATAGCTCTGTTTGCTGTAGTTATAAGATTTTTCAGGAGCCTCTGGGATGTTATCTTTAGTACCAGTAGTCAGCGTCTTCTTTTTGTAGCATATTTTGTCATCATTTTTCTCGTTTCCCTATTTAGTCTCTTAACAGTAACTTTTTATCACTTTTGAACTCTCAGAAACTTGCTCTGGTTCTCTCCCTTACGATTCATCTTCCTTTTCAGTTAGAAACTGACTGCTTTGTGTGTTGAACTGTTATCTCTAATGTAGTAATGAAATTGTTTTAGAACATGGCTCTTCTCCGGTAAACCAGTTCTCGTCCTCTGATTTCAGAGGTAGAATATTTTCGTTCCTACATTATTTTTGAAATTCCATTTCGTGAGGATTGGCATTTCACCAGAACTTCATGGTTTTTCTGTTCTCCTCTTATCCTGCTTCCGATGTTCTCCTGTTCTCAGCACTGGTTGCCCGGTCAAAGACGGGTCCTGTAACCCATTTTCCGACCGATGTCCAGGAACACCAACATACAATGCGGTTCTCGATGGTGGTACAATTAATGGCGGCACTATTATTTGACTTCGTCATATTGCAGGTTTCCCTTTTTACCCCCTCCCCCAGCTATTTGGCAGCTGTGACTAACTCGAGTTATGAGAGCCGCTGTGGATGTTGCCGAAGTTGGTTACTTCACCATCACTCTGGATGTCAGCCAAACCGGTACCTGAATTTTGTAATCATTGAACACTTTATTATTATTATTATTATTATTATTATTATTATTATTATTATTATTACTATTATTATTACTATTATTATTATTATTATTATTCCGGATTTTTAGTATGTTCAGGAACATTCACCTGGCCACTGCTGATCTAGGCTCGGTCGATCTCGCAAAAACAGGACACGAATGAATGTTATCCAGACATTTCCATCAATCGTGTCCCAATCAGCAGTACATCTCAGGAATTCTCTTACTATTCTGCAGCTGTCCAGTATTCCTGCTTTCTGCATTTGCTTGACGCATAAAAATGGTAATTCCAATACTTGAATAGCATGCACTGTGTGTTTTGGTATTAATCCTGTGGTGGACATGATTATCGGCTGTATGTCAATATTCTGAAGTCTCAATTGATGCCTAAGCTCATGAGTCAGCAGGGCTTATTTCTGAACTTTCAAGTTATAAAAAGATCCTCCTAGATTGTAATTATTGGCGACTGGAAAATCGATTATCATGGCTGTTTTCTTGAGCTTGTTTAGAACTATTACATCTGGGTTATTGTTCGATATTGTGGGGTCTGTAATTATGCTTCTGTCCCAGTATAGCTTCCATTCTTCATTTCCAAGATCGTAGTAGGATGAATTTGTAATTTGTAATTTGTAACCAAACCCATCTTCGGACCAAACATTCAATTTGAGAACACGCCCTTTCAAATTGGACTTTCAGATTGGGAAAACGCTCGTTCAAATTGAGACCAAACGTATTCAAATAGAGTCCAAACACGACAAAAACGAGACGAATCACCTTCAAATTGAGAAAAATATTTAACTCCTTTTTTAAGATCTACAGTATTAAAACGAAGAAGAGATGAAATTAAAAAAAAAAAAGGAACGAAAAAAGGAAATATTTTATTGAACCCACGAAACAGAAAATAACAACAGATTGAATTAATTACACTAATCATATCAATTAAATTGAAACCATCAGGTATCAGGTACCAATCTTTGAATATGAGCAAGGAACTTTTCACAGTTATTGACATTTATTGTATTTATATTTTTCTAACCCGTGAAGCCAAAATTCTATTTGATATATTTGTTCTTTCTTCACAAGTTAATATATTTGGCAACTGCTGGGTAACTGCATTGGGTCCTTTCTTAGAACAACCTTGCTTTCGCGAAATAAATAAAGTTAGTTTCTTCCCTGTATAATTTAAGACCGATGTCTGCTTGATAAATTCATAGAGGCAGAACATACCCGCGACATTTTGCTTTTATTTCATTGCTTTTAGTTTTCTCGGGCGCTTTTGGAATATTTTTAAGTGTGAATAATAAACCATCTAAATGTTTACGAAATCATTCTGTGGACATAATTTCATGATTTTCTCCAAATCTACATTGAAGTTCTTTAGAGAAAATTTTAGATTCTTCTCAGTATAATTAATTGACGATATTCTTCCGAAATCTTCACCTTTCTCCTTCCACCAGGGGTTTGCTTTCGTTTTGGTTCTTCACCCGTCAGTAGATTTGTGTACTCCAAATGTATTCGCCGTACCTCTCTAATCTCCAGTATTATTAAATAAAGCTCGCATTTGCTGTTCGATGCTTTCTGGTTCCCTTTTTTAATATACGGGATAATTAATCAACAAGGAAAACTATCTTGAACAACTAAACAGAATACAACAACACAACCTGTTTTCGTCAACTTCAGCAATTGCCTATTTACTTTTCGTGTTGATGTTGTTTGATCTCAAAATGAAAATTACACGTCTCAATTTGAGTGCGATTTGTCTCAATATGCGAGGGTTTTCCTTCCCAATTTGAGGGTGTTTGTTCCCAATTTCAGAGTGCTTGTTCTCGATTTGAAGACATTTGGCCTCATTTTGAAGTTGAAAGGTATATCTGCCCAGTAAAATGACACTTCCGGTTTTCAGCGACACTGCAATTTCTACAATTAAAGAAAAAACTATAATGTGATATTTTGATTTCTTATTGAACAGATACCTTCAAAAATAGTTAAAACTCTTTGTGACATTTGGAAGAAAACAGCCTCATTTACTGTACAGATGCCAAGCAATAAATGATGCATAATAAACCAACGATAAAGGATGGGAAAACCGGATTGAAATGAGAGATCAGGCGGAAACAAATTCTCCAGAAGAGGAGAAATTCTCCCTCAATGAACATTGTGACTTTCACCCTTCATCGCCAGTTCAAATTATGTGCACTCTTCTACAAGGATATAATCTGCGTAAGACATATCTCAAAAGCATGCAATTGCAATTAGTAACAATCAATAGCAAATATTGAAGAATTAATTAGAATTTATTTCTTAATCGAAGGCCAAAACCATAGAAACAACATGACGTGGGAGTGCTACATTTAATGACCAGAAATAAAGCACCACTTCTGTTTAATGAATACGTATATAGACATAATAATCGTTAGTGTTATTTATATCATTTTCACCGAAAAAATATTATATTATCACATCTCCTACCTAATAAAGGTTTCTCCCAACTTTAGCATGCCAACCGGCGCGGGCATCGATTCATCGAGGTTATAGGTGTCTTGGGGTAACTGATAAAACAAGAATAACAGCATGTTCTACAGTTGGAAGCGCTGTTTATAAGGTAGATCAACACCCTTCAGATCAACATAATTTCTACTTCTGTCTGCCTCCATGCAGGTACCATAGTGAAAATGCGCGTAACGCGATCGGTCGCCGATGGGATGAACCAGCAAAGGAGCTTCATCGAATTTAGGCGACCTCTTTCTAAACAATCACAGTCCTTTTCGATGATTTTGTCCTACTTTATGTGCTACTGCCAATGTGCAACTGTTTGTGTTCCAAGAGTTAATTTACCTACCAATATTCATTTTGATATTAGTAACCATTTACTAATAAAATTAATACCGACTTACACCATGTAAACTAAGCTGTCGAGGGAGGGACGAAGAGCAGTAAATGAAGATCTGAGAGAGAAACGGATCACCCTTTGAATCACCCAGAGTGTGAATGTTTGCATTCTGGTCGCTACGCTATAAATTGCTCTTAATAAAAATCACAATAATAATTTTTCGTAGAAAGTGACAATATGTTAATGAAGATAATTACTTTGGGTAATTAATTTGAAGCTATTAGCGCTACTAGAGGTTTGAGAGTGTGTTCATCTACTAAGAAAATATGCAGATTTAGACATACACACCCTCTCGAACATACAAGTCCCCACACCATAATACATTCACATAATTCCTTTACGTTTGGTTTCTACAAGGAATGTTTGTCATTTTCTCAAACTTGTCATTACAGTATATCGTTTACTTATTCATATACACGTTCCTGGCTATTACGCCTGTACGGAACTCGCATACGAAGTCTCTCAAGCCAAACTACAGTGGGCCCGGCGATTCTTTATATCTCCTGTTTTTATGATGATTGATTAATTGATTGATTCATATTTCTGAACTCGTAAACTGATAGTTCCGTTAGTTAAGTGAATGTTTTACCCCGGGAGGTGACGGTGTTCGTCGCTCGATAGATAGTGAGATCCGGTGCCGACATACACACCGGCTTACTAGTTATTTCCCGTAAGTGTCTCCATCAAGGGAAAATATTTTTAAAGCATAATGTTAAGTACCGTAGAAAATAAAAATATTCGTTTCAAACTCGCAAAGTCTGCAATTCGTTAATATCGATCGAGGAGTATCGATTTTGTAGAATATCAGCTGAACGGTTTAGGTGCTAGAGTTGATCACCGACGGACGGACGGATAGACAGACTTTTGCCGTCCAACGATTTTTCTGTATCAAGAACATGCAAAACTAGGAATCTAACTACAACACGTGTTAGAAGAAGTAATTTACTATATAATGGAACACCATTTATCAGCTTTTTCGTTACCAGAGCCTGGCAATAAGAGCTTTTTTTAATTCTCCAGTTTCCAGCGAACGATTACAATATTTTTTTTAAGCAGTAGGGGCAAGAATATAAGGAGTCAAAGATGAGAAAGGAAAAATCGCGTGCGGTCCGTTAGCGTAGTTTCGGCATTTGCCGGGTATTAGTCGTAGCAATCACGGAAAACATTCCGTTCTGAGCAACTGCCCGCTAGAATTCTCCTCCAGACAGACATTTCACTAACCATTTAGTGTCGAAAATCCACTAACGAACGTACACAAACCCTAGAACCTCCCGTAGAGTCGAACCTTAGAGTCGCTGAAGAGGAAACGGTAATTCTCGCTCTGAGCTCAATCAGTTGGTTGTTCTTCATGTTTTTCGCCATCAATCGAGGCCCTTCACCCTTGAGAGGTTTTCCTCCAGGTGCAGTCAATATGCGTCAGTCTCTCTATCCATTCCATTCAAGAAAAAAAATCATTTTATTGAGTTTTTTCTTTTACTCCCAAAATTTCAACAACAACAACAACAAATAAAACCGATTTATTGTAAATTAACAGTTCCTTATCAAAACCTAGCATCTCCGCGTACGCACCTACTGCTACACGCTCCTGCGTCACTACCCAGCGGCCAGAATTGGGAAGGAATGAGGATAGGGGTAGGGTTTAGGACACTTCACAGGGGTTGGACTAGCCCTTGTGACGCACCCAAACTCGTTCTGTTAGAACAAATTTCACATGAGATTCGACGGGAATCGAACCCGGATCTCAGTGGTGAAAGGCAAGCGTCTTCGCTATGTGCCACGAGCGAAGCTATTTCATTTTTCATTTCATTTTTTCCTCACAATTTTGGTCACATCAAACCGTACCCGCACCAGCAAACATTCGTATCAAACCGCACCCGCACGAGCTACGTGCCCGCCTGGAGAGCCCGGCGCTCCCCGGAGCACTTATTTCCCCTCTACATCCAGAAGGGGCGTACTCGCGCAAGCTCAAATGGCACAAGGCGGGGAATAGCGGCTTTATACGAAAATGTTGGTAACATTTACTCTATTAAACCACCGGGATTTGAGTCATGATTTCATTTATTACTATTTATTACTATTTCGTGTTTATTTCTATTTAAATTCTGCCATAAATATTTTTGCCGAGAGGCAGGTGTATTTTTTTGAATGGCGAATTATTTGCTTGCTTCCTATTCGTGCGGTTTTATTACGTCATTTGGTTATTCCTTGTATATTGCAACAATGTGAAATAAATTAGCATATCTCTATAAGTTAACAATTCTCCCTTACGGACGGACATCCCTTTTAACAGGAAAGAATCTGTTGTTAACCTCATAAATAACCTGAATGTAGGAAGTTAATGCAATTATGGCAATCTGAAGTATACACAATTTCAATATGAATACACATTCGATTCAAAATGATCAATTTTATCCTTACAATCTGAACTCTTCCTTATGTATTATTATATTTTAAAGGATCATTCCTTTGTTTCAGCAGAGAAAATAAATATTAATATAAATAAATTTGAAGCAGTAACTCTCAAGTGATATCTTGTAACTGTCAAGTGGTATCTTCGGGCCAGGTTTACTGTTGTGTACTGCCTCATCCGTGTACGTTTTTCACCTTTTACTTTTCAATCTCGCGCCTGCTGCTCCTGACTCAGTGCCCGCGAACTCTTAAGTTTGCTAGCTACCGCGCTTAGTTTGCTAGCTACATTGATATGTCTCCTCTATACAATCGCATTAATACTAGATTTTCATTCACTTTTTCTTTGCGCCCCGTTTTACCCAATTTCGGACCAGTGTGCACCACTGAATGAAGCTCCTAGTGGGTGCGGCGCCACGCGCCCCTCCATTGCTTTCGCCCTCCCTCTTCGTCGCTCAGCCTCTCGCAACTGTTTTTACGCGTCCCGCTTTCCATAACCATAGCGTGGCCCGGCCTCCCGCTCCACACCTTCGTCATCGTTTACTTAACCTTCACATTCATCTTGAAGGACTCGACAAGATTCGTAAGGTCCGTGCCTTACCGACGGCAGAGGAGTTAAAGAGCGGAAATACTCTTCTCTTCGAACAAACATCGTTGGAATCAATGAGTTTCGCAGGTACTTACATACTAGTTTGTGAAAAAAAATGAGAGACAGTTACGTACTTGTTTGTGAATTCAACGTCGTGAGCCAATCGTTGTGTTTCTTCCTCAACTTTTGCTTCGTTTGCGTTCGTCCGGGAAAAATGCGGATGGGGGATTTTCGTCGTTTAGTGGCGTATAAATTGCCACAATTTACCTTTTTTGTTGTGTTTGAGGCGAGTCACGATCCAAAGATCTTCAGCCTCTCAAATTAGCGTCATTGTTCAGAGCTAAGTCAACAGTTGCTATATATACCATACAAAATAAAGCATAAAGCCGTGCTTCGCATCGGAAATTGAAAGAACATATAATGAATAATCAATAACGTGCGAGAATTTCTTATTCATAAAATTTTCAGTGCAACAGTATTACTTTTCTTCAATAGACCGTAATATGTTTGCCAATCACTTTTACGCTACTTTGCATGTAACCGTGGGTGGTAATGGAAATTATTCAAAAATTCACGAGTTACACTATTTAAATTAGTAAATGTCTGTTAAAATTAGCAAATCCGCAATGTAAACGCACTACATTAACCATTTACATGAACATTCACACCTCATGAATCGTTTTATTGGAACATGGTGATAATAATTCCTAGAAATATTCTGAGTGGAAAAGATTAGAAACTGGTATTTTTATTATTTATAAATAAATCAGAATTTCTAATCGAAATACATGTACATAAACAATACATGTTCACGAACAATACATTGTTAACAAACATGTACATGACGCAAATGAAACGTTTAAATCTTGGGGAAATTTACAATAAGAAGAAAACTAATATGTGAACCCATAATAATAGATACTAATCGGTTTTACTGATCAGATGTGCAGGTAAAATTATATGGGCGAGTTTTTTCCTATGTTGTCTTGTTTCCAGAATCCGTTTCTTTTAACTCTTTATAAATTTACGAATTAGAGCACAAATACTCAATTGGGTTCTTACTCTTCTTCATCTCCATCTTTTCCTAGTGCTATTTCTTTTTGTCAATATTCACCGACTTAATTCCTCATAACCGGAGTTTTCTGATAAGCAAACTTCTTCCGAAGTAACGATGTTCAATTAAAAAGAATGTTCCATTTCGTAAGAAAGCCATTTGATAGTAAGTTCTACAATATATATTTACATTGAAACCTGTTTTATGCCAACACATGTGGTGCGCAGAAAAATTACAATTTAACGCATGTGGTCGCTTATGACGTTTTTGCAAATACAAAAGCGCACATGAGGCCTAATTTTGCTCTTTGTAATGAAGTTAGTATGCATTGCTTGTTGACGCATATTTAACTATACTTTAATTTCATAATACCGGGAGCTTTTTGCATGTAAGCACTTATCAACTCTTATACAAAATCATTCACTTCCGGATACTTCCTCCATTCTTTTTCGCATCACCGGTTTCTCTTCCCATTTGTGTACTTAAATTCCAAATTGACTTAAAGCTGCAGACCTCACCTTACATCTGAACATGCATAAGAATCATTTAAAACTAATTATTCTGCAAAACAAACAACTCGAGTAATCACTTACCTATACAATCTGGCATTGCCTCCCAACTTATGAAGACACTGAACGAATAGTAACATCCACCGGGCATACAATTTTTAAAGCGTTATGGATCAAAATCATAATCTCAGCAGAAAGTTGTGACCGTCTAATGCAGGTTAATTCTTGGCATGAGCCTGGCCGCTAACTGCGAAGAAAGGTAAACCACATGAAGGAAGCAATACACATGGGATTTTATGGGAAAATCAATCATTCTCAGAAAAAATGGTCATTGATGGAGGTGACTGGCATAATTCACATAACCATTTAATCAGATTTCACTTACATGTTCGATGTGTCGATGTATCTCCCATTGATGAAGTATTCGTCGGGGCTGAAAAATGCATTTTGTTTTACTAATATCTAAACTTACTCATTCTTCCCACTCTCCATGTTGTACCGAACGTCACACTACAATCACACCAGTTGAAGGTGGTTACCTCAAGAAGAGTCAATCACTCAATCGATCATGCCTACAAGGCGAGGCTCAGGCCGTAAGGAATGCTTTTCCGTCAGACCATGTTCCTTCCCACATATCTTGCAGAGAAAGAAGGGCGATGAAATAGCCTGTTTGAATTTATGTCAGAGGCTTCTGTCAGCTATGAGGATCCTTTACGTAAATCTACAACATGTGACAGCCGGAATTATTTCCCCTCTGAAAGAAGGCGTACGAAGAATTTTTTCCTAGAAATCCACGGTTTCGATTGATTTTGATCTCTCCCACTTCAGTATCACAGTCCACTACGCTAACCATTAAACCCCTGAAGCCGTAAAGGGTGGAAACGACTAAACATCCACCGTAATATTGACATTGATCCGTGTCCCTCTGCTGTTACATAATGACAAGAAACTTTAATCTTCAACAATTCGTTGATGATCCGATTTTCAATCAAATCTGATTTATTCACTTACTCGTTCGTTCATTCTCTCATTCATACATCCGTCCATCCATCATCCTTTCATTCATTTTGGCTGCATGGACAAAGAGCCGATATTGGTCATATGAATGATATTGATAACCCAATATATTTTTAGCACAGAATAGTCTCGAAAAACAATATAATTTTATTTTCCAGAATTGACCTGAATATAGGTACATTTTAGCACATGTACAGCGAAACACATCACGCCATTCAGATTATTTTCATTAGCATTGCTATAGTTTAGTTGTATTCTTTTAATACGACGTAATTTTTCGGGAGCGATAGACAGTTTAATAGATTATAATAAATGGCCACCCACCGTTATTCGTTTGCTCTTCATCGAAGTTTCTTTTCCGAAAGTTCTTTCACATGAGGAAGGTCAGGCTCCTGCACACAGCGACTCACGCAAATTACGTCAGTGCCATTGAGTAATCGCAGCGGCGGGGATGATTCACGTGACGGTTTTTTGGGATCGCTCTCCGGCGGATGTGAATCGCGCTACGTCTCGCGAAAAACTTTGAGTGATGCTGCGATAGCTATGAGCTCACTGACGAAGCCTCCGTATTTGTAGCGGTTTTTATGTCCGGTCTCATACGCAGTTTTCCTGATTCGTGACATTCAGCAATGCAGACCACAGACATCCTAGGTGGTTTCAGAATGTCGACCTTGCAGCTAGTACGATCTCTTTTGAGAGCACCAATATTCCTGGCGACGAAAATGTATCATAGTGTTTCCTTGAGAAATAGTGTAATTAAATCAGAGACTTTTCATCAGTCTTATTCTATGCGTCTCGATTGTTAACTTGTTCTCCGCCTTCGCACGCATTTGTGAGAGGACTTACCCCGCACGGTTACACTGGCTTAGGTGGCTGAGGTCATCCACTGATGTCACTGCAGTGCTTGCGACCGGGAGGTCTTACAGCTCGAGACCCGACGGTGGCAAGATTTTCGATACCAGCTAGACAGCTAGGTCGAATTCAGCCGCTGTCTGGAGAAGAATATTAGCGGGAGGCTGCTCCGATCAGTGGTTTTCTGTGGATTCTCCCATCAACACCAGGCGAATATCGGAATAGTACCCTAGCAAACGGGTCACAAACCGGGTGCGATTTTTCCTTCCTCTTCCTTGACCTTTCCTCGCCCCTTACTTACACACACTGACACTTACATGATCTGCACATCCAGACATGTCGGGAAACAAGTCGGGAGATTAGAGCTTGTCCTGTCTCGAAAGGTGCTCCGCCGTTCTGAGATACCTGGTAGGGAAAACATTGCAAAACGACGGGAAGGTCACGGCCATCCAGCGGGGCAAGTTCACCGACACATTCTGCAATAACAAGCACTACACTTGTGGGACTAGGGACCTTATCACTTCATGCGTCCGGAATAATCTATCAAACGCGTTTGAAGCAATTACCGGCAGTTTGGTTTTGTCATGTCCTTGCCTCAGGCAAAGCTTAATAGTAGCACTTTAATTGAAGTTTGTGAGCACTGAAAGTGCCACCAAATAATAGAATAAATATATGTTTAAATTCATTTCGCTTCTTTTCAGTGCAATATCTCTCATAGGATAAAGACTAGCAAAAAACTGGTATTTGAAATTTTTCTTCGAGACGATCATGAGCTTTGCTTTTATAAACCATCAACCAAAACCGAAACTAGTGGTGTTTCAAAAGCATACACGGCGTCGTATTATTCCTAATGGTTACATGAACTTATAATCATTCTAGCTGAATCTGTGCAAACATTTCAAACGATAAGTTACAAATACAGGAGCAGTATTATTAAGCCTCGTTTTGGGGTCATAAATCTGAAGTTATCAGCAACTTCGTTTATACCAGGAAAATGTTTTAGTGTAAAGCTGCATAAATTAGATACAGTGACATAACTTTTCTTCGCTGTTTAACCTCAGTGCATATGACTCATGGCATATAAATGAAGTTCCATCGCTATGTGTCACGAATGCTACAGGTCTTGATCTTAATGTTTTTCTTTATTATTATATGTTGCATTCGGGATTGTTATAATATTGAATAGTTCAGGACCGAATTTAGAGAGGTGGGGGCCAGTGGGCACATATTTTGTGGGGGCCCCTACGGTAGAGATTCATATTAAATATCACTGAGTATATCATTGGTACATTATAAATTATAATAATTTTAATATATATATATATATATATATATATATTATTTTCTAAGATATATTAATTACGTTTACAGAGGAACTTACCGCGCTTTTCTCATCGCATCGCGATCAAGTCGTCAAATTTTAACGTTCTTAAAATATCGCTATTGCTGCTCAAAAGCGCGAAATCATTGAGGCATTGTTGGGTCATTGTCGTTCACAATCTGTTGTTCACTAATTTTACTTTTGATATTGCAGCTGTGCAATTAATGATCATCATAATAAGATACATTTTCTAAATTGTCGCAACTATAGAAAAAGCGTCCTGTACTTGTTTTTCAATTATCAATGTGTACATTAAATGTTCACTGCTTAAATATTTGCCTTTTTCTGCTGCAAAATCTTCGTAAAATTCTGGGAATTGAACAAACTCGACCCCAAGATTTTTGTCGACATCGTCTTTGGAAATATGATTTAATAGTCTTGCTGGTTCCATCATTTGATCTGACTAATTGTTCGCAGAAAGACGGTGATACAACGACGCTAAAATTGATCAATCACGGAAAGGTTATTTTCAGAGAAAAATGTTTGAGACGGTGAAACGTTTACTGGTGCGTGTCCGTAGTTCAATAGGAATAAGCGAACATTTCGGTGACGTATCCTGGTGATCTCGTAATCTGAAGTCCCAGCTTTTTTCCTTCCTGATTCTTCATAGTGTGAAAAATTGTCGCGTTTTTTAAAATTAATACTCTGAGCTATTTAAGAGCAGCAACTGCGGTATTCAAACAGAGCTTGGAATTTTGGAGCAATTGTTTTGCGTTTACTCTGTTCAATATGTCTTTCTAAAGTACACCATAGATGCCAACTTTTAATTTGCACATTTGATTATGAAAACCTTGACATTACTCTCGAATTTTGGAATGTTGCTCACCATCTTCAGATATCAACAGCAGTGTTTGTTTTATTTGAGAATACTATTTATATTATTAATATTTAATGATGTAACGTTATTTCACAGAATGCTAAAAGATCGAAAACTTGCTACAAATAGTGAAGGAAACGACACCAATAAATTTATAATTATTATATTAGTATAGTTATATTGCATTTGTATAGTTATATAGTATTTTATATTTTTAATAAAGTATTAAATAACTGTATAGTCTAAATATTACCTAAATATTCTGGAACCATATTTGTAAATGTTAACAGCTTCATGTAATTCAAAAATTTTAATTTAATAATATATTATTTTCTTGTTAAATGAAATTGAAATTATAATTACATGATTTAAATTATGATTTATTATTCGTATGTAAAATACTATTATGTGACAAATTAAATGAAATAAAAAAATAATTAATCAATAAAATTATTATTCGATATGATCCTGGAACTACTTAATACGGCCCTAAAATGTCATCACGTTTGCTCTTTTTAACCCATGTTCTATGTCCTACGCTTTAACATATGTCTTTTGTTTTGCGTCGCCCTAAAGTAGAGAGGGAAGCCTGCACCGTTAACGAGTAAAGAAGGTTGATATTATGTTGAGTTTTAAAACATTGACATCACAAATAAATTATTTGAACTTCTTTCTGACATTATATGAATATTAAATATAAGTATACAAGATTTCTTCTTTTGTAATGTAAAAAATATAATAAAAATGTTGCACAAAAAGACGCAAAAACTATGAATTTGTTACCATATTTAACAAATCATTGCACGATTCTTGTTAAAAGACAAAATTTATTTCAGATATCAAAATTTGGGATCCCTTCATGGTGGGGGCCCGTGGGCTTTCATCCACTATGCCCACCCTTATATCCGGCCCTAGAATAGTTGATGTTCATTTTTCAGTTGTTTTATTGGCTGACCCTCACCGTACTGTATTGCAAAGTACTTTGATGTATCGTAAAGTTTTTCCATGTAGAACTACACGAGCTCCTTAAACTCAAGTGGTGTACATTTTTCGTATTTAATTAAGTTGATAATTATGTTCAAGATGTGGCATTTTATTAACGACACAGTATGTAGTTGTCCATCACTCAGCAACAGTGCAGGTAGGAACACAAATTTATGCTCTCTGCGGACCCATCCGTCTCTTGACAGGCAAAGTAATGTAGTTGTTGCTTGAACCATTTTTCCTGTAACTGGTTTGTTTTCTTAGTTTATCGTGAATATTCAATCAGTACCAAGGGTGCACCATTCACAATTCCTTTTAAACAAGCTTCTCAGTACCTCCGATTTCGCAAGTTGTCCTTCAAGTCGGGATCTAAAAAAGGAGACGTGTTTCTCTTGGTAACATACCACAGAGAAAGCTATACAGAAGACCAAGACCATTACAAAAGAAACAAAAAGATATGGAAGACGTGTTGCCCATGATCCCACCTGTTCATCACAATCACTTCTTATTTATGACGATTTAAAGACATCGCACCAGAGAAAAGAAATGACAATATTGATGTTGAAGATGACTGATGAGCAACAAAAATGCTGTAACCTGAGAATTAGCGCAGTTCTGCACGAAAGTAATCAATATTGTCATTATAAGTTATAACATACGTGTGTAAAAAGTAGAAACTATTGTACTATCTGTAACAAATCTTGAAACACATTAATATCTCGTATCAAGAAAAACAAGTTACACTACTTGGGCTTTAAGGGGTTCATGTGTCTTCCACCCCCCAGAAAATTTCCATGACCAAGTAAGTAGTTGTCATTTCAAAATTTAGAATAAGTTCTCTTAATTCTTATAATTATTTAGAAACTGATGGTGGTACTACAACGGCTCACACTTTATCGTGTTACTTATTACCTAATATTATAATATTGCAACCTACTTGTATCCTACATGTGCTTCTGTTAAATCTGTTAAATAACTCCATCACACGAGATGCCGGAGAAAAATACATATAACTTTTGAAAATTTAAAAGTTTTAATGAACGAAAATGGCACTTCTGTTGAATTCAATGTATTGTGCTCTATGCTAACAGAAATTCTTAAGAAAAAATATTGTAACGGCAGAGATTTGAACTAAAGCGATTAGTTTTTCAAAAAAATGATGCTTATCTAAGAAAGGCGAATCATCTATTGTGAATCTGAGTCAAAGAATTACTAATAATTACTAATAGAACACAAACTTCACGGCTGTATGTCCGCTCAACCGTCCGGCCACCCGTCCGGCCAGCCGTCCGGCCACCCTTCCGGCTACCCGTCCGGCTACCCGTCCGGCTACCCGTCCGGCTACTCGTCCGGCTACCCGTCCGGCTACCCGTCCGGCTACCCGTCCGGCTACCCGTCCGGCTACCCGTCCGCCTACCCTTCCGGCTACCCGTCCGGCTACCCGTCCGGCTACCCGTCCGGCTACCCGTCCGGCTACCCGTCCGGCTACCCGTCCGGCTACCCGTGCGGCTACCCGTCCGGCTGTCGGTTCGTCCGGGGTAACAATGGCGGCGAACCAATTCAGACCATTTCCTCTAAAATTGATATTCCACAATCGATCTGACCGAACTCAAGGCCCAGCGGGTATGAAACTGAAATGTTGATGTTTGGGAACTTTGCATGAAGCCTTAACATGTTCAACATTATCTCAAAAATGGACCCAAATATTTAGATTAGACATTGTTCTCAGATATAGCAAATGACGCTACAAAATAAGGCAGATCTTGGAATTGCAATATTTTTTACGTCTTTCTACAATTACGATATTAAAGATAGAAATTTATTTCAATATGAAATCTGCTCTAAACAAAATCATGTACAATAAAAACAATTTTTGTGTAATTTTGGCTTGACGTTCGTGCAATTTTTTATTTTTTTCTCCAAAACTACTATAATTCTGTTCTTTCAACTTTTTGTCTCGGATAGGAAAAAGGACGGAAACAATGGCACAAATTTCATTTCCTTCGAAGTCTCCGAATTTTCGAAAAATGCAAACGTTATAAATAAAGGGAGAAAATGTATTATCTTGGAGCTCCACTAGTTTATAAATATTCATAATGTTATTAAACGTGCAGGATAAATAAATGTCTCATTTTAAGACCAACTGACGAGTACTTCTATTGATCGAATATACACAGGAATTCTCTATAATATATGGTCAGCATATCGAGAGAAAATCCGTGACACAGCAGCGGACAAAGAACAAACATGCCCACGGCGAAATTCGAACCCGCAGCCTTTCTAGCGAATGCGCTGAGTCGGCACGAGGTTCAACTGCCTAAGCCACCTGGACTCGCCTTGAGAAGCAGTTTTGCTGAGGCTCCTCTACCGAGAACTCTATGAAGCATCACGTGCTTTCACACACAGTAGCAGTTTTCATCGACATAACACAGGCGTTTGATCGGACGTGGCATGAAGATCTCATATACAAAATAAAAAAATAAGCACTCCGCATTATATCCAGTAAATCATTTAAATTTTCATCAGTAACAGGACCTTTTCCGTAAATGTAAACAACCACCATTCCAATCCAAGACCAATTTTAGCAGGACTACCACAAGGATCACCTCTATCACCTACTTTATTTAATTTATATGTTGCAGACATTCCCAAACTTAACGACATCCACATTGCACAATTCGCTGATGATACAGCCTTCTATAACTCCGGTCTTTCACTTACTGATTGCAGCAACAAAGTTCAATTGTACCTTAACCTAATAGATAGCTGGGCTTCAAAATATAAAATCCAACTCAACCCAACCAAAACGGCCGCCAAGATCTTCACACTCCGTCCACACTCACCCTCGCGTCCACTCATGCTAAACAATACACTCATCAACTGGCTCCTTCTTAATACATCAGTCAAATACTTAGGACTGAACATGGAGACAAAACTCAATTGGAAGCAGCATATAGATGCCAAAATCATTCGAGCCAAAATCAAATTAATAAAACTAAAGCCATTAATACATAGATCCAGACCATTATCATATAATTCAGCATTATTAATTTTTAAAACAATAATAAGACCCTTGCTACTATATGCCTGCCCAATCTGGTTAAATGCAGCAAAAACCAACCAAAGGAAATTACAAATATTACAAAAGCAATTCCTCAGAATTATATCAAACGCTCCCTCGTATGGCAGCAACAAACAGTTACATAATGTTTTTATTTATTTATTTTACGTCAAAAAAACAGTTAAAAACTGCGTATGACGTGCTATGGGGAAAAGTGAATTGTGTGCACATTTTCAAAATTCTGTGATCCCTACACTAAGTCTAATACTACTTAAATTTTGAATTTTTGAAAGGGAGAAAAAAAACAAAAAAACTCCCATGTAATAAAATCTATTTTCAAGGATAAACAAGCAAATAATTTTGAATTTTCAAAGGGAGAAAAAAAAACAAAAAACTCCCATGTAATAAAATCTATTTTAAAGGATAAATAAGCAATAAATTTTAAATTTTGAAAGGGATAAAAAAAAACAAAAAACTCCCATTTAATAAAATCTATTTTCAAAGATAAATAAGCAATAAATTTTGGCTCTTATTACTTCCTGCCGCGACAACAATGAATTCGATCTAGAGACTATAGACCATCACATCACACATCTAGCCACCAACTTCTTCTTAAACATATCCCAAATCATATTCATCAGGTGACAGTATCAACAGCTCCAAAAAATTCACATACAATACATGTACATTATTTTACAACACTTTGCCAGATGACATTAAACGATTAAATTCAATAGAAAAGTTTAAATCCCAAGTGAAATCGTTTCTGCTGCATAACTGTTTCTATACAATTAGAGACTATACTGAGCATCACAAGAAAAGTAACATTAATTTTAACAATGATACATAATGCATTATTTACAATTTGGACTGTATAAATGAGTATAAACAACCTGTAACAACTATTGTACTACAGCTTCCGGGTCAATGACCCCCATCTCGATCAGGTTTTTCGTCCAGTTTCCCTGATCCATTGAGCAAATGCTGAGATGGCCCCTTGTTTTGCTTCTGGACATAAATGTAACTTCATTTTCTGTGCACGTCTTCTAGAATTCAGTGGGAAATACAATTATTCAAATTATCATTTCCATGTTGTCGCGGCAGAATTAATAAGAGCGAAAATTTATTGCTTATTTATCCTTGAAAATAGATTTTATTACATAGGAGTTTTTTTTTCTCCCTTTCAAAATTCAAAAATTTATTGCTTATTTATCCTTGAAAATAGATTTTATTACATAGGAGTTTTTTTTTCTCCCTTTCAAAATTCAAAATTTATTGCTTATTTATTTTTGAAAATAGATTTTATACATGGGAGTTTTTTTTTTTTTTCTCCCTTTCAAAATTCAAAATTTAAGTAGTATATGACTTAGTGTAGGGATCACAGAATTTTGAAAATGTGCACACAATTCACTTTTCCCCATAGCACGTCATACGCAGTTTTTAACTGTTTTTTTGACGTAAAATAAATAAATAAATAAATAAATAAATCCCTTCATTATCAGTTTACAGACTCGGCATAAACCCATCACATAGAACCCGAATACAAAATAAGTTTCCATTCCACATTTTTCTCAGAAAATTCTCTTCCGACTAGAGGAGCCCGTAACCTCAACCCTTGTATAAGTTTTAAGTTTTAATTTAAGTTAGTATTAAGCCATCAAACATATGTAGTTATTTCAACTGAGCTATGTATTCACCGTCTATGTCAAACAAAAAAAGAAAAAAAGAAAAAAAAATGTGCTTCCAATGCTCTACCAGCCTTGATCATTCCGTGTTGGAATTTCGTTCACAAATACCACCCTGCTATGAAATAGTATTGTGCTTATCAGTTTTCCTTCTTTTTTTTATTTTTTTATTTGTTGCGTCTACCATTTTGACGCAACGCGTTTCGAAGACCCTTACGGGTCGTTGAGCGCTTTGCGCTGTGGAGTAATCCTCCATTACTTTGCGCGCTTTTTGAAGTTCTCCATTATCACTTTCTGTCATGTCGCGTCACGTCGCAGTCAGTTGTCAAGAGGACCGCCAGGTAGCATCTCTGCGTACGCGCCTCCTACTACGCGCTCCTGCGTGACTACCCAGCGGCCAGAATTGGGAAGGAGTAAAGATAGGGGCAGGGTTTAGGACACTTCACAAGGATTGGACTAGCCCTTGTGAAGCAGCCAAACTCGTTTTGTTGGAACAAATTTCACATGAGATTCGACGGGAATCGAACCCGGACCTCAGTGGTGAAAGGCTAGCTATGTCGCCTACTTCGCTATGTGCCACGAGCGTAGCTTCTAGTAAAAGTTTCGTAATCTTTAGATTTTCCCTCATCTACGTAACATATTCTAGGATCGAACAATAAACGTAGGTCTTTATCAAACTTATGATAATTGTCACATGTGCCACAACCGTGACGTCAATTTCTTGTTTTCATCTGTGTATAAGCAATATAGTACTTAAGATATGTTAAAAACATTATTGAACGAAGAGCTCTGCAATGTATTTCTAGAATTTTTGAAACAATTTTTACTTTCTCGTTTTCGTACTATAAATTCAAGTAATGCTGAGGAAAATCGATTTCGAGATTTCAAAGGAAATACACGTTTTGGGGTTCCCAGATATCAAGAAAGAGTCTTTTTAAACTTCCGTCCGTCCGTGAAAATCACTAGCGCCAAACTTAGAGTCCATGTGATTGTGTTTTTGTAGCCCTGATGAAGGAATTAAATATTCCGAAACGTTGGCAAACTAATGTGTTTCATTAATTGACCGATCCCGTGATTCATATCCTACTGCCAAACTTACACGTAGAATTCTTTCCAAAACGGATATTCCCCGGTCGATCTGCCTCCACACGAAGCTTGGTGATTTTCATAAACGTTCTTTAAAATTTTGGGGAACTTTATTACATTAAGCCCCAGGGACATTTTCAAAATTGTTTCAAAGGTGGCTCCAAGTTTTTTTATTTTTTGTTTGAAGTAATCGTGTAAGACTAGCATCCCCGTGTGAGAACTCTCGCATGGTAAACCCGTCCATCTTCCCTATTTTTCATATCCATATTAAGTCTTTTTCTTTCTCTTCAAGACCCTCTTATCCTCCGTCACTTGTTCTATAAGTCTCCTTGTAATTGATAACAATAAAATACACACTTGTCAATACTATTTATATTTTCTGAGCAGAGAATTATTACTGAGCAGAGGGGTACACATGTGTCATTCATCTGCGTAGAATATCAAGTTGTTAGTTTAATTTCACATACAGTTGCAGGATCTACAGGCTCTGAACAGTTGATGTAGAATAGAGAAGCGTCGGATCAGCAAATATGTAATAGAATGTTCAAGATCTCTCACTGTAGATTACGGTATGAAGAACGTTTCTTTGAGGCCTATGACTATGACTATATTTTAGTTTTTATGGCCCTAAAACGCTTCGTTTAGGAGTTATTTAACAATGCAAATTCATAAATGCAGAATATGTTGCGGGTTGCATTGGACATTAATATTTAGATGCGTTTTATTAAACAAATCCTTCATAGTTTTCAAATCAAAGTGCAATTCGTCACGTCTTCGTGAAATTCTCTTTCATTAGATACCTCGTTCATAAAGATTAGTTGTGTGTGAAATCCGCAAAAGGTATATATACCACTTAAATAATATAGGAGACGATACAATTAGAAAGATAACATAGGTCCCTTTTCCACTGTTAACTCTGAATTTTCGAAAATTTTAAAAGTTTGAAATATTTAGGCATTTTTTCCAATTATTACAATACTGAAGAAATATTTTTTCTGGCAATTTTTTTCCATAGTTCTTTCATTAACTTCGTGTACATTTTTTGAAAATATAATAGTTTTTGCGCAATATTTCAGGCACAATGTGTAATAAAAAAAACAAAATTATTCAAAAACTACTCCAATTTCTTTTAACATCACTTGGGATAGGGCTGAATGTTCTCAATATGACGCCAATTTGCTCTATTCTTTTGTTTTCCAAAAATTACACAAATAAAAATTTTGGTGTCTCTCTCCCGTCTTTAAAATTTACATCCGCGGCTATTTGTTCACATTATTGCATTTATGAGCACATGTACTTTAAATAATGTTTAACGTTTTTCGGAAACTCAACAGTTTTCAGTGAAAAAGAGATCAAAATTCCACTTTTTCGAAAACTCTCAAACATCATTTTCTCAAAAACATGCTCGGATAGTGCTAATTGTTCTTTTTTAAGATTACATAAAAATAATTTTGCTGCATTCTTTTGTTATAATTTTTCAAAATTTCACTTTTTTTAAAATCTCTCTCACTACTTTAATATACACAGTTCCAGCGATTTGTTTACAATACTGCATTTGTGATTGTAAGTGCTTCAAATGACTTTCCGTAAAGTTTTTCAAAAAATAAAAGATTTCTGTGAAAAAGAAATCCAAATTTTGCATTTACAGTAACGCTTAAACCACAATTTTCTTAAAGACACCTGCAAATTTTGCAAAACAATTTCCTTGAAAGAAAAGGCTTTCCACTTCTGGAATATTTACAAAGTAATATTTCGGTTCTACTATTAGGAAACCGAAAAATTGAGAAAATTTCAACAAAAAAAACTTCGGGAAGCGATAGATGGCAGCTAGCAAGAGAATGTGGCTGATGTCACTGCAGCGTCTGTGACCGGGAGGTCCTAGGTTCGAGTCCTGACGGCGGAAGGATTTTCGACACTAGCTTTTCAGCTAGGTCGAATTCAGTCGCTGTCTGGAGGAGAATTCTAGCGGCTGGCTGCCCTGTTCGATAGTTTTCCCTGGTTTCTCCGATCAACACCGGCGAATGCCGGAGCAGTACCCTACCAAACGGGCCACGGACCGCGCGCGATCTGTCCTTCCTCTTCTTGTCCTATCCTCTCCCCTTACACACACATTTACACTAGCATGCACTACACTACCACATATTCCGTGAGACCGGTCGGGAGCTTAGAGCTTGTCCCGGCTGGGATGGTGCCCCGCTGGAGGGAGAGTCCTGGTTAGGGGGAAACCCCACTAGCCGACGGTAGGTTGGCGCTGGATCTCGCCATTCAGCGGGGGAAGATCACCGCCATCTCCCGCGAAAAAACATGCACTACACTAACTAGACTAATGACCAAAGCAGTTGGCGCGCCCGGAAACACGAAAGAATCAATCAATAAATCAAAAAGAGTATGTGGCAATTTCGAAAAAGCTAGCCCTCGTCAGAAAAAAAAGAAAACTAACTAGTACGAGAAAGTCTGTGCCTTTCTTTAATTTTCAATTGAACTGAAACGACACTGCCATGTCTGTTGTTGTAAAATCGTACTTCTGGCCTATTTGTTTTGGTTAGTGTGAACGATGAGCATCGGAGATAGGAATGTTATCCCGCCATTGAATACAATCTTCAGAATAAAATCTCAGAAATTAAGTGTGGTGCCCCTGTCCCGCAAAGCGGACATCCGTAGTTAACAGTGACTCAACGGAAATGCTCTGTGGTTTTTATGGGCTTTTTTAACTTTCGCGGGAAGAGATACGAAAAGCAGCTGAACGAGCTCCGATAATCTCTTTGACCTATATGCAGCTGGCCAAAAATATAAAGTAGACAGTAGCTTTGCTTTCTTTATCCCCGAAATAGGCCTATTATGGTACGACTTGTTCCCTCTATTTGTTTTCGTACGTCTGTGTATGCTTTTTAATTGTTTTCGCTTCGCTTTTACGATTTGTTTAGCTGCACTTAGTAGATGGTAGAAAAAAAACTATTAGATGCGAAACGTTTTAATTTTTGTTTTTTAACAATTGTTCCAAGATTTGAAAATAAATTTTTTTAATTTTTTGCAGAATAAAATATGCATTTTTATTTGTTTAACGTGAAAAATTAATGAGGCATTTCCAATTGATAGTGGCAGTACAAATGCATATTGTTCCTTGTGGATTTTTAGGTGAGTTTTTGCAAACTTCATTTTATTTGTTTTTATATTTTAAGTGGCAGTACAAATTCGCATTTAGTGCGAGTATTGGTTCTTGTGAAGTTTTAGGTGGGTTTTTGGAAAATTTATTTTTTATTTATTTATATATTTTCCGTCAAAAACAGTTAAAAACTTTGTGTGATGTGTTATGGGAAAAGTGAAAAGGAAATTTATTGCAAATTCATAATTTTTAAAGATGCCATAATCAATTCAAATGATTCCAATACTCACTCTAAAAATCATCTTCCCATATAAAGACAAAATATGTGTGCAAAATGTTTCTGATCGTCTCATGAATATTAATGAAAGTTAATTTGCAAATTTTTTGCCAATATTTATCCTTTGAATATGTAAAAAAATATTTTCCAATTCGTGGAGACATCTGATCGTTTCAAAATATCTGACAACCGTCAATATCAATTTTAAACACGTCACGTAGGGCGATACACTCTATCGATTGTACTTACAGAAAATGTAGAACATATCCCTTCACATATACGTAGTGTATCCCTTCTCACTGTAGTGATAACAATCCGTAGCATAATTTCAATTACGCGCAATTCGTATTCAGATGATCTGCATGAAAAAATTAAGAGGGGGAACAGAACTTTACTTTCAAATGAAAATAACGAAAAATATTGCAGGAAACTCACATAAAACTGAAAAACTGTCGTGGCCTAAAAATAATAAACAATTAATGATATGAATAAGTTCAAAATTCAATCCAGTTCCTTATTTCAAAACTGCCACATTTCCAACTGTTAGGTATTCGCATGATGTTAGAAAACTTTCCGGAGAAGTGGCTTTTTCGAAGCAAACAGAAAAACAAAGGCTATTTAGATTATATTCACGAACAGTCCACATGTTGAGATTTTATGTCTGAGGAAGTTAATATCATATTCTGAATAAAATAGTGGTCTTAACTCATTTTCGCAGATTGAATAGCCTGTTTTAAAATATCCAATTCAATTATCCGATATGGTAATCAGCAATATTGTGCTTCGGGGATTAAAATCTACTTAAATTTTCTAATCCAATTTCTGTACAAGCGACCACCTATTTTCAATAACATATCGTAAGTGTATTACGTTCCAAGTATTTTTAGTTCTTACCCTTGAGAAATCTCCATCTGACACCATTGCTGCCACTTCTCGTCACTAGTTGCTATTTCAAAACACTCTCCATTGTAAGACAGGTCACGGGAATGTGATGCCACATTAGCACATTAAGTAGAAAAATACACACATATACACATTTCGTCGCAGAGACATCCGTCATACATTAGAATAATCACAACTTAGTAGTAAATCACAGAGTTATTCTTCAACCTCATCGTCACGACACTACCCCGAGGGGACGTTCTTAACAACTGACCTCTACTCGACAGCGCTAATCAAATCAAAGACTAAATACAAAAATCTAAATAAATCGATGTCAATCCTAACTCAAAACACATTAATTGTTTTTTATTAATTGTTTAAAAGATTATTTACCTTCGTGTTATTCTATTTAATTATAGATATTTTATTCGATATTGTAGTTAATACGTAGCAAATATTGTAAACAACTTATATGTCAATGACCGTTATCCTGAGGAAGTTTTCACATATTAATGTTACTGCTGACTAGTTGCTGAGTTTCAACGGGTGTGGTACCTTTCTTTATGTCTAGGCAATAAATTAAACATTTATTTTCAAACGTATTAGAAGCAGATTTTGACATATGAATAAAATATATAAAACTTCGTGACTAAAATTTTTTTACATTTAGCTTTATTCGGTTCATTAAACGATGTTAGCTTCTTCCCCGCCGGCGATTACCCGTTATAAGAATATTGTATAGTGGTCTGAACCGGAAGAGGTGGCTCAGGGCATCAACTAATGTCACTACACTGCCTCCCACTAGTCAGATAGCTAGGTCGAATTCAGTCGCTGTCATGGGGGAATTCTAGCGTCCGGCTGCTCTGATCGGTAGTTTTCCGTGGTTTCTCCGATCAACACCAGGGGAATGCCGAAGGATTATCCTAATAAACAGGTCACGGACCGCGCACGATCTTTCCTTCCTCTTCCTCGTACTATCCTCACCTAGCTAGCCGACGGTAGGCCGGTGCCGGATCTCGCCATCCAGCGGGGGAAGATCACCGCACATCTAGAGGACAAAATATACACTACACTTATTGAACTAATGACCTTAGCAGTTCACGCGCCCGGAATCACTAACAGTCAATGAAACATAGTGGTCCGAAGCGAATTCGCGCTCACAACGCACAAGACTTCAAGCCTGATGTAGGTTAAGTGGGGAATTTGTAAATTGATAGTGCGCGAGCAAACGCAAGTAAATTATTTGCAGTCGAATTTAAATATTTTTTAAACTTTTAATTCTGAAATACTAATTTCTTCCTTTTTGTACGACAATTAATCAATGGTCAGCTGATCCGAAGCAATTTGTTGCTCAAGGAAGACAATTTTCACGTAAAGATGACGCTGAAAGTTGTACGTAATAGTTCCACAAAGCGGGAGGTATGAAATACTCCGCCTCGGCGTCCCGTTCCGGGTGGGCGGAAATGAATGCGAGGGAAACGAAAGATAAAGGAAAGGAAGATTGCGAGTCATCTGTGATCCCTGGCAAAGATTAACTTCTTTTGACTCATAGATAAGATAATTAGTTTAATGAAATTATTGACGGGTTTAAGATAGTGGTACAATTTTACTGGTAAAACTGAAAAAAGGTCGGGACTATTGTATAACTGGAAAAAGAATTTATTTCAGGAAATTTTGAAAAATTAAAAAAAAATATTACGTAACGTTAACCTAATACCTCATTATCCATATGTAACGCAACGTTACTCTGTCTCAAACCCTTACCTCTCTTTAGCGTTATGTAATTTATGGATTACCCCTAAGATTCTATTAATTAATTGATTGATTATTCTGTTTCCGAGCGCGTCAACATCTACGATCTTTATTCCCGTTAGTGGAGGGCATGTTATCTCCAGAGGTGCTCGCGATGTTCTTCTTCCAGTAGCATGTGAGATTCGGCGTCTATCTACACGACAGCGTGTAGGGGTTCCCCCACAGGTATTTTATTTCGTTTACGTCAAATATGCACTTTTTCATAATTATGTAATCCCTACCCTAAGCCATGTACTACTTGAATCTTGAATGCAGAAAGAAATGAGCGGTTTTTGCAAGGATTGTTAACAAAATATTCGCTCCAATGTTATAAAATATATTTTCAAGGGTAAATCAGCTATAAATTAGGGCTCTTATCCCTCATCATATCCTTCGTGAACTAATCATACTTCCTGTCGCAACAACATAATTTGAATTACTATATTTCCCACTGAATTCTAGAAGACGTGCGCAGCCAAATCTTCACCAGCGGATTACCGCCCGAGCGGGACTTGCTCCCTACTGGTTTCCTGACATGCGTGGTAGTGTAGTAAATGTAAGGGTGTGAGAATGTAAGAAAAGGAGAGTGCACAACGATAAGGAAGGGCAGTTCGCAAGCGTTTCGTAGTCCTGTTGTTAAGATACTGCTTCGTTATTTGCCTGACAATGATCTGAGAAACCACAGAAAACTACCGATCAGAGTAGCTGGCCACTAAAATTCTCCTCCGTTCAGCGGCTCAATTTTACCGAGCGCTCTAGCTAGTATCAAAGATCCGCCACCATCGGAACTAAAAACCTAGGACCTCCCAGTCAAACTCGCTGCAGTGGCCACAGTTTTTGCTCTAAGACAGGCACGTCAAATCGCGCCCGCAGGAGCTACTTGCCCGCTTGGGGAGCCCGGCGCTCCTACGGGCACGGGCAACTTCCCCTGACTCCGCATTCATTTCCCCTTAAAATCCAGAAAGGAATATACAAGCGAAAGCTGAAGCGTCGCGAGGAGGTTGATTGATTGTTTTTTTCGTGTTTCCGGGCGCGTCAACGGCTTCGGTCATTAGTCCCGTTAGTGTAGTGCATGTTTTTTCTCGGGAGATGGCGGTGATCTTCCCCAGCTGGATGGCGATATCCGGCGCCGACCTACCGTCGGCTAGTGGGGTATCCCCCTAACCAGGACTCTCCCACCAGCAGAGCACCGAGACAGAATCGAACACGAGAAATCGAACACAGGACTCGAACCTAGGACCTCCCGGTCAGAATCTCGAGGAGGTGATTAGTGGCTTGTTACGAAAATAGATTTGCCAGACTATCAAATAACCTAGAATTGTGTTGTTTATATTATTCACTACTTATTACAATTTGATTTGCGTTTTACTAAATTCTCCCTTATATAAACATCTTTGTTAAGTGACAGGAATATATTTGAAAGGTGAATTTGTTCCTTGTTTTCATTAAATCATTCAGTTATTCATTCTATGTAGCAATAATGTGAAATAAATTAACAAATCTATGTCTTATGTTAACAATTCTTTTAACAAACAAGATTATTGGTCTTTTATGCCTTCTAAACTTAACGCAGAAAGCTAATGCTTTTCTTATCACTCTTAAGTTAACAGGATTACAAAATCAAGATACTTTTGAGTCATTTTTCTAAATTTAATCTCATTTGAGAATTTGAAATCAGACTGATGTATTATTTCATTTTAATGCGTAATTTCTTTGCCTGAAACAGAAAATGGGAATCAATATAGCTAAATTTGCGACAATGACCATCAAGTAACGTCTCCCAAAGACCAGGATCCAGTGACGTGCCGCCATTCAGTAGCATTTGTACACACCTTACTTTATCTCGCGGCAATTTCTCTGGACACAGTTCACGCGAGCTCTAGTAAGCTTGCTACCTTGTCCCCGACCTCGACATGCCTGCTCTGAGGTATCTTAGCTAGTCAATGGGAATCGAATTGGAAGCCCTGCAAGAACCAGGCTTTGGATTCGTACACGTTCTAGTCGGCTCCACTTTACAAGCAACTGCTGTTTTAATTACATGAGCAATAATATAAATAAGTGGGTTACAATAATGAACCCATTATTTGCTATCTATGATCTCTAGCAACTAAACAGAACAGGTTATTTTCGAAATGGAATAATAAATACTATCACCAAAATCCATCATGTTTTAACGTAATTTATTGGTAATAAAATTATAATACATACACATCCTTATCTACATAATCAATTTACACACATTCATAATTAATTAACGACATGCAGAAACACAGAAAATATAATATTGTACATTTCATCCCATCTTCCTTTCAGATGGATTTTCGTTTCTGCCAGTTCTCGCGTTGTATCGGCGGTGGTGGTGTCTCCTGTATTGGCTGTTTCTACTCTTGCGGGGCTTGGTGTGGGTGGAAGTTGGTCCTGTGAACAGAGAAAGAAGATGTTACTTACAGATACATACAAAGGGCCTACCATCTTATTGGCCACTGTCGTGAAGTATAGTGTGAACGGTGACCTCCAGAGATATCACTTTTACACATTGATATAAACGTTACCTTTCTAAAGAGTTAACTATAAATTTTGAATTTGCAATATCAACTATTGTTGATTTTAATTACTTTCCCTCATTGGTCTGGAACAATCTTTATTGGTATGTATTGTTCAATCTATATTCTGAATGTATCTACATCTGAACAATCTATTGGCTGAGATAAAAATATTTGAAAAACTTTTGAAAGAACCTTAGTCGTTTTTCAAATTTAAATTTTAAAAGTTCCATGTATATAATTAAAACATTGTGCTTTAAAAAAAAATTTTTGGGACAGACAATCCTTTTAAAATGAATATAAGCAAGAAAATGAAATTAATCTCGACAAATTAATTTAATATGAAACACGTTATTTGAGGCATTGCCAATCTCTATTTCATGATAGCATTGAAGTAAAAGTACTTTCCCAATTAGGTGAGGAATGGGAGGTCGGTTGATTTGCATAGTGCTTAAGATTTCCTCGTTGAAACAATCATTCATCGACTGAATAGAAGATGTTTGAACAGGTATAGTTAGTTATGTAGTTATTCGTATTGTAGTACACGTTACTTGTTTCCTGTTTCCGTATGACCTTCGTAGAACCTCACGAAACGCAACCTGGAGTTACCATCCCTACAGTCTTACCGGCGGGAAGGCAGGTACAGGAAAACTACCGTTCAAATGCAGGAACGAAGGGACGTCGTAGGAAAGGTGATGCTGTTTGGTAGGATGGCCAAGCACGACACAACACACAGGTAAACAACCATGCCTGTGCGCAGCTTGGATTTACGACCCGCTGAACTGCTTGCACTTGCACTTGTATCTCAGCGACCTCAACCAAACGGCCAGTTATTTGAATAGGCAGTACTTTCTAGGTTTTTAACTTCAATGTACTTTCCCGTGAGAAACAGAATATGCCCTGCTAATTCCACATTCATGTTTTCATAAGTGTATTGAAAGATAACACGAATCAGCAGACCCCGGCACAGCCATCCTCTAGACGTTAGTCATGAGAGGGCACCAACTGTGCAGAGGTCTGTTGGCAAGGGGAGCGGAAATGGACAGACCAGGTGTGGCGATGACCGCAGCATACGTAAACATAACTTCACATTTCAATAGAGGAACCCCCTTGCTGAAAACGTTCCCGGGCAGTAGCGTGTTTTCCCAGACTGTTAAATTCTTCAATTAAAGGGGATTCTCTTATTCCCTCAAGGAAGGCAATTACCTCTCGACAATATTTCGACAGCCCACACAATTTCGTACTGGCTTTGTGTTACTGCCTCGTAAAACCAATATCCCGAGGGTAGGATCGTTCTCATTGACGAATGACTTCGTTAGAAGCTACGGTGTAATACCTCTCAACGTAAGTGGTAAGGGACGAAGACGCCAAATTTCACTCGTTCTCCCATCAGCGTGTAATGCGTCATCTAATCTAAATGTGTGCTCCCGCGTTAGTTTGTTTTCCAGAACCTTCCTAGCTAAACACACATTCGGTCAATCACCGCAGAAATTACTCACGCGTTTCTTTGCTAGTGGAGTGAAAGAAGCTCAAACAAACAAACCCTCGAGGAATTCCACTCTCACTCCCTTGTCATCGACACGACAGGTCTTTCCCTTCTTTATTTTTAACGCACACAATCCGCACCATCGACGCTCTGCCTGCCTCATGTTTTTCTCATGAACCGTGAATTTGCCAGTCTTATTTGCTGTATATCCTGTAAGTCAACTATCGCATATGGTTCAATGCAATCTGTCCAGTCGAAATTGGTTTTAGAATGGAAGGTGACGCGTTCCAATAGAAATGTTATTGCTCATATATGTAACAATGTGATTACAAACTTCTTCCTCGTGTTATTACTTATTCTCTCCAAGAACAGTAAATAAATTACTTTAAATTTCATATTTTCAAGTGTTCACGATTTGAAAAAGCCAACTGTATAACATTGCACGATGATATTACGTAAATGACCCTAACGTATCTCTTTTCAAACCCATGTGGGCTTTTTACTATAACCTGCTGGATGATTCTATATCCATTTCACATTGATTTTTTTTTCTTTTGGAATATTTTATTAAATTAGTGCGGGTATTTAGCATTATAATACAAATACGTCTGAAAAGGCACACCGTATTGCGAAAGTTTTATGAGAAACTTATGGGAAAAGTGTAGCATAATACTTCAAGAGAATGAAATTTCAGATTTCTCCTATCTAGTTCGTATCACAAGTGTATAATTGGAAACGTGAATTTTGTAATAATTTTAGTTCCTTACTTTCGTGGACTGATACGCTAGACTGGAAATTAATTGGGGTAAATGAAAACTTTTTCTTCTACACTTTTTAAAATCTTAATAAACTTTTAGTCCCAAAGAGTATATTAGACCAAATTTTTATGTAAGATAAGCATACCTCTCTCTTGGATATTTTTTGGTAATTTGAAATAAAATAATAATACCGAGACAAAAGTAATTCTTCCACTACCCCAATCCCTTATGGAGAAATAACTATTTTCTCATTTACTGCTGTGACCTAAACGAAAGGGCAAATGTAGGATTTCCCACATAAATTGTGCCTGAGATTGCATCAATTCACTCCGGTATTGTAAAATATATCGAATGTATCTTAGGTGTGTATTTAGCATTTACAATTACCTGTGTTTACATTCACCCTCAAATAATCCTACCAGGAATATGGCATGAGTGCTCACTTCATTCGTAATGGGAAAATAAGAGTTTTTCTGCCGAAAATTCGCATTTTTCCGGTGCCCGATTACATAACTTTCTTTTCTTACGAAGAACTTCCTAAAGCGAGAAAGTAATAACGTAAGAACAAAAGTACTCTTACGAATATTAAAAAACGATAATAACGTAGTATGTTTGTCCAATGTCAGTCACATTTCTTTGAACTCTAGAAATAAGCTAGCTTTCTTTTATTACTTGTATTTTATGTACTTGATTATTTAAGCATTGCTACATCATTTCGTAATACTTCTTTGAAAAGCTTCACAGACACGTGTTCCTTTGATCCTCTTGTGTTCCGGACACACTAATCGTAAAATAGCGGAGTTAATCACGTGTAGTGACGTCAGTACCGTGTTTTCTAATTTTTGCAAATCACGTCAACAACTACCATCACCTTTTCACAAGTCTCTTATTTCCTCTCCTACTCCCTTAACATAGCATTCGGCATATTTCACACTTCATTTTAGAAATTACGTAAGCACAGAACGACCGCGATGTGGTACAGGTAAAAATCTCCAGTAGTCTGCACTCGCGATGGTTCATGTTCGAGTCGCAAGAAAAAAACCTGTATATCGTAGATTTAATTTTGCAAACATCTCTCGAGTGTATTGCGATTGCACATGCTTGCGACCTCCCGTATGTGAACGTGAGCACCGACCTTCAACCCACATTTGGCCCTCTCTTGCGCAAGGAGCCGGCTGGATGCAAACCTGAGTGGGACACGTCTCACGACTGAGTCAAGTGGCCCGTAGCCCGCTGAGTGGTGACCTTCGTACTCTGCGACCTGGGGTACAACGGTTCTGCCCGAGTTGAGGTCATGCGTGAGGCCGTTTTATTATGGCAGCTCGGTCAATCACCGTCGCAAGGGAAAGTGGTCTTTGTTTCCATCTTTTTCATAATCTCATCAAGTAATAATAATTGAGAAAGCACACAATGAATCATGTCGTAAAATTGAAATGAAATTGCAGGTAGTTAATGTGACGCATTTCAACAAAGGAGGAAATTATTGAAAAATATCGTAACTTGTTTTCAATTGGAGCTAACTGGAGGAAATAAAAACTTATTTCACATCTTTCTCTGTCTTCACGATTGTCTTGGAATTCTAAATGGAGCAACAACAAATGGTTTTAAATTGGTAATATTCTACGTCACTTTTACTACCCCTCCGAGGTAAATGTTGACAATTATCTACTTACTCATTTATTGCAGTGACCTAAACAAGAAGCCAATTATCAACGATGAAAACAATAAAACAAGGTAAAGAGGCGATGAGGCTTCAATGGCACGCGGATTGCATCCTAGTTTGAATTGATTCGTTTCAGCTGATTCACACCATATGGTAGAATAAATCGAAGGTATTTATGTTCTTCAGAATTTACAATTACTCCTATTTACGTTTCCCTTAATGAACATTATATTGTGTTCTTCGGTTACAATTTAGAAAAAATGATAAATCGGCAGTAAATAATCTGATTACTAATGCTTACGTAAAACACTGTATTTCATAACAGAAGGGCTGAATGTCTTTTAAAAGAATCAATTATGCCAAGCATTCGCGGCTATTTTTTAGTGGTTAGAACATTGAAAGGAATTTGGTCCTTGAACAAAACTTTAAATACTAGTATCATGTCTAATGATTGCTTTCTTCTGCCTCATGGATAATAGGAATAGTTTATTGCAATTGTTGACTGTTTTATGATAGCGTTACAATCTTACTAATAGTGTACTTTATATGCGTATTTTATGATCGATAAATATGTATAAATATTTTTATTTCTTCAATTTCATAAGATAATACCTGATCGCGGAAATTGAGGAACTCCAAAATCTGTCAATATCAAGAACACCCGCTTCCTGCGGTGAACATTCTTTTGTTTGAAATAAGTATTTTTTATGTTTCAAAATAAGAGATACAATAAGAATTTCTTCAAAAATAGTTTTTAAAAACATAGAATTTAATTTAATTTGCAAGTGTGAATACTGATTTGCAAACAAATTTTATACGGAAATGTAAACTCCAAAATCCTCCAGATATTCCATAATTAGGTCGACCTCAGGTACACGGGCTTGTAGCGATTGCCCCATTCCGCTTATCTCGACTGCTTTAGTGCCCAAACACACTCAAGCACGAACATCCACGAATCCTGAACATACTGCATTTGTATAAAACAGGTTATGCCAGCATTTCACGTAATACAAATTAAGACTAATTCCCAGCCTTCATTATTACTCGACACCAGAATATCGACCCTATCAAATACTCCCTCTTCAAAGAATCTGAACGACTATTCCGCCTCCCTCCTACTCATTCAACCACAGCCTCCCCCGTACGTGACCAAGTACGCAAGAACATCCATCGACGGCGAGTGCCGTGTGGGAGCGAGGAATGGATAACGCACGTGGCCGAAGCTCCGAAGCGGTACTTACGGGCGTAGCAGCACTCGACGCCGTGCTTCTGTTGATCGGGGCAGAGGCCCTTGACGGACGTGAGCTGGCCCTTGGGGCAGTCGCGCACGTAGCGGCAGATGCCGCCCTGGTGCACGCACCGGCTCTCGTACGGCTCCACCAGCTTGTCATACCGCCGGCGGTTGGGCGACACCGGCTCCGGAGGCCCGTCGCGAGTGATCCACGTCGCTGCAACAACCAAACTCGTCAACAGGGCTCGAATGCTGGTGGTTGGTTGTTAGTGATTCTGGGCGCGTCGACAGCTTAGGTCATTAGTCCTGTGTAGTGCATGTTTTTTCTCGGGAGATGGCGGTGATCTTCCACCGCTGGATGGCGACATTCGGCGCCGACCTACCGTCGGCTAGTGGGGTTTCCCCCTAACCAGAACTCTCCCACCAACGGGGCACCGCCCCAGTCGGGACAAGCTCTAAACTCCCGACCGGTCTCCCGGAATATGTGGTAGTGTAGTGCATGTTAGTGTGTGTGTGTTTTTTGGTGGTAAATCTTTCTCAAATTTACAAGGACACCTAAAACAAAGTCTTTTTTTTATTATTTCATCAGTTCATGATTGACATTAAATTGACTACTGTAGTGGACTGTGTTCCAAACACTCAAAATTACAGAGATCTTTGGTCTCTTTTCCGACCTTTCAAAACTGACAGTTGGAAGATCGGAGTTAAGGATTACATTTCCACCTAAAATAAAGACTTCATACAAAATACAATTTTATATAAATAAATTTTACTGAAAATTGCAAAATTCATTGAATAAGTATATTTTTTAGTATTTTATAAAAAATAGGTCATTTTCCCCTCATTTTTAAGTCAGTCTTCCCGTTTTACGCTTTTATTACTTGATTAGTGATTCTAGTGCATGTGTGAGTGCATGAGTGTAGAAAAATGTATGTTTTTTTATCGCGGTAGGTGGTACTTTTATTATTTATTCAGCTGTGTAGAGTAAAACACTGGGGGAGAGATTCTAGAGATTCTGAGAGTTTGCGCACATTATATTTCTCCCTGATACGGCACATAGACATTTTTTATTTTTTTTTTTACGATAAAAAGTAAATAACCACTATCTGCCGGGTCTGCAGATGCGAATTCCGGGACTGCAGATGCGTCGTATGTAGCAAATACATGTCCCGCGAAGGGCAATTGGCCTTGGCGCCGTTAGACCCAGGATCCTCGTCTGTCACCCAACAGGAACCCGCGATATCTCGAATTCGCTTAATCTCGAATTGATTTCAAGTGGTTAACGCATTTGGCTAGCAACGCCAGTTTCGCGGTCATGGTCTTTCAGTAGAACCATCCGAGCATTCGCCTGAAGTCCGAGGGGAACCACGAAAATCCCGGTTAGGATGGCCGGCCCGGAGACAGAACCCGGGCCTCCCGAATGCGAAGTCAGCGCTCTACGCCCTGAGCCACTTTTCTCAGTTTTCAACAGTTGGGTTCATGAATTGCTCGTGTATGGTCAGTCACCACCCTGTCACATTTACTGCTGCATCAAGTACGATTGGTTATTTGTTATGCTCAGTATGAATTAATTTTAAATTTCAGGCGGGAGGGTATTTAAGGCCGCATCAACATCTAGGTCATTAACGACTATTGGCGTTAACGTCATGGTAACTATGAAGATGAAACGAAATGATGATAAGAGGAGAAAGGACGAACACAAATACAACCATGCCCGAGGCGGCACTCGAACCCGTGACCCTTCTGTCCGATCACTACGACACTACTGCCTTAGCGATCTCGGCCACCGGGCCGGCTGATTTTATTATTGTTCCGTTGTATTCGACACATTTCTTTATTATGATGAAAGTGTCTGAGGGTCTAACGTTATAATAATATCTGAAGTGAATGAATTATTCTGATGGATTAATGATTGTAATGTTATGATATGAATGACAATAATGTAATAATGAAATGGTAGTCAGGAGAAAACTCCAAGAAAATCTACGGTGGACCCGTTTTGCCCTTAACAAATTCCAAGAATTTAAAAAAACTAAAAAATTACTTAAACGGAAATACTATTTAATGAACGGCAATCAGACAAGAAGTAGTCTTCCTGCACGAGAAGAAAGTAAGAGCCATAATGCTAGACATCATCCCACTGCCAGTGAACAATATCTAAGAAGCATACAAAATAACAATTCCAAAAACGGAAGAATTACTCCGCAACAATGTATTGAAACTTACGAGGTTTCAAAACTCCCACAGATTTTTACATGACAATATGATAATCAAGTATTCAAATCATATTTTCTACGTCAGAGATAATGTTGCATAAACATGCTGTAAATCAAATTCCAATTCTTTGACCAATAATATGATGCGATTATTTTAATAACTGAGATCACGGCATATTTTCCAGAAAAGTTATATTCTAATAAAGTGTTGACCGTATTTTTTTAAATCTCTAGCACCGCAGATTATTCCTTCACTAGTCGATCGTGCGTATCAGCAATTTGCGTTATCCATAATACTCAAAGAAATAAATATCATTGTTACTTGTAGTGAAATAATTGAAATGAAATAAATTACCATCCAAGATTCCTTATTAAGTTACAAAATTTTGTAACCAGGTTATTTCCGTAGTATCTAGATTCCTTCTGACACACTCACATCTAATCAATTCTTTAAAAAAGATGTTGAAGAAAAAGAACTTTACGTAGTGATGAATTTGCATTTTCGCTTATTCAATAGTAGCGCGTGGGCGGAAACACCTCTGAACCACGCAGGTACATAATCCCTATCGCAGAACACGGTCCGCTTAAAATCCTATTTCCCCACAAATTAATTGTGTATCATTTGAAAATTGTAAACCCTCGCGCGAGAAAACCTCGTTTTTGAAGCCGAAAGCCTTGAGTTATAAACAGACGTCGATAAAATGAGAAATTATGGAAATGTACATAAATCTCAAAAGAAGCCTTCTATTACTGTTTTGAGAATTCGATCTGCAGAGTATCCCCACCCCTTGTTAAGGGTAATATGTTTCCTTTTCTCCTCTTATAGATGGGGCAATAACGTTCCTGGTTTCGCAAACATTTTTGCACGGATATCCTAGAACATCGAATTAAAATCTGTATTCCGGAAGAAAAGTGCACTATGTTCAAATTTTTCGAAATTGAGGTTTTGGCATCACCCTACCTAACATTTTCTTCTCTTTCAGTGGAGAGAAGAACTATGTCCTAGGTTAAATAATAACCGATTTAGACGTTTTTGAAAAGCACTATGCTCGATAATAATATAGAAGGAAACGGCACCAAAATCCACAGAAGTCCCAGAAAACTGAGTAAGAAAATTATAAAAGTAAGATGTGTCACTGAGAGTAATATAAAAATTAATGCAAAGAAGTGAAGACGTCTTCACGTGAACTTCTTGAGTCACGTGAAAAGCAGAAGAGAGAAAAGAATGTAACCGTGACCTTCTTTTAGCTCTCCTGTAAAATTTGCTTTTTGTGACACAGTGCGCTATTCTTCTAGGACACAGAATTGAAAGTTTAATGACGACTTAGTAAGCACACAAGTATTCAAAGAGTATTCAAGAAACGCGAAGATGTCTGCTGCTCGTGATACACAAACACGCCCCTCGTGGAGAAAAACCAGTTACTTACAATTGTATCTCATTTCATTCTTAATTTTGTTTACTAACTTTTTATACAAATGTCTCTTCCTGCTAGATCTTCAGTTGTCTAGTAACCTAATTTATTAATATTTTATTTTTACGAGAGTAATTTATTAATAAATGAACAGATGTCTCCGAAATCGCCACTGCCAAGTTCTGATAGGTCAATACTTTGCTTGAAATTGACGAAAGGTTCTCGAACGGTATTTTGGAAGGTCAAAACGAATTGATTTAAAAGGAGCAAATCTAATCGTCGAGACCTTTCAACTTATTACATCATGAATTTACGAATACTCACTATCTTTTACGTTTGGCACAAAGTTACAGTCTTCCCCAGAAAAGCATTCTCTCTCAGAAACATTATTACATGTTCACCAGAATATCCTCATATCAGAAAAACAATAAAAATTTCAAGTAATAATGACGCGTTACAGAGTAGTGCTGATTGAGCGGATATGAAGTTTTTAAATACTAAAAATAGCTACCAAAGTGGGGCGAGGACAAGTCAAAATATTGAACATGCTCTTAAAGTGTTCCGTAGTGTTTTTTTACAACATTGTATAAATAATATCTGTTACCGGTGAGAGATGTAATATTTTTCTGCTATATTTAGGCATTTTCCAAACGCATCTGAATTATGAAGGCTCCATCAACTACACATCGCACAAAGATGTAAACTGGTTGTATAAATTGAAATAATTTTTTTGTTTAGAAACAAATTTGAATTATCTACAAAAAAATTAAACACCAAAGCACGAAAAATTGACATAAACACAGATAAAACCAAAAAGGCTCCAATATTATTGTGATACTGTACAGTATGTTATTAATTAATATATTTTAGTAATTAATTCATAGTAGAGTAGAGAAGTGATTAAATAATATGTCCACATAGTTTGAAAGTGAGCCACCAGATGTCTAGATTTTTTATTAGGTTATATCGTTCGACATTTCACCATACTATAAATACACTGACCAAGCAAGATATAATTAGAAATGTTGCCAGTAGGTCAGTGGATTCGACGTCTAACACACCCATCGTCCAATCAACGGCGTACCTAGCCCTATTGCCTCCAGTCATATCGTTTCCAGCTGGAAATGCGAAGCAGTTGTGATGCAACAGTGCTAATCATAGCCTGCCATTGAGAGAAGCTACCGAAGAACTCTTGAAACGAAACTGCGCATGAGTCAGCTTTATCAACATCGGGCAGCGGACCTTGTTGGATGAGCAGCTCTGGTCGGCGCAGTAAAAGAACAGTAATTCCCCATCGCATTGCTTAATGTTGCATCATCTGGACGTCATGTGCGGCTGATGTACCAACAGCACCGTCGGAAATACTACAAACACTCTTAGCATACTGCCTCACATTCTGTGGATTTCAAGGTCTCGGTCTCAAGGAAGGTCAAATGTAATTGACGCGCTTTTTTGCGTGCTCCTGTTGAGAAACTAAGATCATTCTTCAAAATCGTGATATGATTTGAATTCATATGACTACGTCCCCTAGTGAACACCCTACTCTTTTTGACGATAAATAAATAATTAAATAAATACAAAAATAAATACATAAATAAATTGGTGATAGGAGCTGAAAATGAAAGATACGAACAAACTTGGGGACTATTTAGGATACATAGTTATATTTTGATTACCGTTGCGACGGCTGCTTTCTATTTATTTAATATAAAATAATAATAATAATAATAATAATAATAGTAATAATAATAATAATAGTAATAATAATAATAATAATAATAATAATAATAATAATAATAATAATAATAATTTTTTATTATATAAAATGTTAGGATTCAATTGCGCTTGAATCTTTCAGTAGGCGCGACCGAAACAAGTGACATTAGCGTTACGCTACTCGTACAGAGTCCTTTACACTGTACGATATACGCCATATTCTATTAATGCAATGTTCCCTGCCGATTATCCCATAATCGGGACTCCCAACTCAGTTTTGTCGGTGTAGGGAGTCTATTCGCTGTCGCAGGGACTCATTCAGTACATTAAGTGATAAGAACTACGCCGCTAGCCGAATTCGTTTATTACGCTCCGTGAAGTCACAGAGGTTAAGCGAATTCGAGACTCGCGGGTTCCTGGTTGGGTGACCGGCTAGGAACCCCGGGATCTAACGGCGTTGAGTCCCTGGCCGAAGGGATAAAAGGCACTGACTGACTGACTGCGACGTTACAAGACTTGACTAGTATAGTAATTACTGAGTAACGGAAATGAAAGTAAATTACTGAGTAACGAAGGATTACTCCAAAGAATGCGCTCAACGCCCAACAAAGGGTAAAGAGACGCGTTGCGTCAACAACGCCGCAACAAATTAAAAAAAAAGAACACATTTAGAACTCTTGATTGGATGGATAACGATTAACTACTCAATAGTACTAGTCAAGTGTACGTGCACAGAAAAGCTGATTCAATATCCTAAAAAGCGAATGCTGAATTGAGTCGTCAGTAAATATGTTCTGTTAATGCTGTGAATTAATAGGCCACCCATTGATTCTTTTAATTTAGCTGAAGAGAAAGTAAGTAAACGTTTCCAATTCTTTAAATAGAAGCATTATTCTTTCAAGCTTCAGGACCCACAAACGTGTTTTTGAGGACGCAATACGTCCACTCTATTTTTATTGCGTTAAGCGTCACCAGTGTTGTTTTATAATTAATTATTAAGGGCTTTGAGACACGTGTCGTTTAAATAAAAATTTAGAAATGGGGTTCTCTCCATTACTATTTTGCGTATACACGCACTTACGAGAATATCAATAATTATTTAGGAAATAACAATTCACGTACAATTTTGATAACATTACCCAACGTGGTAAAATCGTAGATGTACTCCACTTCGTTCTAATTAGAGCTGTTTTGCTTCACGAGTGTTTTGTTATCCGAGACAACTCTCGGGCCATCATCCTCGCAGAAGCAAAATGTTTTCACACATTTTTAAAGGATTTGTGCATGAAAACAATTTTTCATTTCTAGTATTTAATACTTAACAAGAGTGAAATCGTCTTCACAGAGTGCGTGTGTCAACACAGAATGTGTTGCCTTGTCATTTGTAATAAATTTGTAATATAAATATAAAAAATATTTTAATAATGTTGCAAAAATATGAATAAAATAGGAATAAATTTGCAATTATATTATTACGAGCACAAGACAATATTTTAATTATTTTAAATATATTAGAGGATTGTACTCGATAATTTAAATTAGAATATAACAAGATGCTGGTATTGCATCACACACTTCTATGGAGATGGAAGGAAGTGGGTGACCCGAGCTGCTTTAACATCTGACTTGTCATTTCTTTGCGTATCCTCCATGTTAATGTAACTAGTCATTAGCTTATTTGCAAGAAATTAATGTATGAAAGAGCAAGGTAGATTCCAGAGCTTTTGAATGTGAGCAAAAACCTTTTGGAATAATATCTGGTAATGTGAGGAATAATATGCGGTAATCCGTTAATAATTCATACGTTTCAACGTGCATACGTTAATCATTAAACGAATAAAGGAAACGTCAGTTCAAATTTGCGACAGATCATTTGTCCGAATTTACGAATTATTATTTCCTATTCGACATTCCGTAAGAACAAATTAACTTCTACAACGCTATTAAGCAAATGCAATTATGATACAAACAGGTGATGCGATAACCAAGAATAATCTTGTTTCCCATTGCCTTCTACATCTTGTAGCAATCACGCCTAAGAGAATTCGACACATGAGTCTCTTCCGTATAATGCGGTCAGCACCGTAACAAACTACGATATACGAAATGGCTGTGCTTACACTTCCAGCAACAAAGTATTTCGCAAGAGCCCAACGTATTATCAACAAAACTACACTGAACATAATAAATCTGATGATGCCATTCGCTTTATTCATAAACGTTAATTTGGATACGTTTGGATTTGGACGGTTCACACGTTTCCGTTGACTACTTTCAATTACTACTGTCAAAATTCCAATAAATAAATTTTCCAATTTACTATTTCGTCTATTCTCTCACGATTGTGGTTTGATAGTTTCAAACTAGAGTAAGTTTTTACACATCTCAGTATTGAATGGCATATATTAAATGTTATAAAATTAAATAACTGTCATCAATCTACACAAACTGTTCTTCTTCAATACCTTGCTATAAAAGCATTGTGAATCTGCTGTTAAAAACCGGAATCAATACTAACAGAAGTTAAATGAGAAGGAGCATAGGGATATGTCTCGTGCGTTTTACCTAGGTGAGAAAACAGACCAAAAAATCTTTGTAATTATAACCCGTTAGGTTAATAAAAACGACAAGAGTTACAGTCGTTTACTTTTAGCCCCATGAAATAAACGACATGAATGAATTTTTTGTTCATGTCATTTCCCTTTTTTTTTGGAGAACAAAAGAATACGTCATGAGCGTCCTTGTCAAACGGGATTCTTGTTTCTAAGTTTGTTTATAGCAGAACGTGACCGCGGAATGTTACGATTGAGAGTAAAAACGTCAGGTCGCGTCTACTACTACTCTGAAACGTCCAAACACCGTCCATTGCAGAGTCGTCTTCCAGGAACCTGCAACGGTTTCTCAAAAGCCACCGCAGCCTACACCCACGCACGTTGTGCATCTCAGAACGCGAGATAAATAACGACCTCCCCTTCTCGCCAAGTCGAGAAAATGCGGGCACTCGGCCGGCATACGTCACGCGCCCCCACCCACGCTCCCAGTGTTACAGCACCGGTGGCGGTGGCGGTGGCGGTGGCGGTGGCTGCGAGGCGAGATCCCGCCCACGCGTCCCCAGGCAACCTCGCACAGCTCCACACCAGCCGCGGTGGCCTCAGCTCAAGGCGGCTCCACACATTCGGCATTCGCCGAGTAACAAGCGCCTCCTCGACCAGTCCCGAGCCACTGATGTGCTCGGCGAATATTTGCTTCCTTTGATGTGTGCAAAACACCGACACGCGGTAACTAGGGCAAGCAGCGAATGTTGGTCGCTCGGCAAATAGTAAACAACCCATCCACACCACATCACTACTCGCGGAATACCGAATAAGTTGAACCTACTTAACATACCGCGCCGCGAAGTACACCGCTTCCAGTGTACGCTGCGGACATATCACGGCAATGTTCGCTGAATGATCGGGCCGGTGTTCATCGGAATTTTCGGTGATCGGGACGGATTATAGTTTAGCACCGCCCACCCCAATTTATACGTAAGAGTAATATATTTTTCATCCTAAATACAATATTCAATTATTTTAAATTCTGCCCCTGTTCTTGTACACATTCAACAAATAATCATTGCCTAAATCTTTCTTCGACGATCAGCCAATGCAGCCAATGTATACATGTATGCTTGACGAACAGCCATATCATCGCCATGAATGTTAAATGAAGAGCTATGTCATCTTCATGCATGTTCGACGAGGAGCCATGTCATCACAGTGCACGTTCAGCGAAAACCTGTCACCGCCAGACCCTCGACGAACAGCTTTCGCATTGCGATCCTGTTTGGCATTTGTGTTTCACAGGTCATTGAGGCAGGACAGATGCACAACCTTATTCTTGTTTAGCCGTAATGTAACATTCGACAAACATTAAATTATCACTAAGCTTAGTCGACGAACAACCAAATGATTGCCAAAAGTGCTTGTTTAATATATTCCTGCCATATTCACTACCTTACAAGCGTCTTTTGAGATGCTACAAGGAGTCAAAAGCGATCGGCCGCGGGCGAGTTTGAGTCTCGCCTCGGGCATGGTTGTATTTGTGTTCGCCCTTTCACCCCTTATCATCACCATTTCGTTTCATCGTCATAGTTACCATAACGTTAACTCCAATAGTGGTCGCTAATGACCTAGATGTTGATGCGACCTTAAATATCCAACAAAAAAAGGTGTCAAAAGTGCATGATTCCCAAGAGTAACCAGAGTCATTCTCATTAACTTTGAACCAAACTCACCCAGCACGTATAAGTCAGCGACGTATTCTTTGAATCGTGGTTACAAAGTCTACTTCATTCTGCCTCCAACTTTTCAAATCCCATTACATCATTAACAGCCATTCATTTCATGAAACTTTTCAGGTCAAGCATATTCCTAGTCGCGACTATCTTTGAATCATCGTATTATTCCTTTCTTTGAAAGCCTCCTCGTGCCTGACCGCTTTCGTGGGCACGCGCAGCTCCTGCTCAGGCAGACGAGTGTGGCAGTGGGGGCACTTCGACGGACCCAATTGGTCGTTGAGCGCCGGTCGCGATTCAGGAGAGATGGCCTTGTGAATCGCTGTGGAGCGCGCCGCGCCCTCGCCTGTGCTCTCGTACCATCTCCCCTCGCTCTCACTTTTGACCCTCGCCCTCGTTCGCATCGTCGCCCTCGCCCTTGCAGTCACCCTCGCCGTCGCTCTCATCCTTACCCTTGCTCTCGAGTTATAGAGCGACTTTCCTAAGGATGAGCCAAAGTGACAGCTAGTACTGGCAACATACGTAAAGTTTCTGTGGTCGTCGTGCCCTTGAGCCCATTAGACTCCCTTCCTGCATTCGTTCGTTTGCAGTTGGCTAACTTGTAAATGGCTTCGACTCTTTCTTTTGTGATGTCCTCGTCCGACAAAAATATAGTGCGCCGCGAGAAATAATTGAAATTAGAAAGTGCAGTGTTATGTGCTCTTCTGTAAAAATTCTCTTTTTTTATTAACATTACATTGAAATTACTTTTTGTGTGATAAATATTATGTTTATTTTAAAATCGATATCTGAATGCGAGATGCATACCGATGCACGTGGTTCCAGCATTTGTGCTGTTGTGTGTCGAGCTGTGATTGAGAGCTTTCTATTTATATTCGTGGCAGTTTTCTTTTACTGATTGTGAGAGAATACGTAATTAAATTTAAATATTTCCGGAACTCGCTTTCGTGCATATATTTACGCGAAACTCTTAGACTTCTGCATATGGATGTTTTATCAGGAGCCATTTGCACTTTATGAAGGGGCGTGGTTGAACAGATGTCGCGGCGGAGGGATTCTTCTCTGAAATACATGTGATGTTCACTTGTTTTTTGGCGAACTATCACTTTGGATCCTTGGATCGTGAACTGTCATCCTTAGGAAAATCGTTCTACACACTCGCCCACGCCCTCGCTCGCGCCCTCGCTCCGGACTCCTCTCCCTGAAACGCCGGGCCCCGTTGACCGCGTCGCCGGCCACGCCAGCGGCGGAGACGCCGGGGCGCGGGACGAATTAGGTGCGGTGCCCCAGTTCCGAAACGCGGAGACTGGCGGCGATGACAGCTGCGGCAGCAGTGGTGACGCTGGTGGCGGACGTGGCGATGGCAGAGACCGCGGTGGCGGGAGCAGGGTAGCGGTGGTTTGGTTTGGTTTTTTCGTGTTTCCGGGCGCGTCAACTGCTTTGATCATTAGTCCCGTTAGTGTAGTGCATATTTTTCTCGGGATATGCTGGTGGTCTTCCTCCGCTGGATGGCGAGATCCGGCGCCGACCTACCGCCGGCTAGTGGGGTTTTCCTCTAACCAGGTCTCTCCCACCAGCGGGGAACCGCCCCAGCCGGGACAAGTTCTAAGCTCCAGACCGGTCTCCCGGAATACGTGGTAGTGTAGTGCATGTTAGTGTAAGTGTGTGTGTAAGAGGAGAGGATAGGACAGGACAAGGAAGAGGAACGAAAGATCGCGCGCGGTCCGTGGCCCGTTTGGTAGGGTACTGCTCCGGCATTCGCCTGGTGTTGATCGGAGAAACCACGGAAAACTACAGATCAGAGCAGTCGGCCGCAAGAATTCTCCCTCCAGGCAGCGACTGAATTCGACCTAGCTGAAAAGCTAGTGTAGAAAATCCTGCCGCCGTCAGGACTCGAACCTAGGACCTCCCGGTCAAAGGCGCTGCAGTGACATCAGTTGATGCACGGAGCTACCGCTCCCGGTTAGGTAGCGGTGGTGATGTTTATGACGATTACGGTGCTGGTCGTGGGTGTGATTGTTGGTGATAGACGCACTGGCAGCGTAATGTTCCTTATTATGTCAGTCGTGATGTTCGTGTTGGAGATGATGCGGCAGTGACGTAGAAGAGGTTGAGGTAGTGATTGTAGAAGTGAATGTGGTAATGAATGTAATAATGGGGGAGGGGCAACTGTGATGGTGGAGCTGCTAGTGCCAGTGATGTTGGGGGTGACGGAAATCTGAAAAGGTTGGCGATGGTGGTGGTGATGGTGGTGACGGTAGTGGTGGAGCTGATGTTGGCGGTAGTAGCGGGTGACGGACGGCTAAATGGATGTTGCTTTGATAGTGGTGACAATGGTGGTGATGCTGCTGCTGATGGTGGTGGTGGCTGTAGTGGTCGGTAACAAAGCGGGTGGTGGCAGTGGTGACGCCGTGAGCGGCATCAGCGGCGACGGTGCAGGCTGTGGAGGTGGCTGACCGCAAGCAGCGATGCGATGCAGCGCGAAAGGGGACGCGGCGATGCGCGGAACACGCGGGTCATAGAGGGGCGGGGCAGGGGACACCCGAGGAAGTGTGCACGCACGCATACTCGCATGAGCGTGCAACCACAGGAACAGCTGGGCGCGGGTCGGGTCGGGACGCCGCGAGGCGAGGCGAGGCGAGGCGATACGCACGACCGTGCCTGTGGCGCGCGGCGAGCAAGCAGGCCGTGCCTCACTCTCGCGAAGTCTCCGACGTTTATTTTTCTAGGACCCACACTACTATGTTGACCCCTCTTAGAGTTACGCTTACTCCAGTGGTTGGAAATTGCTTACACTTCTTCAGAAACGTTTTCTATTTTTAGATCTCAAGAACCATTATACATAAAAGTTGTGTAATATCTACGGCATTTGATAAATACTTAATAGAAGATGCTTAACCTCAGCATGACATATGTATTTCGTCATTTTGAAAGTATTCAAATTTAGCTATGAAGATAGAACGTAGTCAATGGAAAAATACGTATACGATAGAAGATTGTTTTGAAACCTCGGGTCTACCTCAACATTATCGAAGCGTCCATTCCTACATCTTTCTTGATTGAAATACCCTGGAATTTCTGAGTAGACGGAGGGATCCAATTTTTCTTTTTAATATTCTTTTGCACTTTTAATCATTCGCGGTAAACCTGTTCGTCGTCCTCGGCTAGCGGGACTCAAATTGGGCGAGATTCGTCTCATCAGCATAAGACCGGCTCAGAATCTGCAGTCCCTGAACATCACGACATCGCTACATCTCTCGGAAGCCTGCAAGTGGAATTGTTTCTTACTGGACATTATAAGGCGCTTCCAAGAAGAGACACCTTAATGCTGCGCCTGAATAAAGGAAAAGAGATCATTCGCAAATAAGTTCCGAGAACACTCTCTCAGCACACTCTCCCTTCGCTTCTTGGATACATCTCGAGACATTTATTGAATAAAAGTAGCACAAAAGAGAATGGCATGTAAGTGAATATCTTGTCTGAACCAGCAGAACCAGGGTAGCGCCATTCATTACAAGAGAAATGGGAAACACGGAAAGTTAAATGAAATACGTAGAAACAATTTTTACGTTTTTTAATAAATAAGAAAATAAATCAAATATTTCTATCACTTTGTACATTTAATGAAATCAATATCGAAGTGTAATTGACGTTTTTGTAGATCAGTGAAAAGAGGCATGTTTGTAATATTCCAAAGTTTATAATATTTTTGTAATATTCCAAAAATTGACCCTAAAAGATAGAATTTGTTGATAGTAAATTTTTTATTATCTTTGATAAAAAAATGTCCATTTTTTAAGAAATAATAGAACTGCTCGGTTAGAAAGGGTGAATATCACATTTGCAATACGATTAATGTAATTAAGGTCCACCAAAAGACATCAACGTGAAAATTATAAAGAACAATTGATGTTCGCACAGAGAAGAGCAGGACGCTTGACATCTTTCATCATAAGCCTACACATAGGAGGAGGAGGTAGGAACACACGTAGGAGGAGGTAGGAAGGAACGCAAGAGTCGACCCGAAAGATGATACGTAGGAAGTGCGCATTCACGAACGCTTGAGTGTGACCATAGCGGTGCGAATAGTGGGGCGTGGTACAAAGCATGAATGAACTACGATGAGGACCATCTCAACAATGAAGGTAACACACGAGTTCAATAGAAAATATGTTTTCTGTAGGAAACAAAAGCACTAAATGAAATAATAAAGAAAAATTAAAGCATAAAATAAAAATACAATTTTTGTTAAGGTAAAGTAAGTATGAAATAAAATCGATATACATTCTTGGGAAGCTGAATAATATAAAATATTTAGTTTAAGACGCAAAGAAGTTCTGTATAAGAGGTTTCTACAACTCAAAAACCAACTCGAAAATGTTAGAAACATTACACCAGAATTTTTCTTATAAATGCTCAGGGCTACTTATTTGTAGTAATAACGAAGAGTTTGCTATCGAAGCCACAGGGACACGAAACGGGGTTCTCACTGTCTGGAGAACAGCACGAGAGGCAAGCGGTCGCGTGGTGGACCAACAGGTGTTCCAGAAGAGTCGAGCCGGGCCGCGTCTCGTAGGAGGCCCGCCTTACAAAACAAGAAGTCGTTCAGCCTCTTCGACGAGACGAGGGCGCCCGAGTGGCGAGCAGCGAAAGACCCGAGAAGAAGATGAGGCCGAAGCGGATAACGGCAGAAGGAATCGTGAAGGGAATAAAAAAGGTTAAATGACCGAGTAAAAAAACAAAGAGTATGAACAGTGAAACTAATGATGTTGACTTTCTGTAATGAACGTTTGTTAAAGTTCATTCAGAGTTCTTGAAATCATGGTTTTCTGGACTCCGCAGAATCGAGATCGGTTCACAAAAATTACGTATTACATTACAACGACAGCCAACATCCAACAAACACCGGTTTCACTGTACATACTCGTCGGAGCAAAGAGACACCGGCGACCGCACATAAAGCAAGACGCAGCCGGGCGAAGGCGTACTTACAGCGCTTGTTGTGAGTGGGCGGGGCGGCGAGCACCCCGACGACCAGGATGACGGCGAAGCCTACCAGCCACGGAGCGAGCGACTTGGCGTGGAGCAGCATGGCGAGCGGCTACTCGCAGGAGGACAAGGGGGCGAGATGTGGGCGTGCCGGGCCGGGACGTCGGCGTGGACGAGAGGGCGAGCTGTGCGGCGGCTGCTGCTGCTGCAGCTGCGCGGCTGGAGAGCGGCGGCGGGCGACTGGCGACGGGGCGGGCGCGACACGGCGACTGGCCGCTCCGCGAGCGCTGGGCGTTAATATACCCCGCGGACACGAACGGCGAGTTCCCTTGCGAACAGTGGCGTGGACTTTGAGTACACTTCCTCTTCCCCGGGGGCGGGGCGGGCGCGGTGGGGGGGCTGGTGGCGGCGGCGGCGGAGGCTCCTCGCGGACGCTGAGGCGGGCGCGGCGGCGGCGGCGGAGGCGGCTGGAGGGCCGGGGGCGCGGCGGGACGCTGAGCGGTGGGCGGAGGCGGGGTTCGTACGGTGCCCGAAAGAGAAGGACGAAGGACCCGAGGCCCACACCGGATGGCCAGGAGACGCCGCTCTCGACCTGCGGAAGGTGTGGGCCAGTTTGATAATTACGGACAAATCGCTCGTCGCATAATAAGACAGCAAGGAGAAATTAGAAGCGATCTCGAAAGCGACGTGTTGAGAAATAAAAACTTAAGCGGATTTCTCGAAGGCCCTGTTAGGTTTTCTATTTCGAAATAATTGCTTTGAAAATTGCTTTCAAATTCGAGTAGACGAAATAAGTTAATGAACCAGAAAGAATTTCAAGGAATACATACAAACGCTTTTATAAACACATTTTATTACTGTACGAAAACAAATGTTATATTTCATAAAGAAAGGGATGATGTTCAATCACAATCTCTTAAACATTTGTTGAAAATTCTCTCAATTCTCCCCAGCCATTACTTTTTCCAGGTTTTTAGTTGAAGCATTGAGATTTACCTCATTGGATGTTCTGAGCGATAGACACGTGATATGAGTCTGTGTGTAAGAGAACAATGTTAGACAGATGCGAAGAAGACTAAGTGGTTTCAGAGCGAGATAGAAAAGACTTCGAGGTGTGAGGTTCTCCGCCAAAAAAACTTTAATAGTTCTTCCTGTGCTGCGAAAACAGCAACTAACAACCTTTTAATTATTCCCAATTAGCGTGTAATAGTGATAATTCTTTTACCGAGAACGCCGTAATTACAAGGGGAGTATGGAAATTATCTCCCGAAACCTTAATCCCAAAAGCCATTAGAAAAACGTGCTGCTGAATTACTTAACTTTACTTAATATTCGTGCTACTAACCTCGAGTAATTTTTCTGAGTGATTTGTTGCACTCTGAAAGAAGTAATTCCCTTAGATACTAATTCTCGCCACATCATATTTATCAATTATGTAATGCGCGATGCAATTAATATAACGTGTTTGATTTAATTACACTTGCATTCAAATCATGAAAAACCGGAAAGTGTTTAATGTGGGACGTACGTACATGATAAGGGTAATATTGAAATTTTGTAGGGGAAATAAAACATTTGTCATTCTGTGAAACATTTGTCATGTACTATTATGCTTTAAACATAAGCAGTAAAGTCTGATACAATTAGGAATACTTATGTCAATTAATCGTGTTTTGATATATTAGCATCCGCAATAGTACAATTTCTGGAATATTATTTATTGACGAAAGTGATCACAACACATGCAATGTTCGGGAGAAGAAGAAGAAGAAGAAGAAGAAGAAGAAAAGAAGAAGAAAAGAAGAAAAGAAGAAGAAAGAAGAAGAAGAAAGAGAAAGAAAAGAAAAGAAGAAAAGAAAAGAAGAAGAAAAGAAAGAAAGAAGAAGAAAAAGAAGAAGAAAAGAAGAAGAAAAAGAAGAAGAAAAGAAGAAGAAAAGAAGAAGAAAAGAAGAAGAAAAGAAGAAGAAAGAAGAAGAAGAAAAAGAAGAAAAAGAAGAAAAAGAAGAAAAGGAAGAAGAAAAAGAAGAAAAAGAAGAAGAAGAAGAAAAAGAAGAAGAAGAAGAAAAAGAAGAAGAAGAAGAAGCAGAAGTAGAAGAAGAAGAAGTAGAAGGAGAGAAGGAGGAGGAATTACTTCATTGTATGCACGTCTTTAAAGTGATATTTCAGCAATAGTTTACCATTGAAAAATGAATGAAATATCTCAATACGAACATGAGTTATTAAAAAACAGTTCAACATCTTTTAAGCTTCACATTCAGTATTAATGATGGAATAATGCTTGAAGCCGGGACATATCGAAATTACACACAGTAGTAAATCACAAGTGTCGAAACTCTAGAATTATTTTGAAGGTCGAGTGGAAATCAAATTAAAGACAGGCAGTTAACAATATCAGTGATTCTAGCAAATTCTAGTAAATCAAAAATGTACTTTTCATTATGGTATATTTTGTATCTTGTACTATATGAACTGAGGGTCATACGCATTCTTAAAATAAGCTAAAGGAAATTTCAGCTTCAATTTACTGAAACATTTAACAAAACTTGAATTAGAGAAAACCACAGATAAATTGCTCCACGTGCAGTTGTTTCACTAAACAGTCTGTGGATTAAGATTCTACGATGAGTCTATAAGCTGGTTAATTTATACTTTTGCGACTGAATCTAATCCCAAAAACGTCTTACATGGTGATTACGAGCCATCATAAAAATAGATAAGAAAAGGTATAAAAATGAAAACAATAATATCAACAATTAAAACGTCAAGATTTGATAAATCTATAAAAATCAATGTTAAATAAATGAGCATTTGCGTATAATAGTGTGTGCATTTCCTTCGGGGCCATTATTGAACTCGTTTACTCTCAGAGAACATAGTGACTGTAGACACGGCGGAGAGAGGCGTGCGTCAGATATTCAAAGCAGCTCCGATGACTGTTGCATAACGAAGGCTCACGCAAGCAAGCGTTTTGAGAGTAACCTGTGCTCAGAAACATACCACATGGCGCCGCTAATCAGCATTGGCGCCTCAACATAAACAATAGAGCGCGCGCGGGTGGCTGACGCCGCTCCTGCGCAGGGTCTGTAACAGCCTCCCAGCGCCCTGCCGCCTTCAGATCCACTTCCCTTGGCACGACGCCCATCTACGAGAATACACCTACGCGACTTGCGACAGAATATTAATGAAAACGGATAACCCTCGAAATGTTGTCCGCTCTCAGACACGGTCTTAATGAATAGATTGATTAGTTCATTCCGATCCAATGACACATATGTGAGAAAATTCGTGAATCCTAACCAAACAATTTCAGAACTCTATTTGCTCTATGTTTGCGTACTCCAATAAAACGTTTTATTAAAATCGACTCACGCATGTATTTAAAACTGCTTTGTTCGTAAAAGCAATTAGTATGATTGAATGTAACATTTATATTTAGAAGCTATCGCGAGGTCGAAATCTACTGTACGAATAATTCTCCAAAGAGTTCTTCCCGAAATGAATTTATGTTAAGTAAACCGCTGTATAGTATCCAATTTAAAAATTATAGAACATAAGTGGTTAACAATTTTCTTAAAAAAGTTCGTTAAAGAAATTAATTGATTAATTCTATTGATGGAAGAATTGAAATATTGCCCATGTGAGTACAAATTCGTCTTACAGTCATTTAAGAAATACGAGTTCCACAATTCCCCATCGCTACATGAGCCCCAGGTTCTGGACACGAGGAAATGCTGGTAGGGTTGATGGAGAGTTCCGGTTGAAGTGGCAAGTGATTAGCATCGATAAGGGGTACATGGTGGAATGACATGAAGAGGAAATTGAAGAATCATGTTAACCTGTCAGGCTTTGCTCACCACTACTCGAAGGGCTTGGGGTGTAAAACGCTTCACAGAAATGCTTTCGAAATATAAAAAGATAACATTTTGGTTTCAGAGATAAAAGTGGTTTACATCAAAATGTTAACAACCTGCGGCATACATTCAAATATTTGACCATTACATTGCATGGACAACAATTGGTAGTAACCAAAAAATTAATATTTATTTTCTTTTACTCCCGAGCCCTTCAGTTCTACACCCACTGCCCGGCACTGAGCCCTGCCTGGAGGTGAAAATCGAGAGCCCTCCCCATTGCGTCACAGACAACCCCCCCTCCCCTCCTCTCAGAAACTTCCGATGGGTCTCGGCCCGACGGGGACACCCATTCAGCTTTGCGGAACCCTGCTTCACAATACGTTCGGGACGAGGATCTCAAAAGGGATCGAGACTTTGGCATGGACGCCTCTGGGACGTAAGATTTGGGAAGAGAGACATAAAGGAAAGCGATTTAAATGCTAATAAATCCGCGAATTTTAGTGTAAGCCACAATGTTTTGATTGATTTATTGAAGTTAACATGGTTCATGCGGAAGATTTAAAAAGATCAAGTTACGATGCAGATATTCAAGAATACATTTCTATTCTTGGACACTTAGAAAGCTCTTCAACGCAACGTAAGACACGTGTATAGTCATAAGCACTATTATCTTAATCTCTTTCACTTACGAATTCGTTAATGCTGATTGAACGAAAGATTGTCCCGCGACGGTCACTGCTTGCAATGAATCTACCTGCTAAGTAAGGCTGAGAACGTCCCGCAAATCTGGAAGTAAGGGGCACATGACGACGTGTGATTCCTGTCCAATCCACCACCCTTCAGCAACGCCCGTGGTACTTGAATGCTCTCCCGCCAGTGCTGCGGGTCTTTCTCTACCTCCCCCTCCCTCCTTGCAGCTGCCCTTGCCCTCGCGGTCGCCACATCGTCTCGCAAGGTCAAGTGCACCACGTGCCCGCCCACACCTACCGCACGGACCTCGACGCAGCGGCGTATCGTGCAGCATTAAAATGGACCATTACTCCGCGATCGTCGCCCATGCTCATGAGCCACATGCGGCCTCCACGGAGAGTCACGATTCATGTAATGGCGGAGAAGGAGGAAGCGAAGTCTGGAAGGTTGACTAATGAGAATTATCGTCAAATCTCAAAATACGAAGGAAAAATGTATGTGAGTCACGGTGTGCACACACACAGGAAAGTGAAAATCAGTGAACACAGGAAGGTTCAATTAAACATTCATACCGATGGCCTTTATTCAGTATCCATACATTTCTAGGTACGAGTCGTAACTGATTCCGTACATCGCGCCAAAGAATCCAATGGGATTTCTGCGCACGCTACATGAATCGCATTCCAAAGTGGGTCCAGGATACGCGGTTAACGACGGTTAATCTCGTGTTTCACTGTGTCTCACACCAAATGTCTATCGGATCTGGAGAGCGAACAGGCAACTGTGTTGGTCCCCTATCCGATGACTTGGTACGCCTCACGTTGAAGAAACATTAATTTTTTCAGAAATCCAAAACAATTTGGTGAGAAAGTACGTTTTCTACAGTCTAAAGTGTTTATAATTTTTTGAACCATCCTTTATATCAGCAAATATTCTTTTCTAGCCTTAGATACGGGTGGTCCAGACTTCTATTTGTTCTAAAGTAACAAGGGGGAACTGACTGCTCTATTACAACAGTAAAATTTCTCTTGAATAAATTTTTGCTTTATGACGCAATAAATGATGTCGTGTTTGCCATGTCTTAACCATCAATCTATATTCGTTCAGCCGTCAATTTTTGACGTAGTTGTGTATAACGCAAATAAAGAGCTCTAACTGGGAGTCAACTCGCAATCACAAAACGGGTAGCTCGTCGAACCTCTTGCGAAAATCTACTTCATAGTTGCATTTGTGGAAAATCCCAAGTAAATACCAAAGAAAATTACGTCACAACACTTGAAAATGGAAATAAATGTTATTCCAAAGTTGGAATTATGTACGTTGGTTCTAAGATGCAGTAAGATGCCTTTAAAAAAGAGGTTCGCTTTTAGAACAAAGGTGTTTCCGCATTTGCCGAAAAAACGAGCGAGAGAGGCTGGGTTAATAAAAAATTAAGCCATTTCTCACACTTTCTCACACACCATTTCTTTGTATTATTTCTTTTGTGTTCAATTAAACTGAAAACTATCTTACGTTACAAAAGCAAAGTTGTACAAAAACACTAATCTTCAGGTTTTGTAATATTTATTATATTATTGATATTTGTAAAATAATTTTTTAAATTAATCATATATTACGTTAAAACTTTATATTAAATTATATTTTAATTACTTGGGCATGGAAAACAATATTCGCGTAAACTATTTACTTTAATGTTGCACTTTGCGATAATTATATAGCACTTTGTGGGCGGGTACAGCAAAATAGTCATTGCTAACTATACAAGCATGCGACATAAATCAACATGGCCGCTTTCTCACATTTTAGGAATGATCCTAAAAGTGTAAGTAAGTTCGTAAGTTTACATGAATTCGTACTAAAAAAATAATCTATGCAACGAAAGTGAACGTCGTTATATCGAAGTCATACCAACAAAGTTATACCAACGTCGGCATTTTGCTATTTTTAAAGTAAGATTAGTTTGTGACTACAAAAATGCATAGAATTTCTTGATAAATTTTTATTTTTATGTCCTAAAACCCAAAATGGCATCGGTTTTTCTCCATCGCGTACAGTTTAGGCAACTATTTTATACTTGAAATGTGTACAGGCCAATCAAAAGTACTGGAAAACTGGATATAAACTTTTCTGAACTTCAATACAGAAGGGGCGCACACACAAAAACCACGCATATTTTGAAGAAAAAACGGCTATAGTGAGAAACAATTTCTTTAAGGAAGCCTATTTCGCTTACTTAGAACTGAAATCAGGTCATAAATTGTACGCTGAGCTTTTATGAAGTCTACAGGAGATGTGAAAAGATGCCAGTTTATTGTTTAAATGGTAACAATGAGTTCTTTCATGTGCCGCTTGAATATTATAGTTCAAAATATTTGACATCCACATTTGAAAATGAATGAGAATGATGAAGGAAGAGACGATAAGGTCTGACAAACAAGTAGTAAATGTATCCTATGTAACTGCTAAAAATACTCAATTTCAGTTCAAGGGCTCAATTGGGTGTGTCTCGAAACAGAATCTCTCAGAATAAATTTCCCATAGTTAACATATCCTCAAAAATCCAATCAGTTATCGATAGAATTAGCTTACACATATCCTAAAAAACTGTTGGCATGCTAACGAACAAAAGTTAACAAAATGTTAACGAAAACCTGAATTAAATAGCCTTCCAGTAGCATCATTTTTGAGTTAACAAACATCTCAACTGGCAACTCATCCTGTTTATCTTCGAAATATACCGCCATGTCATTGCACCGTCCTCCCGTCGTCCTGTATCGTCGATCGGCGTCCCGCCCTCACGGCGTCCCGCCCTCACGGCGTCCCGCCCTCACGGCGTCCCGCCCTCACGGCGTCCCGCCCTCACGGCCGGCGTCCCGCCCTCACGGCGTCCCGCCCTCACGGCGTCCCGCCCTCACGGCGTCCCGCCCTCACGGCGTCCCGCCCTCACGGCGTCCCGCCCTCACGGCGTCCCGCCCTCACGGCGTCCCGCCCTCACGGCGTCCCGCCCTCACGGCGTCCGCCTCGGTCCCGCCCTCACGGCGTCCCGCCCTCACGGCGTCCCGCCCTCACGGCGTCCCGCCCTCACGGCGTCCCGCCCTCACGGCGTCCGCCCTCACGGCGTCCGCCCTCACGGCGTCCCGCCCTCACGGCGTCCCGCCTCACGGCGTCCCGCCCTCAGCGTCGCGTCCCGCCCTCACGGCGTCCCGCCCTCACGGCGTCCCGCCCTCACGGCGTCCCGCCCTCACGGCGTCCCGCCCTCACGGCGTCCCGCCCTCACGGCGTCCCGCCCTCACGGCGTCCCGCCCTCACGGCGTCCCGCCCTCACGGCGTCCCGCCCTCACGGCGTCCCGCCCTCACGGCGTCCCGCCTCACGGCGTCCCGCCTTCACGGCGTCCCGCCTTCACGGCGTCCCGCCTTCACGGCGTCCCGCCTTCACGTCGTCCCGCCTTCACGTCGTCCCGCCTTCACGTCGTCCCGCCTTCACGTCGTCCCGTTCCGTAGTTCCATCCTCCCCACCCCGCCCGAGGCGTCACGCGTCGCGAAGTCTCTGCGTTTCTGGAATCCTCGCCTCTCGCGCGCGTGGGCCGGCGCGACAAAAAGTTGTCGGCGCTTGATGAAGTTTATAAATACGCGTGTGGCGTCTCGGCCGCGCGTTTCGCGACGTCGCAAATCCGGGAGACGCAGGGCGCGGCGACCACGCCCACTTCGCCTACACACAGCGTACACTGCATGCAGAGTTCTTTTTTGTAGGTGGGGGACAGGTCTCGAAAAAGTAGTCTTAACCTTGTTAATTTCAACTGTGACATTTCGAAACAAACAATTCAAATTATAATTTTTTGGGGTCGCGAATTCCCATCCTAGGACCTCGCAAACGCGCCACTTGTACCCACCGAGGCCCAGTCATATTCTTCCGAGGACACATGAACTTTTTGGGGGGATCTGCACATTCATGCCGAATACATTTTTACACACCAGGGTAGTTAGCCCTGGGGGATGAAGAATGAGATGACGATGATTGTGATGATGAGTGAATGGACAATCATAAACATGCAAACACAAACGCACACAACCATGCCCAGTGGCGGGACTCCCGTACCTTCCGACAGAGATCGGCGTATTTTCCGGGTGAAGCCCACCCAGCAATTGCCCTCCACATCAATGTAACACTCAGCTCGCTCTTTTTGAATGTACTGTCACATGTAACTTGCGAAACCCATGCATTGACCCACCTTGCTTGGTCACGAGTTAACGGTAGGGAATCAGATCTCTCACAGGATCAGCTGGTAAGCCTATACCGTGCACCTTTGGCAGCAACCAACCTTACTAACCGAAAAGGGAAAGACTACGTCGTGCCCCCCCCTCGTCCCCTCTGAAATTTGTATCATTATTTTCGTAGCAAAATTCACTCAAATTTACTTCTAACCTGCAACAAGTAATAAAGCCACTTAAACAAACCAAACACAAATTGCACGCAAATTGCTAAATTAGATGGATAAAACGCAAAAATGCAAGGAGTATTTCTAGATATGTTTGTCTCGTAAGGTGGCGTCAATCAGTCCACCGCTGTAGAACATACGTTTCTCTGACGCATGACCCTACATCACCCCAAACGGGCCAGGAACGAATATGGGAAAGGTGATGCCTGTTGAGTGGGGCCAGTCTACCATCCCATAACACACACGCCAACGTAATGCAGGCCAACTATGCCAATGCAGGCCTCGAACCCACAACCCGCCAAACCGAGCTCTCTACAGCACTTGCAGTTTTCATAGAATTAAAGAGTTATTCATGCTCAACGTTTCCTCGCAGCTCTTAAATATTTAAGAACACGTTTTTTAACAAATTGCACTCCACTCAGGATATCACACACCAATAAACAATCCAATCATTACGGATGTATTCTCAACGTATTGGTAATTTAAAGTTTTAAACACAAGATATTGTTGATGCTTTCCGAAAACACTTAAGGCTTCCCAGAGTATGTATGCACATTCATCCATGCTACGAAGAATGCTTTGTCCATTCCTATCTAATACTAGATAAGGCACACTTCCAAGCTTAATGCTAAATCGACGAGGACAATTGCAAGTTTGTTTCACAGAAAGGAATGCAATTATGATCCGCGCATTCAAAGATAATGAAACGGCATCTGCAGTTTTCTCGGGAGAAAATATTTTCCACATAATGAGGCGATGAGAATGTGATACGTTACGCATACGGTCATAACTTAATGATATACGTGAAACCTTGTCTTTACCGTTTGTAAGCCCGAGTCTATTCTTGTCTTATTTTATCGGTTCTTACTTTCACCTCCAAAGGAAGTACAATTCTCTATCTTTGGGTACATGCTGATACATCGTATGAAGCGACAGCATAACCGTTTTGAATCCCTTATTGATATCAGAGAATCCTACAACAACCATATCAGTTTGCCGTTCTTAAAACGTTTCCTGTGTTTGCAAAAACGGGTCTGATCATACATATTGTCAGTGAATTTAATACTTTTTAAATGCACAACCTGTTTCCGATGTTTTTTCAGCTCTTAACAATGGTACCTTCATCAGTCTGAATGGAGCTCTCACCGCAATGTCCCCCGTCCGTTCTCCAAATTCCGAATAACAATATCAGGTTTCTTTGCTACTATCGTACGTTCAAGATCGGTTGATTATACACGGTCCAACAGAAATCACTTTTCTTACACCTTCGAGAAAGTGCAACTTTGAGTACGTTACATATCTACTGGTGGACATAATTACTTACTCCATAGTGCCTTGACATGTATTACATTACAACTTTCCTAGAATTCATTATTATTATTATTATTATTATTATTATTATTATTATTATTATTATGTTATTATTATTTTGGCGTATTGGCCATTTCTGATCAGGCTACACGATTAACCTATGTAATTGCTCGTTGTGTATATTTCGCGAATGTTCATTCCCACCAGAGATATGGCATAATAGTCTGGAGAAATACATTTTATAGCTCCCAGACTTTTAGATCACAAAAATGGATTGTACGAATAATAACCAATTCCCACCCACGGGATTCCTGTAAGCCTCTATGTATTAATCTATGAATTTTACCATTACCTTGTCTCTTGATTTACGAATCAATAGTTTTTTGTCAAAAATGACTTATTTAAATCTCAAGTAAAATCGTTTCTTCTGCATAACTGTTTCTATACAATTAGAGACTATACTGAGCATCAAAAGGTCATTAATTTTAACAGTGCTATTTAATGTATTATTTACCATTTGGACTGTATAATTCTAAACAACCTGTAACAAGTATTGTACTGCAGCTTCTGGGACAATGACCCCATCTCAATCAGTTTTTTCGTCCAGTTTCCCTGATCCTCTGAGCAAATGCTGAGATGGCTCCTTGTTTTGCATCTGGACATAAATGTAACTTCATTATCTGTGCACTTCTAGAATTCAGTGGGAAATATAGTTATTCAAATTATCGTTCTCCATGATGTTGTTGCAGGTAATATTATTCCTTGACGAAAGACATGAGGAGGGATAAGAGTCCAAATTAATTGCGTATTTATCCTTGAAAATAGATTTTATTACATTGGAGTAAATATTTTTGTTAACAATCCTTGCAAAAAAATGCTAATTTTCTTTCTGTATTCAAAATTCAAGTAGTATGTGGCTTATGGTAAGGATCACAGAATTTTGAAAACGTGCACAGAATTCACTTCTCCTCATAGCACATCACACACAGTTTTTAACTGTTTTTGACGTAAAATAAATAAATAAATAATAAACGTTTTAGGATCAGCTTTTCAGCTGTATCCCTCGGTACGACAAGGTTGTTACGCCTCGAAGTGTGAATTATGAGGTGATATGATGTGTGAGGGGGGAAGGAACAATCACAAATAGGACCATGGCTACGCAGGATTCCAACCTCCAATAATTATCATTATTACAATGATTGCCCTTTGAGTAGCTCATGAACAGCATGCTCGCTTTCTGCGGTGCTATCCCGTATTGCATTCCCGGTCGGGCCAAAAATAGGGCTGTAGCTTTCCTTTTTCAATGGCCTTTCTTTCTATACCTGTGTAACGAAAGAAATGCCGAGACATACCAAGAACGCTAGATACGGTGAAGACAATATGCAATGCAAATAAAAAAAGGGCCCAGACATGGGAATACTGCTAGCTGGCAAAAGCCGGATAATCCGATCCTAAATTGAAAAGCACATACATACATTATTATAGTGGTTAAGCCAGCGTGAATTACTAATTCAATGTAAAGAAAACCTTCGTAAATAAGTATTCACTTTATTTATTCTTCACATTAATTCTACATAAAGGATATGTAACCGTCAATTAAAATAACAGCTACCGCCCTAAACAAGCCTACACCACATTGTGCCTAACGGGAGAACAACGTTCGAAGGCAAGAGAATTTTACTGGAGGTGTTTCTTCTACTAGAACGTAGGGCGGACCGGATCTGTTGCAATCGAATCGCGGGCCCACCCTTCGACGACCACGTGACCACGCCGGCGGCGGCTCCTGACCTACCTCCGCGGGGCGTCGCCGCGAAAGCCCCAGTGTGGGTGTGATGAAACGATCTACCGGCTGAAGTAGACCCTGCGTTGTATGCGTCAAATTGCCGTTCATTTGTCTTCGGTGCGTGCGACAGATACACATTCTTGAAGAAATATGTATTACTTCATATATCCAGAACAGTGTCCAAGTTTCCTTGGACGGGATCCGTAGCAAATTTCGAATTGCGACGAATTCTAAATGAAAAATATAAATGTCAAACGAATTAGTATTTTGAATCTTTTTGAGCGCGTGTTTCATAGTGAATTCTATATCATTTTATTGTTCCATAATCACCTACAGAAAATTAGGATAAATTTTGAGAAAGATGCGCTTCTCAATTATTCTGATTACAAGGTTTCTTACAGACGACATATTCCACATCGACGATAAAAGTAATGCGTATAATTATGAATATGAAATTTTTCGGCAACAAGGACAGCGAATATCGATTTCTCCTCTATAACATTGTAAATGACGCGCAAAATGACCCAAATGACGCGTTTGGATATACGTAGTATTAAATATCGCAGGAATATTAGTTTTTGCGGTAAAAGGTTATACAAGATTCGTTGTAGTGAGGCTATAATATTTTCTTTCTCGCATTATATACTTGCTACGCGCTATATACTTTCTCGCATTGTTTGCAACTGCTCCGCAATAATATACTACTACACAATTCTCAAAAGTGTTTTCAACCAGCACATTTGTTATACTACGACTCGAACTCAGGTCCTCCGAGTTATCTTGCCATACGCCTTTCTTCTGACATCGAATTCATCCGCCATTTGGATGAGAATTCTAGTGGTCGGCTGCACTGATCGGTAATTTTTAGTGGTTTCTCATACCAATACCAAGCGAATGCCGGAGCAGTACCCTAACTAACAGGTCACGGACCACACGTGTTCTTTCCTTCCTCTTTAACAATGAAATGTGCTTGTTGTCGACATTTATTGCAAGCTGAAGACGTATAGGCATCAATATGTGCTAGGGTACAAAATTTTGATTCCCGAAAAAATATATTTACGAAGTTCCGCCACAAAATGATTTGTGCCAAAAAGCTCAGGTCTGGATCGTCAGTAGGCAAACGGGTGCTTATAATGTTTAGATAATTCTAGTTGCAGCAAATACGAACTTCATGCCTAAACACACGACTGTAAACTCGGGACGCCAATGTGAAATAGTAAAGAAACTGGAAACACGAATTCGCAGGTTTGCAACCGGTACAATGATAGCGCGAGAGATTCGGCGGTTTGGATTAACTGCTTTTTATTATCCTTGTACAGTCGAACGGGCTCAAGAGAGACAGTGGTTTTGTTGTCAAACTGAAGTATTGTACAGTGATCCTCTTAAGAAACTGATCATTCATTTGCAAGAAATTTATTGTTGCCGTGGCAACTACTTGGAATCAGCCAGTCCCCGCGCCTACAGCCTTCACCTAATCTCCGCTCGGCGGGTACCATTAGCTGCGGTTGCAGCTGCCTTTAACAGTTCACAGACAAGTGGCCGTCTTTCATTCTAAATCTATGGTTCTTGGGAAGTCATCTTATGTCAAAATAGAATAAAGGGTAAAACTAGCGAACGGAAGGTATCAAAGTGATTCAGAAGGCTTAGGAACCAATTTAAACGAATAATTAAGAGGTAATCTAGCACTAGTTCTTTCATTTATAAACAATGAAATACTATAGTTTCACACATCTCGCGCTTTAGCTAACTTTTGTAGCAAACTCACCTTTCCGCAACTCAAAATATTTATTTTTTTATTTTTATAAATATATGATGTACAATATTTTACAAATTATATTTTTAATTTTTTGGCAAAAGGTGAAGTGAGGTAATGATCTGATGGCACTAGTGTATTTGTAACTCGTATTTATGAGGAGTTCATAAAAGCAGAAGATAAATTGAGAGAGATTGTAAATTGTCTGATAAATTGTTTGAGGTTCAATATTGAAAAAACTGTGTACATAAATTTAGTATCTACAATGATAGTGTTGCTGAAAAGAGTTTTAAGACTGCACAAAATTCGGATCTCGCGATCTAGCGGAAGATCACCACCACCTCCCGATGAAAAAACATGCACCACACTTACGGGACTGGTGACCTCAAGCATTCACGTGCCCAGAATCACTAACAACCAACCAAAAAAACAATATACTTATCGGTTCAACACATTCAACACACACAAATGTGACAAATTACAATCTGTTAAATATATGAAATTCATTAATATCGATTTTCTTAAAAAATATCACATTACACTTTATTTTCTTTTGTTCATATTGGGTCTATGTGAAAATTATATTGTTATGGAATTTGAGATATTTTTAAAATAAGGAGATATGCAGATTTTGCAGTTAGCTTTAGCAATGCAATTAGAATAATATATTGTGTAAAATTGTATACATGAATTACCTGTTTAACGAATTTTAAAAAATACTAATTTTGTGTATCTAATGTCACTAAAAAATACATGTGACAGGAGTAAAGAGAATTTACTTAATATTGATTTCGTGACCATAAAAGGAAGAATGATGTGTTACTTCAAGAAAATATACACTCAAAAAACACACAGGATGAATATGTACTCCTAATGCACATTCTAAAGACAGTTTCAAACTAAATCGTAATTACGTTCATCGGAATGTTCCCGATGGGACATCCTCCTGCAGACTTCATTGCTCGAACTAATCAGTGCCTCCCTGGTCGCGCAGCAGAGAAAGTTCATCGGGAGTCAAAACTAGTTTTATTGTCCACCCCACAAGGAGCGTGTTTCAAAAGGCGTGTTCGCGAGAATACATAAACTCGATATTTTCAGCAAATCCACATAATCGAGAAGCCAGAATTTAGTTAGCTTTTGGAGAAACTCTATATCAGGAATGCAAAGCATGCAGTCGGAGTCCACATACGACCCTCAAAAAGGTATCCCAGACATTTTTGGGAAACCTACATTTTAATTTTAAAATAAAGTAAATTGCACAAAACTGATTCTCTATATTGATAATTTTAAAGAGATGTAAAGTATAATAAAAGCTTAAGTGCTATCACCGAAAGAAGAGATACAGAAGTTTTCAATGTATTTTAAAAATTTGTTCACATAATAACGTATTCTTTGTCATCCGTCACTGAATTTCTCAACAGTTTTATCGCATCACTCCAATACGTGATCTTCGATCCACGATCAAGAAATCATCGAATTTGCATGATCCTTACGCCGTCACATATTCCACATTCCTGTGTGATATTGCACACATTCAATCCCAAAAATTTCGATACGTGGGTTAAGATTCCCTCTCAGTATTGCTATAACTCAATTTACTACGATTTATCAAATTGCTATTATATATTATGACTGACGGTTTTGGAATATTCGGGTTCAATATGATAGTAATCTCTATTAACTTTTAATTTTAATTGCTTACTGTTAATCAGTAGTAAAAGCTAAAGAAATTATTGTAGCCCTTATAAATAATATCTAGCTTTATATAATTTTATCAATGTGATAAAAAAATGATAAAAATGATAAAAATATGATAAAAATGAAAAAAAAATGATAAAAATGATAAAAGCTAAAGAAATTATTGTAGCCCTTATAAATAATATCTAGCTTTACCTAATTTTATCAATGTGATTCATTGAAGCTGAATTAATCTCTTTATCTAGCCATTACACGAAATATCTGACCAGAGTGAGTCAAAATGCTTCTCTTTAAAAATGAATCACATTGTCTAGTCATTATGCATAAAACTACTGAGAGTGTGTCAGAGTAAGGATCGCTTCCTGTGGGTGCAAGGTGGAGGAAACCACGTCGGTGAATTAGATAGTAGACAGAGCCGTAGGGTGCGATCGCCAAACCGGCGAACTACTGACTTCTTACTCAGCCTCTTTTACACTAAATACTTTTACATAAAATTTAAAATTTATTGCTTATTTATCCTTGAAAATAGATTTTATTACATGAGAGTTTTTTTGTTTTGTTTTTTAAAATTAAAATTTATTGCTTATTTATCCTTGAAAATAGATATTATTACATGGGAGTTTTTGTTTTGTTTTTCTCCCTTTCAAAATTCAAAATTTAAGTAGTATATGACTTAGTGTAGGGATCACAGAATTTTGAAAATGTGCACACAATTCACTTTTCCCCATAGCACGTCATACGCAGTTTTTAACTGTTTTTTGACGTAAAATAAATAAATAAATAAACACTTCTACAGTTGTTTAAGTTGCTGACGAAGCTCCGATCTTCGGTGTACGCGATAAACATATGGTATTCTTGGGACTACTCAATGCAAAATTCCTAAAGCATTTTATGCCAAAATCTCAGAATTGAACAGGAAAATTGTCCAGAGTCCATCATTGACATTTGTATATAATTCCATTCCAATTCCGAGTCTACCATCTATCAAATTTGTCAAATCCTTTTTATTGACGCTTTCCCTATAAACTAACAAAACTAAGAGAGCTACAATAGCATAACATTCTCGCATTTTGTAACGACTCTCCAGTACTACTACACGAGCCATCAAAAGTCTTTTCAACCAGCAAAAGAATATATTTCCCGCCCCGCGATTCGAACTCGCGGTGCGCTTTACCGCTAACCCACGCAGTCGCTTTGATGTCCTTACTTAGGCCAACTCTCAAAATCTAATTCTCTCATTCTCGCTCTGCATTATTTCCAATAAGCAATTTTCGATAATTGAGAGAGTTCAGCAAAACGAGACCTGCAAACATTTAAAGTTTCCCTTGTTTTATCCGTAAAAAATAAAGAATAAATAATTGGATCGGTTTTTGTGAAACTCATCAGCCATACATTAAGAACTCATAAAGCATGGATTCTGACTACCCAATGTGTTAATGTACTTTAATATAAATAGGAACAAGATTTATCCGAGTTTTCATTACCACGAGCAGACAAAAGGAGTTTTTTTTTTTGTCGAAAATTCACCGTTTACCGTGGCACATTCACAATACTTTCTCTTATTACAAAGTAAGGGCGAGCTAGTCTCATCTTCCAACTAGGGAAGCAAACCTCTAGAACAGAAGGAATCCTTATTATTTTTTTATTATTATTTTTATATATTTTACGTAAAAAAACAGTTAAAAACTGCGTATGACGTGCTATGGGGAAAAGTGAATTGTGTGCACATTTTCAAAAGTCTGTGATCCCTACACTAAGTCAAATACTACTTAAATTTTGAATTTTGAAAGGGAGAAAAAAACAAAAAAACTCCCATGTAATAAATCTATTTTCAAGGATAAATAAGCAATAAATTTTGAATTTTGAAAGGGGAAAAAAAAACAAAAAACTCCCATGTAATAAAATCTACTTTCAAAGATAAATAAGCAATAAGTTTTGGGTCTTATTACTTCCTGCCGCAACAACATGGAAACGATAATTTGAATAATTGTATTTCCTACTGAATTCTAGAAGACGTGCACAGAAAATGAAGTTACATTTATGTCCAGAAGCAAAACAAGGGGCTATCTCAGCATTTGCTCAATGGATCAGGGAAACTGTACGAAAAACCTCATCGAGATGGGGGTCATTGACCCGGAGGCTGCAATACCATACTTGTTACAGGTTGTTTATACATATTCATACAGTTCAAATATTAAATAATGCATTCTGTATAATTGTTAAAATTAATGTTACTTATCTTGTGATGCTCAGTATAGTCTCTAATTGTATAGAAACAGTTATGCAGCAGAAACGATTTCACTTGGGATTTAAACTTTTCTATTGAATTTAATCGTTTAATGTCATCTGGCAAAGTGTTGTAAAGTAATGTTCATGTATTGTATGTGAATTTTTTGTAATGAGCTGTTGATACTGTCACCTGATGAATATGATTTCAACGTCGAGTGTTATAGTAATAGACTTCGGCAATTTCTGAAAAAATATTCCCGCCCTTGAGCTAGTCATTTTTTACAAAAACCACTGATTCGTAAATAAAAAGACACGGTAGAATTCCTAGATTAATGAAGAGAGGCTTACATGAATCACGTGGTGGGATTTGGTTTATTCGTACAATTCGTTTTTGTAATCTAAAAGTCTGGGAGCTATAAGATGTATTTCCCCAGAATATTATGCCATATCTCAGGCGGGAATGAACATTCGCGAAGTATACACAACGAGCAGTATGAAGGCTGACTGAATTTGCAAGAATTCTGAACGCGTAGCATAATGAACTTAATTTTGTGTTCAATTCATTTAAATGGACGTTCCATTTAAGGTTTGACTGAATTGAGAGACCTAAAAATTTTGTTGCCTTAACATCAGTCAATGGTACACTGTTCATTTTCAATGGAGCACAGATTTTTTTAGAAATGGAAAATGATTTAATTTGGATGAAATTTTTAGAAATGGAAGATTTATTTGAAATGGAAAACTGCATTAAAACCGTTTTCTTTTCGTTTACTATTAATTTGTTATTTCGGAACCAATTTGAAACATCTGATATTGTACTATTTACTGTTTCTTTATTGCAAAGGATGTTCGTATCATCCGCAAAGAGAACCGTTCTTCCGTTTCGAATCGTCGAGGGCATATCGTTTACGTAAAGTAGGAACAGAATAGGGCCTAAAATCGATCCTTGAGGAACTCCACATGCAACGGGCAAAGAGTAGGAAAGGTGCGTACGTAATTTTCTATCATTCCAGTAAGGTATTTCTACTCTCTGAGATCGTTGTTTAAGGTACGAACATAACCAATCTAGAGCAATACCACGAATTCCATATGAAGGTAATGCCGCAGGAAATGTTCCAGAAACTTTTTTTTATCCCTCTTAAACATCACAAGCCGCACCGTCCTACGCAAACCTAACCAGTTTTACAATATTAAATAATATCTACTGTACTATAACTTTTAAATCAAACAAAGTCTGTTGTAAAATAATTTACTCCAAAGACATTTTTTAAAATCCAAATAATGCCGTGTCAGGATGTATGTGCAAAATCCAAATAATTAACAAACAGACCTTGGAATGCTTATTGCTCCCTCATATAACTGGTTTAATATGGTCTTATTATTCCATGTATATTTTCACATTGTTTCCGAACTATTAGCTCATGTTAATCTTGGGTATATCACATTGTCATGTAGCCACTTGTTTCACATTCTCGACTTACTACGTACTCACGCAGCAAACGGAAAGTAATGTAATGCTGCGGCAGAAAACAACGATTTTTTGAGAGAAAAACTCATATTGTCGGATTCTTGTAACGAAAAACCGGATAAAGCTTGCTTGTACATGTAGTAAATTACTTCCTCTAACTCGTTATGTAGGCAGAATTCACGTTTTTGGGTCTTTGACATCGAAATTCGATTGAAGGCAAAACATGCAACTGTCCGTTCGGCCCTCCGTGATCACACTGGTGCTTAAACCAATACCGATTTTTTTTTATAATCGCCGATTGATCTGAAGGTCTTGTACGTTTAAAACGGTAATTTTGATTCTGGAGTGTCAAAACCTTTTTCAAACTTTCTGAAAAATGTCACCAATGTTTTGATAAACTTGTTTTCACAAAGCATAAAGAATGTTTAACAGAATGGCGCAGGACTTATATTTGTTGCAATCTCTGAATTTTCGAAAATTGTAAAAGATAGAAATGAAGTGAGAAAGTAGGTACCGTTGTACCACCACTCCTTATTTGTTGTTAACTTTTTTACTCCATGGTAGTCTACAAGTAGGATTTTTGCATCTATTTGTAGTGAATAGGAAAGTGAACTAGCAGAGTTTTGCAGATTCGTAAGATTGAATGCACATCATTCTGGGAATCGATTTCTGATTTTTGGAAGAGGACACAACGTGCTTTTTTTTTAATTTCTCGCCTTACGAAGTTCTTCGTAAGAAGAGAAAGTTATGTAATCGTGTGCAGGAAAACGGCGAATCATCGGCAGAAAAACTGCTTTGTCGCACACTGGTAACAAAAAAGTGGATAAATTCTGTTGTTAAGCTTAGAAAAGAAATTCTCTAACACGTGGTGCAGCCAGAATCCATGTTTTGTTGGTTCTTAATACCAAAAAATCAATTCACGGCGGAACGTTCGTCTGTCCGTCTGTGGTCAACGCTAGCGCCAAAACCGTTCGGCTGATTCTCATCAAAATTGATATTCACCATTCATTTTATTATATAACTCGTGGAATAAATAATATGAATTCGATTCAAAATGTTTGCAAAGTAAGAACATTTAAAAATACGTTTTCAGATTACCGTTACCTGCCAAATAATATTACGACGTGAAAATGCAAGTTTTAGGATATATAAACTTCAAGAATATGCAGGAAAATCGACCCACAAAATCTAAACGTCGTTGGTTTCCAGAAAAACTCGGAATCGTGTCATTTCTCCATGAAAGTCGCGGGTTTTTTGGGTGGGCGTGTTACTGCGATAAAATAACCGTATTTGCAGCAACTAATTTTTTTCTACCTTTAAAATACTGCAGAAATTTTAAAATTGAATAAGTAGCATTTCTCCTGCATTTTATCACTTTGTAGGTTACTTTTCTTATAATTTTCAGTTTTACAATTACTTGGTCACAACTTTCCATATAAGTTTTCTTCATTAAACGCCACACATTTTCCACGGCCCAACAACACGACCAAATTTGTATTTCTGAAGTTAATAAGACAATAATGATGCGGGAAAGAAAGAAAGAAAAAAAGAAAGAAAGAAGGAAAGAAAAAAGAAAGAAAAAAGAAAGAAAAAAAGAAAAAAAGAAAGAAAGAAAGAAAAAAGAAAAAAAAAAGAAAGAAAAAAAAAGAAAAAGAAAGAAAGAAAAAAGAAAGAAAGAAAAGAAAGAAAGAAGAAAGAAAGAAAAATGAAAGAAAGAAAAATGAAAGAAAAAAGAAAGAAATGGTGATGGTGTTCCTCACCCGCTAAAACGCGCCGGCACCGACGGCTTTCCTGGTTTTCCCCCGACCTCCAGGCATTTTAGCCAGCGGGGCAGATCCTCAGCCGGAACAACCTCACACCTCTCGACTTGCCTCCGTGACACTGTATACCGTGAAAGTGTAATTGTACATGCGAATGGTGACAAAAGGATGAGGATTGAGAAGGAAAAATCGCACGTTGTCCGTATATAGTTTGTTATGGTATTGCTCCGGTATTCGCCAGGTATTCATCAGAGAAACTCGGAACACTACTGATCAGAGCAGCCGGCTGCTAAAAATCTTCTGTAGACAGTTGTTGATTTCGATCCAGCTAAACAGCTAGTGTCGATAATTCGTCATTAAAGACTAGTTGGGTTGCAATGCTCTAAAATACAATGTGATAGACTTCCATGAAGAAATACAAGTTCCTAGAAATGTTCAGCAATAACCCGTTCCTTCAGCTTGGTTATGCCCGGACTGTTACAGCAGACGTTCGCGTTAAAATTTAAGTGACAATAGCACGTCTAATAGTATCCCACGTGACAGCCAGGACTAAGTCCTAAGGGTCATATGTCGCAATTCACCGTGCACCAGTATGTCAAGGTATCATTACGTGAAAAACATTAAAAACGAAATCTTTTTTAAGAAAGGTGCGCAGACATCAGAAAACCGAACCGAAAGTTCACATGTCATTTCAGAAATATTTTATTCAATTAAGCAAATTATAGTCGAAAGACCTACTACTCACGATCTATTCTTTGAACAAGGTTTTGAATTCCATCAAGCCAGCTCACCATTATGTAAAGACTATTTACAGAGAAATCTATTTATAGAAAATGTTGTCAGGAAAAGAAACATCAGCAAATAGGAAATGAAAATGTCATGACATGAGTAGTTGGTCCTATTTCGCAAATTCTATTTGAAGGATCTACGCCGCACAGCCTTCAGAACTCACTTAATAAAACTGTAAATAAATGTTAGGGCGGGGGCGGCGACGGACGTGTAATAAAAACGGGAACTTTGAGTTGCTGTTCCTTAAACTACAAACGCCCTCTTTGTGGAAGGCCAGCAATTAAACTCATTTCGTTCACAGCACTGCATTGCAGGCGCCGTCTTTTGAAGTTAGAGTTTCTCAATGACTCTCCTTTGTGCTTGTTTTTCAGTGACCGTTACAATTCTTGAATCACTCCCTATATACACCGTCACCATCACCACTCCTCACCACCGGCGCATTGTACCGCGTTTCCACCTTTGCCCCCTCCCTGCTTCTCTTCTCCTCCACTTCCCGTGCTCCTCCCACAGTCGCTGCTAAATATATGCGTACGTCCGTTTGAGGAAAGCACGCCTTTTCCTCGATCTTTCACAGAGTGCCCTTTATGAAATGTCAGGTCTCCGACGCGGCGCTCTTTTTTTATTTATTTTGCACGCAAGACACAAACAGAAATTCCCGCGAGTTTGGAACTGTATACGATGGCCTTCGTTTCGGGCAGGAGATAACTACTCATGGGCTACCTATAGTAAAAATATGTATTAAAAAGGTAATTACGGGAGCTGTAACAATATAAATTGTATTACAGATCGAATTTGTATATAGTTTCTTCTGCTTTGGTCCTATCTTCAACGTACGGATGTTAGGTGTCCCATGATTGGTTTTCTTGGGAGGAAATACTTAGGGTGTTTTCCCGTGGTCTTCCCTGAGTTCTCGACCCAAACTTCTTTAGAAGCCTACCGTCGACACGGGTCTCGGGACCTTATCGAGCAGGCGCGCGTCGCGGACGATCCCCTAATGCCCCTGGGATATGACTCTCACTTTCTCCGCCAGGTGTCGGCCTCAGTAACTAAATATGATTGATTGATTGATTGATTTTTTTTGTGTTTCGGGGCGCGTCAACTGCTCTGGTCATTAGTCCCCTTAGTGTAGTGCATTTTTTCTCGGGAGATGACGGTGATCTTCCCTCGCTAGATGGCGCCCTCCGGCGCCGACCTACCGTCGAATAGTGGGGTTTCGCTCTAACCAGGACTCTCCCACCAGCGGAGCACCGCCCCAGCCGGGACAAGCTCTAAGCTCCCGACCGGTCTCCCGGAATATGTCGTAGTGTAGTGCATGTTAGTGTGAGTGTGTAAAGGGAGAGGATAGGACAAGGAAGGGGAAGGACAGATCGCGTGCGGTTCGTGGCCCGTTTGTTAGGGTACTGCTCCGGCATTCGCCCGGTGTTGATCGGAGAAACCACGGAAAACTACCGATCCGAGCAGCCGGCTGCTAGAATTCTCCTCCAGACAGCGACTGAATTCGACCTAGCTGAAAAGCTAGTGTCGAAAATTCTGCCGCCGTCAGGACTCGAACCTAGGACCTCCTGTTCAGAGGCGCATGTGCATGTTAGTGAAAGTGTGTGTGTGTAACGGGAGAGGATAGGACAAGGAATGGGAAAGACAGATCGCGCGCGGTCCGTGGCTGGTAGTGTACGGTTGGTAGGGTACGGCCCCGGCATTCGCCTGGTGCTGATCGGAGAAACCACGGAAAACTACCGATCAGAGCAGCCGGCCGCTAGAAGTTTCCTCCAGACAGCGACTGAATTCGACCTAGCCGAAAAGCTAGTCGAAATTAAACTTTAAAAAATTTATTTTTTAGAAACACTTGAAATCACGAAGTATTGCAACTACTTTCGTTTTAGGTTTCATCCTACACAACAAAATTAAATAACCCATAAGTATTGATTGTTATATTTATTTCTTGAAATTTAATTTGAATTTTAGCTTATCGTATGATTTATATAATATAATATTTATGTAATATTTTTTAAAAAAAAGGAAAATTTAATTTTTTTTATTCTGGACTGAGTTAACACGCTATCTCCGCAAAAATATTTTGGATTACTTTCAAAACATATTTTTTTCATTTTCAGTAGACGGCAGACCCCTCGTTGATTAACACAATTATTTTTCACTTCTGCACTTCTAGACTTCTTCATATCACATTCTCAATGTGATATGAACTTGTGGTTAGATTTTATCCATTCCCTTCTTGAATACTTACCGGAAAACTTTCAATCACTAAGTGAAGAACAAGAAAAACAGTAAATAAAGTAACTTAATCGGGATATAAAGCAGATGGAAATTAGGATCCAAGGCCAATGAAATGTCTCCATGATGGTTGACTTCTATTGATGATTAAAAATAGATAACCTCCCCTGAAGCGTAAATGTCAATCAACCCAACATTCGTGATTCGCTTTAAACTAATTATCACCACTATTTATATTATCAAATTTTATAATGTTTTATACATTGCGGGAGAAGGTTACTAACAAGAATTACTAAAGCAATAAATTTATTTTTTCTCCAACGAAAAAACGTACGTGATACTCTAAATTGGCAAACAGATTTCTATTCGTAGCTGCTTGGCTGCCCGGGAGACAGCCAAGCAGCATTTACATCAAACATTCGCATTCAGATTTCAATTTATCACCCTAAAATCATGGTTAGAGACATGATCCACTCTCTGTCGCAGAAAAAATATTATTTCGTGGGCCTGTGTTCTTCAATATTCTAACCTTTGCGAATGCAACATAGGTAAGGAAAATAATGGTATTATGAACTGTAGCATCCTCGAAAGAACGCAATGGTATTCCATTCACATGGCATGAGACATACGCAATTACGTTCAGTAGCAAACATAACCCTTGATGTGGAGAGCACAATTCGTAGTATAAACAAGTAGCACTGAATTAAGTACATGGCTAGAAGATTGATAACCCCAAAAGCAGTAGCAAGGTCTTGTGGCACATGAACAATTTGTAACATTCACATTCAGACGGCTGAGGGATCGGTTGGTGTAGTGGTTAGAGGTGTGAAAACAAAGTAGAACAGGTTTTCAACACAATGCAGAACGAGCATACTTACACGGAATGTGTGTGAACAAACGTAAGTTTAAAATCTGAATAATTTCCTAAATGTGTTTTTAGTTCCGATTATGGAATTATAAATAGAACAGGATAATCAGAATCATGTGAATTTGAAACATGATCAATGATTATAAATTAAACTTTTGAAATAGGTATTTTATTTCACATTTGCTTCTGAAAACGTTTCATTTTTATGTTCATAAATTATGTAGAAATATACCGAAAAATAATTTTCAGTCCATTAACATTTCGTTTTTATTTATAAAAATGCAACAAATATATTAAGCTCTTTTGTTCGTACGTACAACGAGCTGCAAATTTCTATGTAATTTCTTTAGAAATACGACACAAACTTGAGTTTGGCAAGGCGGATAAATTCTTATTCTTCAGCACTACAATATGATTACCCGTTACGATTAATCATATTCCTAATCCTTTTAAAAATACGATATATAGTAAACATGTTTTCCGTGAGGAACGAAAATAAATTTAAAAAATTCCAATGTGCCTGTATCCGACTTGGGGGGTTCATGGATTCAGATCTCGAACACTGAACGTGGAATTTGCTGTGAAGAAAATATGATCACAAAGAAATTTTTACGAGGTACACGTTTCTTTTGTTATACTATTATTCGAATTTTTCTACCGTATATTCAACAGTCATTTTCATAATTAACTTTCCGTCCTCCTCAAAGAAAGAACCATTAGCCTGAGCTAGCTACTAATCCACTACAAATTCGCGAGGCATAAACCGACGTTCGCTTTCACTAAGTAGCCGTAATAAATCGGACATCATAATATCCGTATCCATAATAGTAATTGTTCAAATGCAAAAATTAATAGTTTTAGCCAAGATTTTATTACAATTCATATTAAAGATGAATTTGTTGTGATACTCATAACCACAATATAATTAAACTACAATTTATTAATTCATATAAGATTTTATAATCAGACGAATTTTATAGAAAATTTCCCCATACCCCCAGTGTTGTAGACGGAGAAATTCACCCTGAAATTAGTCTGGTTATAACATTTTATACGTATTAACAAATAACATGTAATTGCATTGAGATTCTGATTACCTGAAATAATTCATCGTAAAAAAAATTAACCTTTTTGAAATTATTTCATTTATGTATTTAAGTTTAGGATCTTATATAGTCATTGATGTTCATGAGTGATAATTATATAAGCATCAACTGCTAGATTGGCGTTGGACCTCACAATCCAATGAAGAAGGAATCACAGCCACCTCCATAAAAATATTCATTTTACGGGAATAATGGTCGTAGCAGATGACTTACCAAAATCTGCATTGAGTTTCGCGTTCTTGCGTTCATTCCACCATTTCTCCATCATTCTCTTCATTTTCATTATTGACATCAACTGTCAATAATGAAAATGAAGAGAATGATGGAGAAATGGTGGAATGAGACGCAAGAGAAACGCGAGAACTACAATTGCAGATTTTGGGTAAGTCAACTGCTACGACCATTATTCCCGTAAAATGAATATTTTTATGGAGGTGGCTGTGATTCCTTCTTCATTGGATTGTGAGGTCCAACGCCAATCTACAAGTCGGCTTCAATGGTTTCCCCTCCTCCAAACTGGAAGGGGTGGCTCAGTGCATCAACTGAAGTTCCGATCAATGCCTCTGACCGGGAGATCCACTGTTCGAGACCCAACAGTGGCAGAATTTTTGACACTAGCTTTTCAACTAGTTTGAATTCAGTCGCTCTCTGGAGAATTCTAGCGGCCGGCTGCTCTGATCGGTATTTTCCGTGTTTTATTCGTTCAACACCAGGCGAATGCCGAAGCAGTACCTTAACAAACGGACCCCAACCCGCGCGCGATCTTTCCTTCCTCGTCCTCGTCCTCGTCCTGTCCTATCCTCTCCCCTTATACACACACACTAACACGTACTACACAACTGTACGTGCCGGGAGACAGGTCGGGTAGATAGAACTTGTCCCGGCTGTAGCGCGGCCCTGCTGGTGGGAGATACCTAATTGAGGGAAACCCCGCTAGTCGACGGTACGTCGACGCCGAATCGCGCCATGCAGTGGGGGAAGATCACCGCCACCTCCTGATGAAAAAACATGCACTACACTTACAGAACTAATGATCTCAGTAGTTGACGCGCCCGGAATCACTAACAATCAATCAATCGGCCAACGCTCCTCCAGGTATCTCCCCAGCCAAACACCAGTCTAACCGAACAAGCGCAAAGCTCTCAACTGGTCTCCCAATATGTGCAGTAGTGTGTGCATGTATGTGTAAAGGTCGCTTTACAACTGCCCGCGAACGGGAACGTAAAGATAGTTGAAAGATGGACATGCCACAACCGGCGTTCACAACAGGACGGGAATTCGAAGCAGGACGGGAACTCGAATGGGAAGGATGGTCACGATCATTGTCCTGGAACGGGAAGGCTCTCAGCCAATGAAAGTAGAGCAAATGGTGGCTACATTTTCCAGCTGATCGAGCACACGACACTGGACTGGAACGGAGCCGAGCGCGTAGTCCGTAATTGAGGTTAGAGCGTGGATTACAATTTGAGGCGTGCTGTGTTAGCCGTTGTTGAATCACATATTAGTTCGTATTAATTGTTCGTGCTTCATTTATTTTTCATTAATTCTTAGAAATAAAATCCCACCACAAAAAATTGCATTGCATATTTAGTTATAGTACGCTGAAATCGAGATTGTTTGTAAAATTTTCAGGACGAAAACATGAGGTAATGAATAATAAAATTATTAAGGAATAAGGGTATAAACAATGATATACAATGATATAAGTAACAGTAATAATATACAGGGTGAGTCACGTAACTTTAGCACCTCCTTCAGTTTTTGAACGATTTAAGTGATCGCAAAGCAATTTTCACGGACGTTCATGAGGAAATGGGTCTAATTGATACGTGTATTCATATCTACTGTATCGCTTGTATTTTACGAGATATTGAAATAACGTTGTTTCTTTAAACGGAACTATACATATTTTTTGTCTATCATGACGAGCGTAAAAAGACGAGTACTATGATACACATATTGTTATATATTAGATAATAATGTTTTGGAGTAATTTTATTTTTTGTGTTTTCCCGAGCGCGCGTTAGCAGGGGGAGCGCTGCGTGACCTTGTGTGGCGGACTGTTACATTCACAATATCCGTTAAATACGATTCACAAATATCAAAATTACTCAAAAACATTCTTATCTAACATATGACAAGTCTTTTACGCTCGTCATGATGAACTAAAAATATGTATAGTTACATTAAAAAAACAAAGTTACCTCAATATCTCGTAAAATACAAGTGATAAAATAGAAATGTATACATGTATCCATTAGCCACATTCCCTGATGCACTTCCGTGAAAATTTCATTGCAATAACTTCAACCGCTCAGAAACTGCAGGAGGTGAAAGTTACGTGACTCACCCTGTTTAATAGAAAGTGCCATAAAAATAGTAAATTTAACAAGTGAATACAAAATTAACAATAATTAAGTAAATAGAATTAAAAAGGTAGGTAGCAACAAGAAAATGATGCAGAAACAATGGTATGAAATAGAAAGAAAATTAAAGAAATAGATACTCAAAATAACGAATAGACAAACGTGGAAAAGATCAACTATAAATGATTAAAGTAAAATACTTGGGGCTAAAACCGCGAAAGCATAGAGAAAAATTCCAGAAACGCAACTGAGGAGACACAGGCAAGACGGCACACCGCACGTAAACAGATACGTAAACTAAGAGTGTCCCGAGCAATCGAGCTAGGAATGCATTGATTTTGGCAAATGTTTCGTGAAGTTCTCTGTTTTGCCACAGAAGATTCGTTGCGCCCCTTTGGCGTTTCTTGCGAAGCGGACACAGCCTCGGTCCCAGTTCGCGTTGCCATTCACATTGACGAGCAATTGTGGAGCGCCATTAAGTGAACGTGCGTGCCTGAGCGCGCGTGAGTGTATGTGTGTGTGCAGGAAGAGGATAGGACAAGGAAGCGGAAAGAAAGATCGCCCGCGGTCCGTGGCCCGTTTCTTATGATACTGCTCTGGCATTCTCATGATACTGATCGGAGAAACCACTAAAACTACCAATCAGAACTGCCGGCCGCTATAATTCTTTTCAGACAGGCGGAAATCGGCCTAGCTATAGAGCTAGTATCGAAAATTCTTCACTGCCTAGAGTCGAACCCTATGACCTAATGCTCACGGTCGCTACAGAGACAACGACAATGCTGGTTCTGAACGAAATGTAGCCGGAGGAAGGACTACGAGAAAAGCTGTCGAGAGCTTCCTTCTTCCATTACAAATTTCACCTGGATTGACAGAAATCGAACTCAGGTTGCGGTAACATATGCGCTAGTCATAACGCCATGACCCCCCCCCCCAATTAATTTATTTTTTCACAAACTTCGTACAGATTATAAATCCACCATTCAGAGGATTGGTTGGGTTGGTGATTCCGGGCTCGTCAACAGCTTAGGTCATTAGTCCCGTAAGAGTAGTGCATTTTCCCTCGGCAGATGGCGGTGATCTTCCCCCGCTGGATGGCGCGATCCGGTGCCGATCTACCGTCGGCTAGCGGGGTTTCCCTCTAACCAGCCCCCACCAGCGGGGCACCGCCTCAGCCGGGACAAGCTCTAGGCTCCCGACCGGTCTCCGAGAATATGAGGTAGTGTAGTGCATGTTAGTGTAAGTGTGTGTGGGTGTGTGTGTGTAAGGAGAGAGGATAGGACAAGGAAGAGGAAGGAAAGATCACGCGCGGTCCCTGGCCCGTTTGTTATGGTACTGCTCCGGCATTCGCTTGGTGTTGACCGGAGAAACCACGGAAAACAACCGATCAGAGCACCCCGCCGCTAGAACTCTCCTCCAGACCGCGGACTCGAACCTAGGACCTCCTCAGGACTCAAACCTAGGATCTTCCGGTCAGAGGCGCTGCAGTGACATCAGTTGATGCACTGAGCTACCGCTCCCGGTCCCATTCAGAGGATATTCCTGGTGCTATATGTATACGATCTTCAAATTATGGGTGAGTGCAACGTGTTTAGTGGAACCCTCAATAAGTAAGAATGATTTGCTGAAGGAGAACTGTGTTTCTGACAGATGCGAATACTATGTTTCAGGATCCTGATAAACACAATGGTGGTCACATCAGGAGAAGTGTATACCACGTACTTTGAAAGTCTTACATTTGCTAATCCTTTTTATCTCGGATACTGTGGTGAAACAGACTCATCTTTCCAGAAACGCATTTGAACCATGTTGTGAAATAACATGTCGGTTTCCTTCTCTGAACGACGAAATGAAGAAGAGGAACTGTGCGTTCATATTGAGTAACTATGACCCAGCTACTAGTGACCTATCCTACAAATGTACAACCATATATTTACAAAGATAAAGTCAAATGTAATGAGATTCCGTACGGTTACCTTGTGGTAGAGTTGAACCTTTACCCAACACATGTGGGACCGCTGCGTAGTGAGACACCTCCACACTATTTCATATGCATGGCATATGCTGCTTTCTGACTCTTTCGAAATCGTAGCAACGCTCCCAGGTTCACCCCAGTGCAACCCAGAGCGTAGAGTGTAATATAAGTCTTATTTGGTCATCAATCTTGTTTTGTAACAGGGCAGGGTTTTCACCTCGCGAGAACCACGCGAGGCAGAGTTGCAGGAGGAGCAACAGAGACAGAGAAGGGCATGGGCGACGGGTCTCGGGGAGATGATTTTTGTTTTTTTGCTTCCCCCGCGCAGGTCTCTGTGACGGCGAGGCTATAGATAGAATAAAATGAATGTTCGAAGAAATTTCCTGCATTTGGAGACTTGTGCGAAACTAAGTGACGTTCGTATACATCGTTCCATTACATTTCCTTCTCTGTACGACGAAATCGAGAAGAGGAACTGTGATATCATCTTGCGTAACTATTTTTATTTTGATAGATGAATATTTGAAACACAGGGCAGAATTTTTAGATAATAATTCATGTATTCCCAGAAATTGTGAAACGATCACAACACTTTGCTGCAAATGAAAGGTACACTACTTTTCAAAAACAACATTCTGAAATGGATAATAAAAGCGCACTCGTGCATTGTAAATAATTCAGGCTCACAGAAAATTACCCCATAGATACCGCAACTTGAACTAATTTGTAATGCGTCTTCAAATAAAAAGAATTAGAATTGAATAATAAGTATTAATTGCCCGATTCGAAATAACTCTGGGAGATAACTGCAGCCACTGTGGTTATCTGGCCTGTGTCTGGATTACGTCATATGCTTCTCATTGAAGACTCATTCAGTGCCATTGCATTGCAAAACGAGGAATGCCTTCCTAATCACATCTCGCTTCTTTTTCAGAAGAAAAATATGAACCACAGCTGCTGCAAAAAATTTACACTCTTTTCCCTATTTTGATGTTCGACGTGATCACTCTAGCAGATCGATTTGAAAATTTTACGATGTTTTTTGTTTAATATTCGAAGACGTACTTTAAAAATATTTACTTTTTACTAATATGTTAGAGATTGTTATTGCCTTCGATATGGAATTCGATATACGCTGTATAACTTTCCTCGATCGAGAGGACCGTGGTTACGAAGTAAATATGAAAATATTTGAATGATGCTACATATTCCCTTACAGAGGAAATTGTGAAAGGGAATTATGGGAGAGAAATATGAATATACACACCGAGTAAAGTTAACATCTAGGTAATTAGTAAGTAATTACGTAAGTAAATCTAAATCAATAAAATTAGGTTAACAAAAATATGTATGCACCACGGAAGTTAACTTGTTCTAATGACCATGAGCAACGAAACGCTCGGGCCAAAGGCCTTCAAGAATTTTGTCGCCGTTCGAAAAATTGAACCCTTATAACCCCCTTGGTGCACAAATAGCTATACATCTAAATAGTTTTTCAAAGCTTAAAATTTAAATTTATAAATTCTCGAATTCCTACTCTGTTTTACATCAATCACTTATCTGCGATGAAGCAACGCCTCAGGGCGTAATCTACATGTTCTTTGCGTATTGTATTTCGCTATTCCGTCATTTTGAAATGAAATATCTTGGCTGTTAACAATAGGCTCCAAACACTTTCAATTATTGAAGAACAAACTAACAGAGAAGCTGATATATAAAATTTCAATTCATATTTCAAATATTCAGTACTAATGTGGAATAATTTTCAGGTATCAAAATAAAAATTAAAAAAAGGGAAATTATGTAACACAATTTGTAACACAAATTTAATACAATTTCCTTTTCCAAAATTTAATTGCAATGACTATCAACCTTCCATTTTTTATTACAAGACTCAATAAAATTAAGGAACACAAATTCCTACTTATTGCAGTTTTGAAGGGTGATGGTATAATGATTCCCGTACTTTCTGCACACTTTACGAAATTCTGGGAAACGTATTCTTTCTCCACTTCCTTAGAAGCGCCTAAAGAGGTTCCATGCTATAAATGCGTGAGAAAAATTACAGTATTCACATTTATAATGATTTCTTAACTTGTCAAATTGCTTAGGAAATCGTTCGAAACTTGCATAACAACTCTTTCTGAGAAGTGATGCGTGCTACTTCCAACGCCTATTTTAAACATGTGATTAGAGTATGTTTCATTTATTCTTGGTTTTAAATACAAAAGTAACATAATTCTGAAAAGTAAAATCTAAAAAATGAAATTCGAAGAAATAAAAACTTCGATTTCGTACAGAAACTTGCCATTATATTCTTGCGCGTAGAGGGAAGTACCCAAACCCGGGCCCCCATTTTGTTTTCGAGAATTTTTAAGGTGAATGCTAATGCAGCATCCTCTTCATTTCTGTCATAATTATTTAATACTGTTATAGTGGCCATTGCTGGATCGTCAATCATAGTAATTACACAGTCTGAATAGGAAAAAAATGCGCATTATTAGTGAAATACATTTAGTATATTGTTTTGCATTGAACACATGAATGAATTCTATAATGATGTGTGTGTGTGTGTGTGTGTGTGTGTGTGCGTGCGTGCGTGCGCGCATAAGGTCAAAATTGTGTCTTCGTATACGATATATATATATTCTGTCGTTTTTGTGGCTCCCAGACAGCAGAAAACTGATGATGATGGCTAAGCCATCGAAAGCTGCTATTTTTGAAATAAATACTATTGTTGACAATGACAACGCCTTCAATCATTTCAATTAGTAAATTTATACAATTTTTTGGATATAAGATCTACTTACGGATAGTGAAATGTTAATCCATTGTGTGATGTATTGTTATTTGCTGTGGTGACGATTTGTCTTGCTTTTTACATTTTGGATGCTGTCACTACATTAACAGGAATTAGGATAGCTATAGCAACTTTCATTCGGCGGAAGAGTGCATAAACCCAATGTACACAAAAAGGACAATGTTGATAGTTGATACATTGTTTTTTGCACACTAGCTGTATGTATGATAATATGGAACCTCAGATCTCTTTCGCACCTTTTACTCGTATTTCATGCTATTGTATTAACTTTGTTTTTAAAGGTCTGACTATTTTCATGCTCTTGTATTTAATATATATAATCTTGATAAGTATTTGACCTGGTTTTTCTAGACCACACGACTATAATTTTGACACGACTATAATTTTTGGTGCAGGAACATCGTTTAACAGTAAATATGTAACATTATTTTTTGGACTAACGGAAATTTGTCAATATAAACGTCACAAAATCCAGTCAGCCAATGTATTAAATGAGTGAATGTAGGAGTATTTGTTTCTAGGTACGTCAATTAATTAGGTATTGAGTCCCTTAGATGTAAGACATGGTTTTTACAAGGAAACTTCACCACTCCAGTGGTGAACAGGAGATCCGGTGGCAACTGACACGTCTGCTTTCGATGTTTTTACCCTTCCACACATATATCCCTCAGCGAGCCATCGTCCCAACTGGACATGCCCAAAGTTCTGACTAGTCTCCTTCCATTTATGGCAGTGCGGTGCATGTAAGTGTGTGGGTGTAAGGGATGAGGAAGGGGACGAGGATTAGGAAGGTATGATTAGGCGCAGTCCGTAGTTCGTTTGTGAAAAGTACTGCTCCGGTATTCGCTTGGTAGATCGGTGAAACCTGATCATAGCAGCTGGCCCCTAAAATTCTTCTCCAAGTAGCGGCTGAATTTGACTGAGTTGCTAGTGACAAGTATTTATAGAATCTCCTCGATTATGATTTGATTTTGGTTTCGCGGATATTGTTTCGGATAATTTAAGTGATATCATATGCATTTAAACTCTAGAGATAAGATTAGTAAAGATGCACTACAACTGAAACTTTTGAAGATATATGTCAAACAGTGAACCTATTCTTGCTAAGGTCTCGATGTACCTAATGTTTCCTTAAGCATTTTAACCCAGTCTCAGAGGTCATACCTCAGTACGCGGAACCTGCACTCCCAGAGTCTTCACAGACGAGACTGGACTAGTGAGTGCCTGGAATACGAAATGCTTCTCTGCGTTTTCAGTGTTATTTGTATAACGCCAAATAGAAAAGTCTACGAAAGTAAAGCATTTTTGACTTGGCACTTAACATTTTCACTCTATTACATTCTCGATCACTTAATTTCCGGGTGGCTCAAGACTCGCTTAGTCGTACTTCACGTGCAAGGGACCAAATTTCGTTCCCTGCAAGAAAAATGTGAATCTTGCTCAAAAATGTTTGCTGAAACTTTTTGCGTGCGTGGGCTGACAATGGGTAGATATCGTATGTGAAAGATGTTATTTATAGAATCACTTGGTGATTCGGAATATTCTGTCAGTGTTTGGAAATGAACGGCAAAGAAGCTAACGTCCTCCAAAATCTCTAGCACGCATAAGTGCTATTCACAGGAAGTTCACTGTACATCCAATCGGCCAGTAAGGGAAAATTTCAAGGGATGATTTCGTGTAGGACTATCTTTGACTTTCAACTTTATATTAGACTTGATTATCTCAAGATGTTAAGCCGTCTTCTGTAATAAACATTCACACGCTCGGGTACTCTTTAGCTCAATAACAGGTAATTTTTCACGTTAGTGGCCGGAAAATCTCCCCCCGTGTCTTCCATAATGATGTCTCTGCACTCTAACAACATCATCCACCCAAAGCTGAGTACGCGCAGGTGCTGTTGTGGAAAAGAATTTGTAATGCCTTGGGAAACTAAGCAGCATGTTCAAGGAGATTTTCAATCTGTAACAAGGTTTTGTATCATACTCCAAGAATTTCTAATACTGCGAAAAGAATTTTACCACAATTCCGTATCGCCTGTATCCAGAAACAGTGTTTGGTATATGTTATATCGCACATACTTTAAATTAATAAGTAAATAAACGCGAAATTAGTTGTTAAAATATGAATTAGTAATCAGTTATTAGTTAAGCCTTAGTTATTAAAATATGAATTAGTAATCAGTTATTAGTTAAGCCTTGCCTCATTCCAAACATTTCTGCAGCTCTCTTTACATCTTCAGAAATGTAATAAATTAGTAATTATAGGAATGCTGCTCATTCAATATCGACCGTCATTTGGATTGTGAAACACTTCCCCTTTTAAAGCTTTTCAACCTATTCCACAGAAAATTGCGTGGCAGTGAATAGATAATCCTATCGTCAGTTCCATTGACCATATACGGTGAATAACGCAGACATCCACTTTCTGCACGCCTCTTCGTACGATCGCACAAAACGTGCCAGTCCGCGATAAACTTGGCATAGGATCAGTGCAAAAAGAAGCTGTATTGGCTCTCGAACAAAAACAGTCTTCTTAAGGCGACGGCGGCCGTCATGATTTCAAGCCATGACGTCATCTAACTAAATCACTCACGCCCACGTAGCCAAGCCCCGTGACGCAGGTCAAGGTGACTTTCACTGCGACTTCAACGGGGAGTCGGAGTGCACTTATCTCAATGTTTTGGCCTCGCTCGCTTTAACTGCACGTGATGAAGATTGGAGGGCTGATAACGTCTTGGATTTATAGCCGAGAGAGAGAGAGAATAGTGTATTTGGACACACACTATCCATACGTCTTCGATGGGACATTGACCTGAGTTGAAGCTCACAATATAACAACGAGAAAAAGTAAAAACGCAAACCTGCCTTTTTACTGTGTTCAACTCAGTGACTTTCTGATTCAAAAACGTACGTTCTGTGATTATATAGTGGAACTGCTCCTGAAGGTCTTTTGTGAGCCGAGCCAAGTGCAGTCGCTGGAAGGTACAAACACCTCCCATCTACCCTAGTCTGGATATGTCTCCCAGTAATTTTCATCTTTTCTTACACCTCAAGAAATTCCTTTCCGTTCAGATTATGCGAATCACAGTGACTGAGTTCCAGGTGGCTATCAAACATTGATACACGCGGAAGACTTCTACGACAGGGATTTTACCATGTTGAACCCACGATATGCTATGTCTGAATACTGGTGGTGATTATGTAAAAAAAGTGCTGTATGTGCTGCATTTTTTACAAAATGGTTGAACAGTTTTCCATGGAACGTAGTGACGTAGTGAATCTTACATTCTGCATGCACCTCGTGCTTTCATCTTGCATTACCTAACATATTGATTTATTTTCGTACCGTCAAAGGGGGTGACATCAGACACATTTTATAGTTATTGTTACAAATATTTATAGTGATTAAATATTTGAAAATTTTTATTATAATAATTATTATTTTTATTTCTTTCAATGATTCTTACATAGATGATAGCTTGAATAATTGACAGTAGATGGAGTAATAAATTATATAGCTTGAGTATTTTTAGACTTCGTTTGTAATATTGGGATCTTTAGAATATTATGATAATAACACGATCATTTTTTGTTACTTTTAGTGAGAATTAAATTTTGTAGAGCAAACATAGTTCAGTCCAAAGTCGCTTCAATATACGGGTACCTAATATGCAATGACTAAATGACGTATTTCAACCTGTGGGGTTATTCGGGCAATTAACGTTTTAAAAAATAATATAAATTTAGACAAAGAAGAAATCATAAATTATCAAAATACAGCATTTCAAACAAATGAATGCTTATAAAACAGGCCTATCAGATATTAATATCCCTATTTCTTCTTTTGGAGTCAGTAATTTTTTTTTAATCTGGTCTTTCCAAATTTATCTTTATCTGGAACCATTGGAAACAAATATTTTTTTACTGTAGTGTGGACAAAGAAATTTGACATTGACATTATTTGGGCCAACGTTCGCTGCTATTCTACAAACTGTCGGATACAAGTGTTATTTCCCTTTCTAAAGTTCTTAATTGGTAATTTAAAATATTTTTTCTTTGAGCTTCAAAATTTCTGAATCTTCTTGGTCTCTTCCACGTACTTTACTGGAGCATTGCTGCAGCTGGAAGTACTTGTTTCTGACAAGGAGGACTCATATTTCTTTTGTGAAAAATGATTTGTTAAAATGGGAGGTTCTTGTAGGAATGACAAGTTTCTTTCTTCTATTTTGAGGAACTGCCTTTTTGTATATGTAGTCCAGTCTTCAAGGCTTGAACTTCACTATCTTTAGCAGTATCAGACAATTCCTCTGAATGTGCCAATTTTTCGAGAATATAATCAGGATTAAAAGGAATGAGTCCTGTGGCTTGAAAACCACTAATGCTTGATTTGTTTACCTCAATTGATTCCGTTTCGTTTAGCAATGAAGGAAAATCATCCTTATATATGGCCCCTCTTGTGGACTTTCTCCAATCACACAATACATTCATTCTCCAAGGGTTTGCTATGCATTGTCCAACGGTCTGAAGAACCTGACATCCCAGGGCTGGAACAAATGTGTGCTATTACGACGTAATGGCACGAATCTGATGTTATGCTTTACGCAGATTAGTACTACTCGCTATGAAATGTGACTGCTCTTTTCGGTATCACCGTTTTGCCTAACTGGCACTCCAAGAGTTTTTTGTACTTTCTCCCCATGTCCGAACTCACACCACAATATGTCGAATGTGTACAAAAGTGACTCCAGATCAAACGGCTTCAGTAATATTCAAATGTATATGCTCACTGATAACGATAATTAAGAAAAAATAGGCCACGCGTTACAACGAATTAAAGATTGTTTGACCAGTACAATGAAAGGTTTTCGCGAATTAAAATCGACGCGGAAAAATTTACATGCATTTTTGAACGGTACTTCAAAGTCAAACAATTGAACTAAATTAATTAATTGAATTGCCTCGTGAATAAATATAGTTCTCTGTGAAATAGGTAAAAAATGTGACCTTTAAAAATGAAGCTGATGTAAATGTTATTCTTACAAAAGTAGATACTGTCCGAAATCCCCTCACGTGTCCGATGTCACTCCATTGGATGGTACATTATCGTCTCCTTTATTCAAAACAATACTTCGATGATACTTAGTATAATTAAAGACATAATATAGTTTGTGTAATATAATGGTCTTTAAATAAATCCATTTATAACGCATTCGAGTTGTGTATGTATGTCAGTTAATATTATTTGAAAAACAAATCATAGCTTCTCTCTGATCTAAGCATTTTTAAAAATTATCAATCAAGTCACTCAGTCCACTATGCAACTTCTTGAGCGTTACATGACATTGCGATTTCACATCTTATAAGTGCAAACATCACACTCGTTTCATGAAACTTCTTGTGATAGGTGATTCACCGCAGATAGGTGGGGGTATGTAAAAAAAAAAAAGCTACTTTCTTTCATGTCCTCTCTCAAGCAGTGTTCGTTAAACTTTGACACCGCCACACACAAAGAGATGGCCTATCCAGAAAATAGGAATCATTTGACTCCAACGCGGCAGGAAGTATTATTCTTTGACGAAGAACATGATGGATAAGAACCCGAAATTTATTGCTGATTTATTCATGGAAATAAATTTTATTACATCGGAGCTTTTTTTCTTTTTCTTTTTCTTTCCTGTATTGAAAATTCATGTGGTATATGGCTTAGTGTAGGGATCACAGAATTTTGAAAACGTGCACAAAATTCACTTCTCCCCATATCAGGTCATACACACTTTTTAACTGTTTTTGACGTAAATGAATAAATACATAAACGCCTTCCGATTTAATAATAACCTTTTGCTGATGAGAGCTGCAATAATCAGAGCATTATTCCTATTTTATTGTTTCAATATTTAGATGCAATAGTGCACATTGCGATTTTGCACATGGAGTCAGATTTAACGTCTGAAACAAGGACAAGTTAGAAGTCAGTTACTAATAAACGCATAACTTAACTTTTCATACATTTCGTATTTTATAATTCTGTAATATGGTTGCATTCAGGGGGTTTTAAATCCTGAATTGATTAGTAAACTATTTAATATTTTGGCGCTTTTCTAGTTCTACAATTAAACAATGTAAGAAATCTGTTCGAAGCATATTAATATTTCACATTTTCCTCTTGAAATTTCAATGGAACCTTCATAAAGCATGGTTCTTACATCTTACATCTATAGTATGATTATATAGTACCATCAATATATTTTTAAGTAGGGAAGTTGGGTAATGTAAGAGTACTCACGAATTAAGTTTAAAGGATATTATTCAGATTTGGTCACCTGTCTATTTACATGAGAAAGCAGCTCTTGAAGGCATAATCACCTTTTACATTTCGTACAAAACGAATATATCCTGTGCTACTTGCCGTAAGCATGAAGTCAACGTCAATTACATCATGTCCTCCAAATTTCATATTCTATTAACGGAAGCATTGCGTAATGTACATAATACTGGTGAATTCACCTGCAACACGATAACGCGAGGAATGTCATCTCACTTCACCACAAGGCTCATGACCTCCGCCCAACCTCCCATTTCTCACTATTCTCCTTGAACTGTCATACAGCTGGTCACATCGCACCAACAGCTGTTCGTATACATAGTAAGCAAGTCTCCTGACACAACGAAGGCGCAAGTGAAAGTAACCAACGACAGTCACTAAAAACTTGCGTAAATGATGAACGTACCATAAAACTCGAGAAACCCATTGCTTGTACTGTGTTGAGCCTCTTCGCAGCGAGCTTCGCTATAGTCGCGTCATGCGCGCCATTCGCCGTTTGAATGTGACCACACCTCATCCAACAATAAAGGTAAAAAAAAATCCCTTCAAAGTAAAGTCCATTTGTTCAGTTACACACGTTAATTGAGTACATGTTTCCTGAACAAAAGGCGAGGTCGAAGTCTCATGCAACTATATAACGGACGAGTACAGTGTTCCGTACAGAATGTATGTACTGAATCATGTACTGAATCATAAGAAGGTTAAAAGATCACTTGAAATAAAAAGGCTTGAAACTGGTGTTAAACTATAATTTAATTAAAATATATAGTATTTCATTGAGAATTTAACTTAAAATGATAAACAGATATAACAGATCAGCTGTCAAATTCCTTTTTATTTTTATAAATTAAAGGCATGTCTAAGAATACGCAGTCGAAAGCTGTGGGTTCAAGCCTCACATAAGGCACGGGAGTTTCACAATAGGATTGCGGCGTGATTGGCTTGTCATAAGACCACTACCTTCTCTGAATCATTCCATCTTCAATCAATAATCTCTTATCATCATTCACTATTCAATATCACCACAACCATCATCCACTCAGTGGAAGGCAATGCCATACATGAGAGCGTAAGTTTTCCCTTTACCTACGATCAGAGGCATGGAAAGCATCCCGGTAATTCCAATTATGTTAATTGATCAATTAGATTCCACAGCATTAGAGTGCAGAGGCTAGACATGTCAAGGTCGCGAGCACAGTAACAAGCTTACTAGAGCTCGCGGGCACTGTTTCCAGAGAAATCGGCGCCATTTTAAAAGTAAGGGTTGTACAGATTCCTCCGGAGTGGTGGTACGTCACTGGAAACCTGGCCCAAGACAGTCTTTTGCAGAAGTTACTGGACAGTTATTGTCACAAATTTAGCAATGTTAATTCCTATTTTCTCTTGAAGGCAAAGAAATGATCCATTAAAATAAAATAATACATCAGTTCGATTTCAACATCTCAATTGAGATTAAAAGAAATAAATCAAAAGAAACTTGATTTTGTAATCCTGTTCACTTAACATAGTGATATAAAAGCATGAACTTCGATAAGGTTAGAAGGTTTAACAGTCAAATATTATTGTTTGTTAAAAGCGCTGTGCATCCGTAAGCAAGAATTGTTAACTTAAAGAGTCTTCTTAATTTATTTCATATTATTGCTAAATACAAAACATAAATAAATGATTTAATAACAACACAAAACGACAACAAAGAAAAAATTCGCCATTCAAATATATTCCTGTCACTTAGCCAAGATGTTTATTTACGCAAGAAATAAATTTACGTAAGAAATGAAGATCAAATAGTAATAAATAGTGTAGAATATAAACATAATACAATTCTCGGTTATTTGATAGAAAAAATTGGCAAACATATTTTCGTTTGTTGCCAATATTCACCGCCTCGCGCCACTTCAGCTTGTGCATGTTCGCGCCTTTCTAGATTTTAGGGGGAAATCAGTGTGGAGTCAGGGGAAGTTGCCGGTAGGAGCGCCGGACTGCCCAGGCGGGCAAGTCGCTTGTGTGAGCGCAGTTTGACTTGCCTGGTATAGGTAGTGAACGTGTTGCCCCTACGGACCGGGACAGGAACTTCGGAACACTTTCAAGAGATTTACATGTCAAGGCCAGGCCAACGAGCGCCGGATATTAACCTTGCGCTCTGCCGGATACGAGGGCAGTGACTGAGAAAGGAAGAATGAGTAGGAGCATTGTGGCATTCACCTCAAAAGTTCAGGAGAACCTCGAAATGGTCCTAGAAACAAACGCAAGATAAGTCAGAAATTCAATGCTTTCATATCTTGCACGAACATCTTGTAAGAAAACTGATATTTACTTCCGGGTAATGACTTGAACAGTTATTTTTGGTTCTGTTCAGAATACGTTGCATATCTATAAATTCTGTTAATTTATCAATATCACATTCGTAAGACAATGAACCTATAGAATTCTGGAGAAAACCTTGTTTGCCATCTAAAATGACACAAAATTATTAAAGGTTGAAAGAAGAAATTCCCACGGATATATGTAGTTACGTTTGTCATAGCACAAATAGAGTTTCAGTCAATACTAGTCGTAAAATTTTAAAAAGTAATTTTATTATTATATGTGATTATTCAACTTTTAAAAAATAGTCAAATTAAGGCTTGTGACTTGTGAAGTTGAACGTTTGTGATAAACGGCATTAGTAAGTTATCATGTTTTAAGTGTTTCAATCACATTTAACTCCTACATAATATAATAAAATCCTTAATGACAAATGAGTTAATAGACCAATAAAAGAATTATTGAAATTATTTTGGTATTAGAAAACGTACTGGCAGATTGAACTACACAATAAACTAGCAGTGTCGGATCTAGGGAGCGAGATATGCTAGCCTTATCGCCCTCAACCTAATTATTGTTTGTAGTTTTACTCTATGTATTCCGAACAATTAACAAGCCTTATCACATCGCATTGCAAAGGCGTGAACCCATTAGATGGACTGAAGAGGAAATTCATAATCTCAAAACGCGGTTTTTTTAACAAATTTATGAGACAGATCTCAAATTGTCCTTTCTTCTAGAATATTTTCTGAATCTGCCCATCTATACAAGAATAGATAAATAAGGCATCTGGTAGGCAATGTACTTCAGCTACTTCAAACGGTTTGAAAGTCAAGATGGCATTCGTTCCCTTTGAAGCATAAGGTTATATCGCTCGTAGGCAGCAAGAGTGGCACAATTAAATAATACGAATTTTGAGTTAATACACTTTCAATAATTGCAGATTGGTCTACAAGCAGCATATCTCACAGTATATTATTCCACAAACAAATGGCAGAAGTGTTGATGCAAGAACGACGCATTTCAATACTAGGTTCAAACCCATTTCTCAACACATGATTTATGTTGCGCTACTATTGCAGCCAACGAACAATATAATGGTGATATTTTCAAGTCCAACCAGACAGTAATGGATTAAAATTACCGAGAGAGAATTTAAATCATTCAGCCTATGTGTTTCAAGTTATAAAAAAATGTTAATACTTATATTTTTGAATATAGTATACGTATTACTGAAGATATGTTTGATATATAGTGAATATATTTTATTACAGATATATTAATCAGTATCACTGTTTGTTGGTGTAATGTTATCTTTACTATTTTAATATTCTTCACGGAACGAAAATATATTAAGTAAAACATAGTGAGAGGAATTAAAGAAACGAATAAGTAAGTGCAAGTATCTATAAAAGAAATGAAGTGCGCTCAAGTATAGTTTAGAGTAATGGAGTTCGATATTCAAACGTTCACAGAAATTTCGTCATTGATTTAGTTTCTGCCACCAGTCAGATAAAATTATTATTGTTATACGGGGCTTGATTTCTGGCGGACCGCGGCGGAACGGCCTTCCGGTTCCTGAGGAACGAAATAGGAAAAAAGGCAGATTACAAACACTTGGCAACTTCGATTTTTAACTCGACCCACTTTCGTAAACTCAAAATTAAATAATTTTTCATTCGCGTGTATCATTTCTTCAAATATAAAAAAATTATTATGAAAAAACAATAAAATATCAATATAAACTCTTTATTTTTTACTATTATATTCACATAGTAATAATAACTACCAGTGGTAGCATTCACTCTGTTATTAACTGTAATTCAAAATTGTTAAATTATATTATAAATATATAACTATTTATATTAAATTATAAATTAATTTTTGGCGCGTTCTTGGTCCTTAACTTTTATAAATCAAGCACTGTAAGTAATGCAGTACGCATAGGGCGCAGATAATTGAGATATTTGCTAGTAAAACAAACTCTCAATATATATTAACTACTCCGTGGGATATCCGTCCATATTAGTCTATGGACGAAAGTATTTGATCCTCAACGGATCAGGTAAACACTCCCTATCAATTTTAGAAGCCCCTCTAGTTTGAGTACCATTCGTCGCCCCGCCCCAATTTACCCGAATATTAACATGGCGATTTGTGCTCGTGCCTAAATCGAAAGAAGCAGCAGCAGCAGCAGCATATAGAACAATTTTAATGTCCTTCTCTGCTTACTTCAACAATATTACAACAACTTACCACAACAATACCTGTTAGTTACGGGAAATCAAAACATTGTTCTAAATTGAATGAAACCCAAAGTGATAGAAGATTTGAAAGGCGAAGAAAGAAGGGTAGATAAAGCTGTGTACTGAGAATCATGAAAGATGGGAAAACAGACTCCTTAGAACTTAAGCAAAAACCAAAACCAAGGGAAAGGAACAGAAGAAAGAGAGGCAGGAAAAAACAAGAAACACATAAAAAAAGAAGAAAAGAAAGAGGAGAAGAGAAAGGAAAAGGGAGAGGAAGGAGAGGGAAAAAAAAAAAGAAGGAGAATGACAAGGAAGACGAAGAGTAGGAGTAGAAGAAAGTTGATGAGAAAAGAGAAAGAAGTGGGAGCAGATGAGTAGGAAAAGTATAAGCAAGGGGAGAAGGGGAGGCCCTGTAGACACGTACCAAAAACAGATCTCGAGCCCGCCAAACGCAGTCCCCAGCCGAGGGCCCACATCTCGCCACCTCCCCTTGACAGGCGTCAAATAAGGCCGAGTTGCCCGCACCGTCCTCGCCTGCTCGGGTCGGGCTTCGAACCGAGGCCCCTGCGGTGGACACGCCGACGCCCACGAAGGTGCTCTCCCCGCCCGCCCGCCCACCCGCCTGCGCAGCGGCACGCCCGCGCCAAGGCCACCGATGGAGGCCAAGGTCGCGGAGTGACGCGCTTCCCCGCGGGCCGCGCCGCGCCGCATCGCCACGCGGAGGCGGTGGGCCGGCCACCGTCCGCCTCCGTCCACACCCGCCCCCGCGCCTGTGCCTCAGGTGGGCGGCTACCTGGCACTGGGCTTTATTTGTTGGTTTTCGCGAAGGTTGTCACCGCGCTTTCACGCGTTCCAACGCGGCCCGAGGCACTGTATGCTTACCGCAGTTTGCGCTTAATGTCTCAGGGGCTAGTGAATGTGTGTCTGTGTTCTTTGAAGACTGGGGTGTGAGAGGAGTTTGTTTGTCGTTCAGGAAATATTAACGAACCTTCAGGATGTGGGATCTTTGAATTGGCGCGCGCGTTCGTGTGTGTGTGTGTATGTGTGTGTGTGTGTGCGTGCGTGTATGTGTGCGCACGCATGTATGTGTGCGTGCGTTTATGTGTGCGTGCCTGCGTTTCCCTTCCTTCCTCAGTTCTCCATCAGAAAACACTACTGTATTTTTTTGGAAGAATATGACCTATTCGCCGCCTACGTCTCGATTCAGAAGCAGCCTTAACTGCTTTCTAGATAGAGCAAGGTAACCAAGATGCCATAACTAACTTTAACATTCTCAAACGTCTTCGATCCCACCGATTTCGTCGTAACTCAATGGAAACAACCGTTTAAAATTCTGAATGGTATTTGAATGTTTATTGAACATCTTCCAGATTCACTAAACCCCTTAATGACTTCCCGTTGAATAGAAAATATGGAAATGCATTTGGGTCAGTTTTGAAAATATGTCATTTTTTCAGAATACGCTCTATAATTTGGGTCAATATTTCATGCCAAATTAAAAACGATCGACGTGTGGATATCTTCACGCCTATCACTTCAGAAACTTATGTCCTGTACTTGAAACAGTACTTCCTCAATTTTTAATTATTAATTCTTTTTTCTAACCGAACTCGTTTTGATGTCACGATACTTACCTCCAAAAGGTTCTACCCCACTAAAATAGTAAAATCTGCCTCCTAACGAAATAAAGAAAAACATTCCTACCGAAGATTCTGATTGAACATACTTTTTTCCACTAGCTTCAACTCCTTTACCGCTTCAATCCTTCCCAAATAAAGAAAAATGCCTTTTTACATATTTATCATGTTAATTTCAACATAGTTTAATTTTTAACAAAAATAACTCATAATTTAAATCAACATGATTTAGGTTATAATTTAGGTTTGAAAGAAACTCCACTTTTGAATTCCGGAGTAACAACATTGGTATAAAATTCAAATGATATGAGACTCAATTTTTTAATTTTATTTGGAGAAACATTTTTTAATATGAGAATGGTTTTCACGCAATTTCAATACATTCTGACGTACGTCCAAAATGCTCAGAAATTTAACTAATTTTGGGTATAAATAAAAACAACGTCAAAGGTCAAATATATGTATTAAATACTATGCATCTTGCTTTTTTACAACACATTATACTAGTAAAACAAAATGACTAATCTGAAGAGGTATGGTTTTTTTGGCCAATTTCACGTGGAATTATTCAGGTTTGTTTCAAAACTCTGCCGCTTCATTCGGTCAGGAAGATTTAGTGATGACTGAAGTCACAATGTTACATATTACATAACCGTTACTAATAACACGAGAACATATGTGCAGTTGTAACGCCTGTCATTTTCAGATTTTTGTAGTAGAAAACTATTATTATCTTCAATCATATTACATTAAGTATGTAAATTCTAGTACAGGGATTCCTAACCTATTTCTTTCATTGACCTTTTTAAGGGACTGCTTCATCAATCCCCTTACGTTTTCTCTATATATTTCTCTCTGTGTATAGTAATACAACATCATGACACCCAGCTCTGCACATAAACGCCTTAAAGAAAACCATTTCGTAACCCAATGTTCTCGTAAATATCTGGATTTTTTAATCCTCTAAGACGTTTCTGTTTTTGAGTAGCTGAATTTCTGATCTCCATTGAAAACCAATGGTAACATAATGTTGAGATTTTTTTTTGTAGAACTGGCCAAAATATTTCTCCGGTGCATACTGACAAAAATACTTTCTTGCCAGATATAGTATCGTCGTCAAAGCATAGTTATAATTTCTTGTCTTATCAAAACATTCTAAATCCTATTTCTAAGAATGAAAGACTAATATGAAAGATGAAGTGCGAATTTCTAATTTATTATATGTTTTGTTGCTTAACATCAGAAAACCGTTAATTAAGTTATTTTTTGTAAATAATGAGATCTTCATTATACCGATAAGGTTTATAATTCGACTCGACCATCACTGACCCTCCCCTCAAAATTCCATTAACCCTCAGTGGCTCTGCACCGACCCCCTTGGGAACCCCTCATCTAGTACCTAGTAAAATAATATCCCGAAAGAACGATTGGGTGAGTTTTGCTCAAAAGCAGCTTTGCTGCTAACTCTGCAGCGACTCTGACCGAGATGTCCTAAGGTAAACATGTCCCAACGGTGGGGGATTTTTACACTAGCTACATACATAGCTAGGTCGAATTCAGCCACTTTCTGAAGAATTCTAGCGACCGTCTGCTCTCATCGCTAGTTTTTCGTATTTTTTTAACAATACCAGGCGAATGCCAGAGCACAACCCCAACAATTGGACCGCAGAACACGCGCGGAATTTCGTTCCTCCTCCTTGTCCTATCCTCACCCCTTACTTACCCACACTTACACTTACATGTACTACACTACTACACATGTCAGGAGGTCGCTCGGGAGATTAGAGTGGGAAAGGATTATAAAAGAATACAAGAATTAAAATCCCTCCTCGCTAGACGCCTCACTATCACAATCTTCTTTCTCGCTACGGAGTAGAGAGAAAGTTATGTAATGCAGCTCGAAAAAACGGCGAATGTTCTGCAGAAAAACTCTTATTGCCGGGACGTGGTAACGAAAAAGTAGATACATTCAGTAGCCAAATTTACAAAAAAAAGTCCTCTAACACATAGTGTAGCCAGAATCCATGTTTTGTGGGTCCTTGATAGCGAAAAATGGAATGACAGCAAAACGTCCCTCCGCCCGTCCGTCAGTCCGTCTGTGAACGCTAGGGGCTAAACAGTTCTGCCGATTTTTCCAAAACTGATATTCCCCAATCAATTTGGCTGACGTCGCGGCCCCTTAAACTTGAAACTGATATTTTAATATTGGAGGTACTTTACACGAGCCCCTGGGACATTTTCCAAATTTTCAAAAAATGGCTCCATCGTTTTTATCTTTTTTATTGGATAGTTTGAAGGACGTTTGAGAGAATGGTGGAGGTCTCATGTTCGATGAAAACCTTGATTTTTCGAAAATTGCAAAAGTTCACAATTTAGTTGGAGTCTTTCAACAACTAAATTATTAAAAATTAGGATTTTTCCCTTTGATGAAATCTGTCCCTTAAAGAGCGATTTTTCGAAAAGCTGAGAACGTTTTGCATAATTTTGCTTGAAAACACAGGCGAGAAAGTACAGGCTGTTTTAGCACCACTAGTTAACATTCGGTTTCTGATATTGATGCTGTTGGTCGATTCAGAAATGGATCTTTTTTTTTCTCTTCCATCCATTTTATCTCATTATGTCTTACTAGTTTACACTTTTCTATGTGTGATTTCAATGCTTTGAAAATACTTGGGGAAGCAATAGATTGTCTTGCTATAATTGCTAAAGAGAAGCGCGAGTTAAGTGAAAGAAACTACACATATACATATGCATATACTCTAAATACACTCTTAAATTGATGCAAATTAAGAGATAAAAATTAATAATCAAAGTAATTTAAGTGCAATATTCGCAGAATTTCCACAAATGTTCGAATCCTATTGGAAGGAATGCTTTCCGTTGGGCTATTACATTCAAACGTTTCAATTCCATAAGAATATTTCATTATGTATTATTAGGAACCCCAGTGTTTCATTAGTACCATATTAGGTTTCAGGGAAAACCATGGTCAGATTTTGTACAGACGAATGTCTACCGAAATGTTTCCCCGCAAACGTTTTTATATAAAACATGCCACGGAACAGAGGCGAAGACAAGGAAGTATTCTGGCAAATCGTAGGATGAATATCAATCATATCTATTAACTTTAATATATACGAGAAACGAGTTCCAAATTTTTTTAAAAATGCGTACCATTTTAAAATTTATGGTGTAAGTTCCACAACTCTTTTCTGCAAGTAATAACGAAATGATGGGAAAATGATACACGTGTATTGACGAGTAGTCGTCGGTCACCGCTCTCTACATGGGCCGCCCACGATGAATATTCACGGACCTTCCACTGGCTTCGAGCCAGCAACACTTAACTAGGGAGTGTGCGGTAATGCCGCAACCCAACTGCGCCACCTGGCGCGCCCGATAATAGACGTAACGGTCAAAAAAATTGCTGCGTGCAGATCGCGGCCCGGTAGCAATGCGCCATGATCGCTTCCACATGCCACGCGTGGTCAAGGCCATGCCGAACCATACCCTCTGGGGAGAGGGAGGGGGAGGGGGGCTGCTGGGGCCCTTCACACGCGGGGATCCAATTTGTCTCGGGGGCCCGGATGGGGAGGGGTAGTCACCAGAGTCGGGGTCCCCGCGCTGGACCAGAGTTGTTTGTGTGCGTGTTCCCAAAAGCACCCGCCGCGCCGCGTCGCGCAGTCTGTCCTGACCTTAGAAGAGAACCGCCTTCCCGAGCCGCCTTTACATCCCGCAAAGCGAGGTCCTTCCCGGGATGCTTTGACCCCCCCTTCCTTGCACCCTCCCCCTCGCCTTCCCTTTTCCCCGAATAGGGCGTCGACCGCTCACGTTTCCGCGCTCACCCGGGGACGGATGCCAGCTGCTGACGCGCTCCAGGATGAATGAAACAGCCCCTCGGCACCACCCCACCCACTCGAACAGACTGCGCCAAATATTGTCGTCCGTCGTTCGTTCCAGGGGATGTCAAGATTCTTCAATATTATTCACGGCAATTGGGTCACTCTGTTTGTTCTGACAGTCGGAGCGATTGATGTGTCATCATATTTAGAGGACAGATACAGCTTAAATACCAAAAAATTGATTTTTCAGTTCTTTTTTTAGTTTACTCTTTAGTAAACTATTTAGCAGGTATGACCTTATGGATAAAATGCAAATCTCAGCTTTCAAAACATTTTATCCAAATTATTTGGTGACGTTTCGTCCAGTCATGCTCGACCTCGTCAGAACTGTAACGATGTTTTTACGTAAACTAAATTTGTTACATTTATTTTATATAATATGACAAAAAGGGTAATTAATACCTTGATTTTGAAGCAAGAATATAATCAAATTTTATAGCAGACTATTTATTTGATTTTTTATATGGAAAACGTCAATTTCTAGAACACCCACACATGATATTTTCTGAAAACGCCAAAAATGAGTCCATAATAATTGTGGCGTAGTTTATGATACAGATTAAGTTGCTGCAGCACATGAGTTGAAGGAAGAGGAACACAAGAGGTTGTCTCTTTTTTAATGAAACATTTAGCAAATAATATATCAGACTAGACAGAAAAATTAATTTTGTGAAGTAATATCCTTTATGATCAAAAAGGAAACAAAACTTTCACCAATGTTAAATGTAACATTGCCCAACGCTTCAGAAAAATTACTTATGCTTGTTTTTCTTTTAGACTCCCAGTCATCTTCCGAGCGGTGACTTCAGTTGAGAGAGTTCTTCACTAACGCAACACCTCCACTCTTATAATTCTATCAAGTTTATTGAAAAGTAATGACAGTGTCGCAAAACGAATATATTTATATTAGTTACAATGAATCAGATAGGCTTTTTTTTATCAACAAATGAGTTTGAACATACGTCAAACCGCAGAAAAGGAAAATACAACAAGGCCAAAAGCTAGCTTCAAACCAGACAAATTGCCTCCAAAAGGAACATCTAATATCTTTTTTTACTTTCTTGCCTTAATACATAAGTAGTTCATAAAAAATATTGTAATCGTGCGGTGAAAACTGAAATTTTTGGGAGGAAATACACTTATCACGGGGGCCCTGGTGATGAAAAAGAGGATAAATATTGTTTATATATGTAGTAAATTACGAAATATATAGTAAATTATATGTTGTATAGTCAGAATTGATCCATGTTTTGTAGAACCTTGATACCGACAAATCGATCCCCTACAAGTTTGAAATAGTTATTTTGATTTTCGGGGTACGTTTCATGAAGCCTCAACGTTTTCAAAACATTCTAAACAATGGCTTTAAATGTTTTGATGAAATTTTGTCTTTAGATAGAGCGAAGAACAGTTAAAAATGGCGCAGATCTAATTTGTGTTGAGCTGCCTGAAATTTGTTGCACATGAAAAAGTTACAAATGATACGAGAAAGTATGTGATGTTGTAGCACCACCTGTTTGCCCTATGTATTTTTTCATCCCCAATGGAACAGAGGAAGCAATATTTTTAATATTCTTTTTACAAATCTTGTATTTCGATACGCTAAACAAAGTATTATCCAATGTTCTCTTATTACAAGAATGTTATCGATATGTTATCGAATTTTAGTCTTGTTTCTGATGTAGTAGTTGATGAACGATTTAAATGTAAAAGCTACCGGAAATTGCACGAGATGGTTGAAAAGATGTAGGCGTAAGGTTCGGTATATTCACGGAGAAGAATGGGTCATTGTACACGATCACTTTTTTCCCATTTGAGATGAGTTGCTATAGACTTAATAAGGTATGTTAAAATTTTTGTTTTGTAAATATATTTTTCGGTTCAGTATCAATATTCAATTGTCCTGAATATTTTGTAGTGTTTATTGTCTTATATAGAATGCTTATATTTTATTGTAAACTGCATTGTTTCTACATGCATAGACCTGATAGAGCATAATATATTCCGAAACTTGGAAACTAAAATAATTCTCACCAACCAACCAATTCCTGACCAACGTTCCCATACCTGCAAAGGGATTATTTTATTAATGGCAGAATTTATCGCGTCAAAAGTGTTACTCGTAGTACATGTAAGAAAGTAAACTAGTGTAAACTAGTGTTGTAGAGTGTAAACTAGTGTCTCTACAACAATAGAATCCCGCATTATTTGCGATCCTAGCAATTTTCGGAAATTCAGGAAGTTCAACGAAAATGAGACCTGCGACATTTTTAGGTGTTCTTGACTCCATTTGAGGGAAACAGTAAATAAAAATTCGGACCCGTTTTTACGATTTTTTAATATATTCTCTTTCCTTCACGCCAAAATTTCTCAAAACTACTCGTTTTGCCAAAAAGGTTCCATCTGACCATATTCAAAGATTTACTTTTTAGAAAAGGATTTCATTAAGGAAATACCTTCTATCATCAATATTTGTACTTTTGCAATGATAATTCTGTGCAATTTCGAAAAGTAAATGAATTCCCATAAATATTTCCCTTAAAGAGTGCTTTGCTCTCTATTCAAGAAAAACATTGAAAGAAAAAATTTCGAAAAAGTCTTCAATAATGTAGTTGTAGAAAGGCGCCTAAAAATTTGAACATTCTGCTATTTTCGAGTTCAACGAAAATAGGACCTGCAACCTTTTTAGCTGCCTATCGCTATATTAGTGAAAAAGAGTTCAACCAAAAAAGCTTGAGTAATTTTTGAGAAAGTTTTGAAAAACTTTTTTTGACTTCAGTAGTATTGCCCTTCAGATCAAAATATCCTTTTCAATTTCACATGCTCTGTAGTTCGCTCAGATCGTTCGAATAATATAAGTTTGATGAAAATCGTCAAAACTGTTTTGGCGCCAACGTTGACCACACAAAGATAGAGATAGCGAATAAAAACCTAGGACCTTCTTCGCTGGTGTCTGCATAGCAGAACATTTCAGTTTTCAGTCCTTTACAGAACATCACTTCAAGTCAATCTCGTCAGGTATATTTCAACGACTATAACATGCGCTGCACGTACGGTTTGCCGTTTCTTCTTACGCTGTTATGTATGAAATAGCTTCATCAATGCAATCTCAGCGATCCAATCTTTTCCAGGTAAAGAATGTATCGTCGAGGCTGTATGAGCGTGCATAGAAACGTTCATTGCGGCTGTCATAGACACGTCAAGGCGAACAGCGCGCGGAGAAAGAAAGGTCACGTGCGCACCGGTTTCATGCTATTATTATTTTTATTGTTTTGGTCATAGTTTTCGTCATCACCACTAAGGCTAGCGTAGGAGTCGTCACGAACTGCGATGACGTAACCGGTCGTGTATTCGGTCATCTTATTGAAAACTGTAGGAACATAGTCTCAAAGAGGCAGTGTCGCAGGACAAAACGTTACAGAACTTATTCAAAGTTGAGAAGAACGTATCTTCATGCTTATCCTTGGCCACTGTATAAATGTTTCGTCTGATACGAAATCATTTCCACCATTTACCATACGTACGTACACATACACAGGTGTGCTTCAAAAATTTGTTCAGTTAATGCTACCCGGAAATATGGCAAGAGAAGAGATGTTGTGCTAAATACGTTTTCCTATTGATGAATTATCATAACAATTTCTTTCAGTTATTTTTTGTTTTATCAGCAATCATGATATATTACAGCCAAGTATAATAATTATTCTATTGCTAGTGAATTATCACTGAAATAACTTATAAGGAAAGTATGATTAGAACATTTCGCGTAGGATGAAGATTAAGGACACAACAGCGGTTTGAGAGTTAAAGGACCAGGAAGTTATAAAAATTATACTGCTAATTTTAGCTCACATAATATAATTAATAATCTATATTACTAATTTTCGATGCGCGCATAAATTGAAACAAAAATATACAGCCCCCGGCCATTTGAAAGATATACGCGTAGGCTTCCGCGGCTCGAGTCGATGACTTCTTCTTCGCTGTCCGGGTGACGCCGCGTAGTGGGCACTTAAAAGATGTCTTCAGTTTCGTCAGATACGAAGGAAATCGGATAAAATACAAAACCAAAGAGGAATATTACAGATCTCCAATGCGCGCAGAAATTGACGTAAAACCACGCACCATCCACCGAAGTGAGACGTGTCTATGGTTTATTTACATAATCACGAACTCTGGGAAAAATCGGAAAACAATAAAACAGACTCGATTTGGACAGAAAAATGCAAATATTTGATTGCGTTTTTCCGTCTATTCTGTTACTACGCGTCCCACCTTAATTTTCCATACTCCTTTCTCAGTGCATCACTGCTTACTACACAGCTTACGTCATGCGACAGCAGAGAGGAAGAGGCTGACAGGTATTGCTATTAACGTATTGCGTTATGGAACAGCAATTTTTTTTATATTCTTCATACTATGTAAAAAGTTGTACTATACATACGTATATTATACTACACTATGGTATTGTAATATTCGTGAAGACTACGTTTGTTAACATATCTCATTTATTGCAGTTATAAATGTATATTTTTGATGCTCTTGGGCATGGCCCGTGCTGCTTTTGTGAAAAATTTTCTGCCGTTTTGTTCAGCAGCAGTTTTGCTGCTGGAGACTACTAGTTCGTTATCTACATACAGTAATTATTAATGTAACTAGTATTGCTAAAGAATGGCAGTGACTTTCTCGTAGTAAAGGTTTCTAATTTCCATGGTGTGGACTGGCTTTATAGGCTGGCCTCTTGCCAGCTGTCATCTATCGCCGCCCAAAGTACACGTTTTTGAAAATTTCGCAATTTTTCGGTTTCTAATTGTAAAAGCCAAATATTATTTTGAGAATATTAAATAAGAGTAAAACATCGTCATGAATGGCAATTTTCATTGAGAAATTTGGAGCCGTTTCTAAGAAACTGAGGTTTAAGCGTTCCTGCAAATGCGAAATTTGAAGCTCATTTTCACAGGAATCTGTTTAGTTTCCAAAAAACTTCATTTGAAGTCATTGGAAACACTTCCGGACACAAATGCATTAATGTATAAAAATCTCTAAAAATGTGCACATTAATAACGTGAGAGATAATTCAAAAAAATTACATTTCTCATTTTTAAAAACAAATGAATACATCAAAATGAACTTCACGTCATATTAAATAGTGCAATTTTCACTATCCGTTGGCAGAGTCTGAAAAAAAATGGAGCCATTTCTGAGAAAGTAGCATTTGAGCGTTTCTGAAAATGCGGAAATTTGGGCTCATTTTCACGGAAAACCTGAATTTCGAGAAATTTTATTTCACATTATTTTAAGCACATATACTCATAAATACAATAATTTGAACAAATTGATACTAATGTAAATATTAACGACGTGAGAAATAAGTCAAAAAAAATAATTTCAAAAAATGCTAGAGCAATGTGCCGTTTATGTCATCTTATAGGATACATTTAGAACTATCCTTCCAACAGTTTAAAAATGGAGCCGTTTCTGGGAAAAACTTTAATTTTGTGATTTTTTAATTGCACATATTACACGTTCTACTGCATGAAAAGTACTAAATATTTTCAAAAAATCTACATGACCTAAATGAAAGAACTAATTATGGACAACAAACTTCATTTGAGAGAAAACCTCTCTCTTCAAATTCATTTATTTCAATCTAACACGCCTTCAAATAATCATGTATATAAAAAATATTTTTGGGGAATTTTTCAAATAATATTTTTAAGGTAAGAACGGTGATTTCCAATATCAAACTCATTGCCAGACAAATCGAACAATTTTAAGAAAAGAAATGTGAAAACTTAGCAACCCGAATAACAATAGGAAAATGAGGAGCGATTAGGAGGAGAATGTACTAGCAAACTTCAAAAGTATATTAAAACTTTTAAAACACATACCCGTGAAATATATTTAAACTTTAAGAGAAAAATCAAGAGAGATATATTAGGTGACTGTCTTCAAGTATGCACGTATGTATCTAAAGAAAATTTTGAACATAGAGATAATTCTATTGCAATGAAAATGCTTTAGAGTGAGTTGCATATTTCTCAAGGGATTATGTTTCAATGGGTTCTGAAAGGTCTTTCCTTTCTATGAGATGCCACACGATTCTAATTTAAGCTTTTCCTCTGTTCATGATTTCGCTGATGATACGAATATATTTTGCAAAATAGAAACAATGAGTAGTATGATATCATATGCTTCATGTTGTTTCTTTTTAAAAAATTATTAGTAAACGAAGCACACCTTTAATGAATGCGGTTTTAATCTCCAATCAACGATTACCCGTATTTCTTAATTAAAACCCAGTCAATAATTCTCTGATTTGTTATTGGTGTAGGAGAGTGGCACCCACAGGATATTTAAAAACAATGAAACCACTCGAATATTTTAAAACATTAATATTTTTATTCTCATCCAACTCACTCAAAACTACACAATACGGCCGCACGATCAGGTAGTCTGAGACAAAGAAAGGAAAACGTCACATACTTTGTAATATATTTTTAATATTTGATACGAGAGTTTTGTCTTGCACATTGCCGCAAATGGAATTGTATGATTTTGATAGCAAACCCTGTGTTTATTCTTGGGAGCATTCTCCGTGTGCGGATCGACTGCAAAGAGGCTCGAATATTTTGTTTACTTTGCGGTATGCGTCTTCCATTGTGCAACTTTTCTACCAAAAAACACTAGACCGTAGAAGTGATTTAGCATGAGAACAGAAAAGAATAACATAAAAAAGAAAGAACGGCCTTCTGTAATATACAACGCAAGAACGCTTTGTGTTGCATTAATGACACAGGGACAAGGATTTGAATTGCAGCACCCGATGACGACACATCTGGGCTCAATCATCAAGATTCCGTAATTAAAATAACGTAAAAAACATCTAACTCAAAGAGAGGGATATCAATGGAAACAGTGTTTAGAAATGATGGAACACAACTTAGAATAATGATTTGCTACTTTAAAGAACAAACATATCACATAATCCATTTGATCTTTTCTTCCTTCCCTTTTCTCTGCCATATTTCTTCAGCAGCAGAACAAAACACGTAGTAAATTAATACACGTTCATTTAATAGTGAAAGAACGTGCTTCTAAATGAAGAAACCAGTCAATAGAAATCAGAAAACGTGAAGCAACTGGTCATTCACCTTGCACGTGGACAGAAAATCTATGTCGAACTTGATATTATGCAAAAAATATAGTTACGTATTTCGTTTATATTAATTGGGGATGTGAGAAATTATGTTTAATATAAAAGGCCAGAAAAGTTTTCTGGTCATGTGCCATTTGGCTTCGATACCAAAACTACCCAACACCATCAAATTGATCATATATTTTAATCCTGTTAATCATGTTACAGTATCTAATACACAATCCATCTCACACTAAATACCAACGCCCGAAGAAATCCGAATTCATATTTTTGTGATTTGAATTATGAAAGGAAGGAAAACTAAAAATACTGAAGGTAATAGTCGCATCGTTTAAAATTTTTCATACTGCGCGAAGAATATTGTACGTAGGACACTGCTAAAAGAGTGAATGAGGGAAATATATAGTTTCAAGACCAGTTCTTAAAGGTAGATGGACTAATGCAAATACGTTCTGGTCTATCTAATGATAGTATTTACATATTATCTTGAAAATAATTTTGATGTCATTTTCCTAGGTTGAGAAATGACGTAGGTAACCACATATTAATCTTTGGTTTTGGCACCATAGTCAGCGTCAAGCTGCGGCCTTAGTGATTCATACTTTTCCCCAACAGATGTCGCGGACCTTGCCGACCACTGAAAATGCCCAGAAGCTGTTGATGACTGAATACGTAACTTCCAAACTTGTCACACTTCGCAAACACGTGAATGTAGAATGGCACTATATTTGGACACGACTTCAAAGATAATATTTTTCATCTTAATAACTGTCTCCAAATATGAAGAAATTAAGTATTCAAGAATTAGCGTATATTATTTTCCGGAAGATTTAGTTGACTCTAATAAAGAAGATTCCCCTAGAGTTTTCCCGTCAATTTCGATAGAATAGGTTGAACCAGTTGTGCTACAACAGTATAATAAGATTATGTGCATTGCATTACATTACATAGATTGATACTTTCTTGTATTATTTCTCATTTTTGCAATTTTCGAAAAATTCAGTAAATTAAAGAAAATTAGACCTGCGCCACTTTTTAAGCGTCATTTATTCTACACGTGAAAAAAAATTAAGATTAATTTTTGAGATTTTTTTATAATTACACTTTTTTAACTTCAAGCAGACACGAGGAAATAAATTAGAGAAAAAAATTGAAGCAATTTTTGATAAAATAATTGTTTAAATATGGCATATATTGATCGCAAAATTACTCACAACCTACTTACACTTTCGAAAAATTACACATGACCTTATTTCAATAGGTCGGAGATAAATAGATTTTATTCTAAAACAAAAATCTTCAATATTGTGGTTGTGGAAGATGCCGAAATACCTCCAAATCTAAATATCCCTTTCAATCTCTGAAAGACTCCAGTTCATTCAGATCGATCTTGGATGTCAATTTTCGAGAAAATCGTCTCAACGGTTAAGCGCCAGCGTTGATCACAGAGAGACTGTTATTCAGACAAGATAGAAGTTTGCCGTCAATCGATATTTCGGTATCAAGAATCCACAAAACCTGGATTCTGGCTACCCATTAGAGATTTCGATATCAGAACACGGCAATACGAGTTTTTTTTTTCGGTGGAAAAATCGCCGATTTTCGCTGCACGATTACAATAATTTCTCTTTACCATTTACGTACTAAGGGAATAAAGGAACATATATTATTTTGTGGGAAGATAATCAAGACTAGTCGTAGTCAAATGTATTTTCCACTAAAATGTGACGACTTGGGAACTAAATTAGACTATAAGAAATATGTTGCGTTTCGTTGCAGATTTTCAATTAATGCCACTCACAAGGCGTTCCGGTCTCATAGGATCGATATTTAGTTCACCCCATCAAATCATTTCCAACATTCCCAAGGCTACAAGGAAAATTACGGCGTTATCACCTCATATGAAGGCGTGTACTGTCAAAAAAGACGTACTATTACGAGGTCGAATTTTCATGCTTAGAGAACCACTCTGCACCACATATACATGTGGTGCGCAGTGAACCACACGTACATTTAACGACGTTTCTGAAAACAAATGCATCACAGGAAGAATGTAGGTACAATTATTTAATATGATTCCAGTACAACAAATATACAGTCCCTGACCATATTAATGTGACCACTCTGAAATTTCTACATTTCACCATTCTGTAACTTCCTGGTAATATTTGCAGTTGAAATCTTACAAACGAACCTTTGGAGAAACATGATGTTATAAAAGGGATTCATGTTATATTAAAGTCTTCATTTCTACTTTTTTCTTTGGACAGAGGTTCTTTGGCCTTCTCAACACAAAACAAACAAATTTAGGTAACAATTAACTTACACAAACAATTTTTAAACTATAAAAGTATCAAAAATCATAAAATTAAGAAAATCTAAGAAAAAACAATAAATTATAGAAAATCCCGAAACAGCTCGCATTTGTTGCAAATACAATAATTGTTTTACAAGATATTATGCAGGCATACCTTCATAAAACGAGCGTGGCCTCCAACATGACCAGTGTTGACGTAGAAAAAAATTGTTGACATATTCACGAAAGAGTTGCCTCTCCTGATAAACCTCAACTGAGACACAAGTTTCACCATAAAAACCAGAGAAAGCAAAAAACTATGAAATTTTGTAGATGTTCACAATAATATGACCTGAGACTGTACATATTACTAAAAAATAAATTATTGGGTTGACAAGTGCAGGTCAGTTCAAAATCGTGTGCCTTCGAAAATTTCTAGCACGTCGTCAATTTCCATTGCTATAAATTATCGGTAAACATATTTCTTACAGAATTTTTGGGTTCATTCTCCTTCATCGTAAGGAACAAAGAGTATCAGCTCACTTTCGTGATGAGGAAGGATCGCGCGCGGAACGGCGTGGTATTTATAACCTCCAAGTTTTAAGGCGAGTTGACTCTTTACCACGCACGTTCATTTTCATTATAAGGCTCCGATCTTCTGCGAGATTAACATAAAATCGCGACAGAGTCTGTATAACGCATAACTTGCAACGAGTTTTATTCCAAAATACGTTTTTTCTAAACCTTCAGTTATTTGTTTAAATAAATATATAAATAAATAAAAACAACAAATAAATAAATAAGAGCAAAAATAAACAAATAAATAAATAAATAAAAACTCACGGTAGCGTTGACACTTAGCCTGTGGAATTTCATGACGAGGCTCCGGCGTTCGGCCAACGTGTTTAATATATAACATCCATGCGTCCGGCCAATGCATGATGTCCCCAAACATTTTATGCCATATACTTTTTCACATAATTAAAACTCGCCACCTCATTTGAACTACGAAACAAAATGCCTTCGTTCCCGCGACTCGTTCTTCACTTTCACTCAGCGATCTGGCGACGTGACGATCGACTGTTATGGAAAATGGATAGTCCAAATTATTGCTTTAATATTTTTTGCGAGCAACAATACTGAATGGAAATAATTAATGTTTTTGTACTATAAAATTACATATCTTGGGGGATAGCATATCACGGTGGATATAAAGCTGGTTCAATGAGATCTCATTGCTTTTCAATTGTATCTTCTCGCTATTTTCCTTTACATTGATAAGAACATTGCATTGGAAATTAATTAATCTGTGCAATGTTGTTTCTTCCCAATTATACCTAAACCATCCATTCATTTATGAACGAATTACCGTTTTGTAAATGAATAGATTTATCCATAAGAAATATTAGATCTCTTTGATGCCTACAATCACACAAGATTTATTCGTGTAGGACAATTGGTCGGATAATTGAAGTTGGCTTTTGTTGAATAGATTGAGAAATTATTTTGATGCGTAAATTGTTGTTTTAATGGCCTGAGATTGCCTCATATACTTGCGATTAGAGCATCAATAGCTTACTCCTAACCTGTTTAAGGAATCCTTTGTTCTGCACAAATATTACACAAGCCACCCACTAAGAATCTGTTTTGCGTAGACTTTGAGAGAAGAGAAGGCATATTTTTGTAAGAGAACATCTGCATGCAAAACAATCGCAGTCCTCTTGGTAATGCTAAGCATGTGTAGAGGATTTTAAGTATTTTCCTTAGTATTGTCTCTTCCCTCATTTGAGGAAGTATAAGACTGGTTCAAGTTTTATCAAACGTTTTTTACGGCCATATACGAAATATTGTCTGGTTGCTCATTTTGTAGTTAACTCTACGAAAACATTTCGTTCTGCATTATTTCCTGTTTGTTTTTAACCTAGAAGTACATTTGATATCCGATTTGCTAACTTGCCTTTTTAAGAGTCACGGCAGGAGGAATGAAGCAGCGTCACTGTCGTAACATACCTACTGCAGCTGGAAACGTCCACGATCTCTGGCGGACTCCAAGTGAATCACCAGACTGCGGGATCTAGCTGCGGTCTGCGTGCCTCCGCTGTTCTTCATGCATATCAAGGGTGGATCTAGACAGTATTTCAAGTATCAAGGGCGGATCTAGACAGTATTGGGGGGGGGGGGCTCCGGTTCATGCTCCTCCGAAAAATAGTTTTGAAATAGGATACGGTTTTTCGTAATGTTAGCTTGAAAATAGAACATCATATAATGAGAATATTTTTTATGCGATGCAATCAAAGTGGCAAGTATTTTGAGAAAACCGAGTAAAATTTCAGAAAAATATTTAATCCACTACTGAGGAATCATTAAAGTCAATAGTGTATTTGGATATAACCAACCTCTTTACTGTTCCTGTACTACTGAAATCTCTACAATTGCTGAGGTCATTGAGTGATGATCTAATGATGACCGCGATAATGCTGAAATCATTGGTGATTGGGATATGGTGGAATGACAGGCAGAGAACCCCGATAAAACACGGTAGAAGTTCGCTTTGTCCTCAAGAAATTCTATATGAACAGGCAGGGGATCGAACCAGGGACCTGGCGGTAGAAAGCACATGCGCCAGCCTCTTTCCCAAGGGCCTCCTAGATCATTTAAGTATTCCCGTAGCATATCAATGCGTTTTATTCCACAGTTAGCATATAAACGCGGCACATTGCGAAACGCTGCACTGAGTATATTTACGGAATCTTTCTCATGGAAAAGATAATTTTGTTATAATCGAGAGACATAAAAATGACAGTAAAAGGTAACATTGCAGTGAAAGTTGCGTTTTTCCAGTCTTCAATTACAATGTGGGTGATTATCACTGTTGTTCTATACTGGGTCGTTGAACCAAAGTTACAAACCTTCAGTAGAATAACAACCAAAGTTGATTCAACGACTTATCAGTCTTGTGTTCCTTTTCATTACCACCAAGGTTATAGAATAATGTTATCCCAAATGCTGCAAATTTTGTGAATACTGTCTTTAGAATAGTTTTCCAAAACGTTACGCGGATTGTATTTTAATCACACAATTTGGTAAATAAAATTTTGTGGATAACAGCGACACCAAATTCGCGAAATTCGTAATAATTAATCAATACCTCCTATCGCAGAGTCATTAGACTTTGGTGATATTATCACCTCATCTACACATGAATTACACTGCCAATATTTTTATCAGTCATGACTAATATGTAATTCAGTATTACAAATTATATGTTTGTGTAAGTTTCTTTTTAGTCACGCAAATTATAAGAGTTACTGACGTGAAGTACAAAGTGTCTTTAATATCAATATCTGTGCTTCGCAGCATAGATAAAGTTTGCGATTTTAGGAGTGGATTTATTGGCTGCGCGAGCGTAACAAAAGCACGATTTAGCAAATCAAGTGACATTTATTTCTGTTGAATTTCGAATATTTCCAATACCTATAGTGCGCAAGTTTTTCCAGAATATTTTGAATCACGGTTATTTTGAAAAATAGAGTGATAATATTTAAGCTTGGCATTTCTCAACATTTGGGTTACACGATTTCTAAGTTTTTTTATACGTAATATGGTCGTTATAGTTCCTTGTTTTCCGAAAACCTTTGTACGCAGTGTCCCTATCGTGCATAAATTGGCGGATTTCACCGGATATCCATGGAGCTGCGGAACGTGTCACGCGTGACGTCGTGGGGGTGGGGAGGATACTTAGCATTACGGTACAACGGGAATTTCCTAAACGGCCGCCGACTGCCTATGAGTTATGAGAATATAATACAAATTTCTGTTTATTTTTGTTAACATAATTAAGTAAACTTTTGAGGCAATTTCCCTTTATGCATAGTACTTTGAAATCGGGGAATAGGAGATCAAGTGGATAGTACGTTTTTTTTGGGGGGGGGCAGTTTTTACGATTTTGGAGCAGCATTATGGGTGTTAAGATAGATTTACATGCTTTCCCCAGCCAATTAATCAATACTGATATACTGATTGAAATAATGGAAAATAGACTAAACGAACAAGGTTAGGTGGTAAGTAGGAACATAAGATCATGAGTTTGTATATTGTTTGCCGTAATCTAGAACAAAGAAAACCAATATGCATGTTCCATTTTAAGAGTTCATCTATGTAAATACCTAAATATTTAAAATAAGAAGATCTGTGAAAGGAGGCAGTCACATTTATCTAAAACTAGGCAATGTGCATCATGTATTTTTATTTGGAGCTAACTCCCAATTTGCAGTTGCCCTGTGGATTTGAAGTAAAAAGAGACAAAAGTGGATTTAAAGTTGTTTAGCGATAATAAGTTGACTCAAGCCATTTTTGTATTTCTTTTAGACCATTATTAGCATTGCTGTACGTCTCATCCCATAATTTATCAGTGTAAATTATGACAGTATCATCAGCATAGCAGAAAATATACCCACGATTCTATTGAGTACGAGAGTCTAGCAGTTCATTAGTATATATTAGAAATATTACCGTTCCCAGAGATAATCCTATGGAGATGCTTATTCTATGGAGAGTCTTAATTGACCATTCATTTTCACTACTTGAGTGCACTTAAAAAACGATTGAAACGAAATTTAAAACGTTCCCCCTCATTCCCATTAGATTCAGTTTTTTCACTGAGATATCACGATTCGTCGAAGCTTTTCTTAGGTCTATGATGATGCCTAGACATTTGTTTGCGACGTCCAGATCTTGTAGAATTTTGTGAGTGACATATATAGCATCATCAGTGCTGAGGTTATTACGAAATCCATAATGTCTTAGGGACAATAGATTATGCTTTTTCAAGATAATTTAGCAATTGTCTGACTGTAGATACTCTTTTAAAATACGCACTTCGAGACAAAATTTTTTGTTGCGTGTGTATACGTTCCGGAAGCAATTCAGCCTAATGTATGAGAAGCAAAGCGGGCACCCGCATGTTCGAACAGCATTCACCATACCAGGGGAGAACAATGAAGAGAACTAAACGGTCATGATAACTGCGTTTTTACCATTTGCATACTTTATGAGGAGATGAGCAGTATACCAATACAAAATAAAATCTAAGAGTATGCCATCAAAACTAATTATAATATTTGATCATATTTTCAATTTATTGTCATATACTTATGCATACCAATGCACTAAGCGAATTTTACATTCTTACTTTCTCACTACGGAGTAGAGAGGAAGTTATTTAATGTCGCGCGGGGAAACGGTGATGTTTTGGCAGAAAAACTTTTAGTACATGGCCCTCTAATCGAAAAAGTGGATAAATCCAGTTACTAAATTTAGAAAAATATCCTCTAACACGTGGTGTAGCCAGATAACGTTTTCTAGGCCCTTGATGCCGAAAAATCGAATGACGACAATGTGTCCGTCTGTCCGTGAACAACGCTAGCAGCTAAACAGTTCTGCGAACTTTTTCCCAAATTGATATTTACCAATCGATTTGGCTGATGTTGCGGCCCCTTGAATATGAAACTTTTTTTTTATTTTGAGAAGTACTTTAAATCAAGCCCCTGGGCCATTTTCCAAATTTTCAAATAAATGGCTCTATTCTTTTTTTTTTAACAAAAGTGAAGTGTGATAGTGTGAAGGACGTTTTAAGAGAATGGTGCAGGTCTCATATTCGTTCAAACCCTGATTTTTCGAAAATTGCAAAAGTAAATAATTTTCCAACAATTTTTTATTCTTCCAACAACTAAAATATTATAGATAGAGATTTTTCCCTTGATGAAATATGTCCCTAAAGATTAATTTTGAAATTAATCATTAGGGACATAACATAATCCACTCGTCCGCCCCCACTCGTCCGCCCCCACTCGTCCGCCCCCACTCGTCCGCCCCCACTCGTTCGCCCCCACTCGTCCGGCCATCTCTCCATCTGCTTGTCCGTCTGTTCGTCTGTCTTTATTTGTCTGTCAATGCGTCCGTCTATCCAACTGCCTGTTCGTCCGTGCAGTTCGAACTTTCAGTTCGTTCGCCATCTGTTCGTGACTCCCTCTCCCTGTCTGTGACCAATCACTGCGCTTTAACCAATCATACGATTTTCTCTAAAATTGATATTCCTCGATGGATCTAGCGGAACGGATGAATCTGTAATCAGAGTATCAAGTTTGATTTTTGAAGCTCTTCTTTCAGTAAATTCACAAAACTACCAGAAATTGTAAACGTTCATAACATTTTCAGTGTGTTCCTACTACTACAATATTGTAGATATTGATTTGTACCTTCATGAAATCTGTTCTTCAAAAAAAGATCATATTGATTGATATTCACATGAGGTCATGTCAAAATCTCAAAAATATGAGTAGTTTCCGAGTAATTTGAGGCAAAAAAAATAATAAAACAAATGAACATTTTTTGAAAAATGGATCTAATTTTTTCCTTTACTTTTTTCTGCCTCTTCTCCGTCCGAGACGAGTGCTATTTATTTCATTCGTTGATGGAATATTTACCGGGAATTATTTTAATCAGCTAACGAAAATATATTGCTCATTACTTGGGGGCGCATTTTAATGGCCTAAAACAGGCCTGCACATCACCTGCTCTCGCTGGCATTCTGCACTAAAGCGCCAGCCATCTGCACGCAAGAGCGGCGAAAGTAGTCATCTCTGCTGGGACGGGAGAAGTGGGAGTGGTGCCGACGCGGTGCGCAGATTCAATGCCTGGGCTTCTAATGTAATGATCTATTCTGTGACATGATTTGCCCACTTATTTCAATGGGCAATCTACCGTATTTCTAGTTAAAGGGCATTTTTTTTCACTTTTTATGTACTTCTGTGCACTGTTATGTACCGACATATTTTTATTTTTTAAGTTAACCTCATTGTAACTCATAAACAATACTTTAAAAGAGTCCCTTCTTTTAAAAATGCATTATGTAATTTTAACTAACAAAAATGTACGATTTTAATAATTGATTTTTCATCAAGAATGTTAATATAATATCCAAATGATAGCATAATGGAGGAAATTGAGGGCAGTCTCTCACCAGGAGATTGGTATAAAAATGAAATATAGGCAATTCCAAGAATAGTAATGTTCGGCAGCACATATTTGTGACCATTTTCCCTCATTACGAAGCTGAACAAGAGGTACCAATGAGTAAACCTTTGACGATATTTTATGGACAATCCTGAAATTATGTGTCTTGCTAAATAGAAAGCAAAGAATTTAATCTTTTTATACGATCTCGTAAACGATTATGAATAAATAGTGTGCGTTGATTTGAAATTAGAAATAGAAAATGTACTTTTGTCGGAAATTATAGAATTACAGGAGAAAGGGACCATCATTTATTTAGAATAAGATTTAGCTTCCATAGAACCGTCTTATTTAATTAAGCATAGTTACCAAAAGAATCAATTATTACAAACAAAAAAGATTCAATATTCCAATTTTGTATTCGGCAGCACGCTAAATTTGCGATTACATCGTAGCAAAGCGAATAACATTTTCTGGCCTACAAGCAATTACAGTAAACCCTCATAAACACGAATTCCAATGGACCAAAATTATCGGAGTTAGTCTTATAAAAATTCGTATATTCAAATATAATAAATGTCCGTATTAACATAATCCCTTGAAGGAATCGAACTTTTGTTCGTGTTAACAACAAAACTCGTGTTAAGCGAGTTCGTGCTAACGAGGATTTGCTGTATAAAACTTAAGGTATCCAAATCAAATATGTTTGTTTAATTCGTTTTAGGTTCATTATGTACAAGATCATAAATCGACAGCAAACATTTCCAAAATAAAAGGTAATGATACTTGCACTGTGTGAGACAGTCCTTCATTCTCGAAATTGCTCTTTCAATTAACGCGCTACTGTTCGAATTGCGCATTCTCATTGGCGGTCCCCACACTTTGCCCGAGTTTTACCCCTCCATTCGCAACGGCTAAAATTACAAATTCTAAGCCAAGAAAACGAATAGAATAGTCAAGAATTCTTAAAAGAACATTTGTAAATCTAGTAAATATTATTTTAAGCAAATGCCGTTAAAATGATATTAAAATCGAGAAAATCAGCGGAAATGCTTTAAAATGACGGAAAAGGAAAAAAAATTTCTTAGAGTCGAAACCGACGAAAAATGAAAAAAAAGTCATGTAAAAATGGGTCATTAATTTGCTTTTGTCATAACATAAAATTAAAGACTAAACGAAAAGGCATGGTTCTAAAATGAAAAGAAGGGTATGACATTTCGTTAACGCAACCTACTCACTACGTTAACGAAAGCCCAACATGACAAGAAATATACTTTTTCTCAGATCTGGCGTCACTACATCGTTGTCTTTTTAGGAATTATATTCTAAAATAAAATTATTTTAAAAGTGTTGGATTCTTTTTTCTGTGTTAGAGGCAAATACATTAATTACTGATATTCACTCAGTGATATCCCAAACGTTAGCACAAAATTGAATAGCTCATAATTTTCCGAACCTTTTTCGTCAATAACAGGACAGATTTGCCACTGTTACTTCTGTCGAAAGAAGTTCATGCTAACTTGAAAGAGATTAATTGAATACTTGATTATTTCATATTTCCGGACTCGTCATCTGCTATGGTCATTAGTCCCATCAGTGAAGCCATGTTTTTTATTATGACGCGTGTCTTTGTACTTCCTCACTGTATAGTGAGGTCCAGCACCGACCTACACGTCGGGTTTGCTTGTTTTTCCCTATCCAGGAATCTCCCACCAGCAAAACAACGCCCCAGCCGAGACAAGCTCTATGCTCTCGCCTGATCACTCGGTGTAGTGGTGTAGTGTATATAAGTGTAAGTGTGTATAAATACGGGGGGAAATAGAAGCAAGAGGAAGGATCGCGTGCGGTCCGTCGCCATGTAAGGGTACTGTTCGGAATTCGCCTGGTATTGATCGGAGAAACCGCAGAAAACAACCGATCACAGCACCTAGTCGCTAGAACTGTCCTCCAGACAGCGGCTGGACTCGGCCTACTTATGTAGCTTAATGACAAAATCCTGCATTCTTAGGGACACGAATCCTAGCAACTTCGTGCCAGAGGCGCTGCTGTGACTTCAGCTGATGCGCTGAACCACCTAAGCCAGTCATACTACTAGTGGAGTAAATATATATTTTAATGTTGTGCGGTCATGTTTTTATCATGCTGGACCAGAGAAGGCAGTTGTTTTAAAGTAGGGCCGACTAAAAAATATAAAGGACATTTGAAATTAAGAAATTATTTCGAAAATGCATTTAGTTGACCATAAATAGCTATTACGCAGTCGCCGCTCGTGATTTTCTAAATAGGGAAGGCTGCAAATGCATTGCATCACATTGCATTGGATGCATTCTATTTCTATACATATTCTCTTCCGATACAGGCATAAGAGAGTTGCGCTCCTATCGCAAACTGAGAAAACTAGTTGATTTTCAATACTACCCGCTGAGCTGCGTAGTAATGCTATCGGGTGAGCACGCCCTTCTTCAGACCCTACGCCCCACCCTTGAAGGCTGCCTGGCCGCAGCCTTCGTCCGCCGATAAGCCTGTGCAGTGAATGCATGACGTCACGCCCAGGTCGTTTTACACAAGTCTTATGGTGGAATGAAGTGGGAGCCTAACGCTTTTGTCTTCCCTGTCAACACTTCAAATGCGTCAAGGACGACCGTTATCGAATTCTTCTTTCTTTCTAGGGTTTTTATCCAGCCGACAGCCGGTTACCTTTGCGTCCCAATGGGACGCATATTCGACCATACATTAGACACCAACACACTTGCGGGTTCCTCTGATCTGGGGTCAGCAGAACGCGAGGCCCTCCACGACAACACATACGTACAAAGGCAAGGGACAAACAACCATGCCCAAGGCGGGATTCGAACCCGCGACCCTTCGGACCGAAGCGCTGAGTCGGTACTCGCTCTTAGCCACTTCGGCCATCCAAGTCGGCGTTATCGAATTCACGAACAAAAATTTTGATACCACTGTTACATAATGTATCTCAGAAAGCCATTATTCATAAATAAATACATTTATAAATATAATTTACAATTTCTCTTGGGCGGCGATTTCTACAGGAGGCCGCCCAAACCAGCCTACCGCCTTACAGCATTTAATGACGAGTCGCGCCTGCTATTACTAATTATAAATGCCAGTTATTAAAGAAAATATTTTTCGATGCATTTCTACGGTGATCTACGAGTCAAAATGCGTCGAGTAATTAACTGCGATGTACAGAACAACCAGTATAAGATTTCGATTGTACTTCACGAGTTGTGTTGGTTTGGCCGCACATGAAGACTTCAGTGAATACAAGCAAGAAAAGCCAGCAAATACACAACTTCTCGCTCAGTCAGCCCAAATAATCGCGCCGTTCATAGGTCTCCTCACCACTATTCACTACTCTTCCAGCGCTTGCGCGAAGTGTGCTGACTCACCTGTTGATTCCACTAGAAGGAGACTGAAGGTGAATCGGTTCTCGGTGGCCGCTGAGGTCACTGTCCACGTGTTACCATAGCAAAGATTTGCTGTCGGCTCTTTTTCTGAACTTCACAAACATTGTGCGTATAAGTACTCACATTCATATTTGGACATGAAATTAAGTTCGCTAGGATTGAATGTTGTCTCAGTTCATTGTAATATGCAAAAAAAAACACACATAGAAACGAACAATTAAGTTCTTTTATGACATTTTACAGTAACTCCACTACACTTACCATGCCTTTAACGAATAGTACAGAAATAAACAACGCAAAATTGAGACAAAACCAGTAACAATTGGTAGCGTAGTTAAAATAATTTGATTGAATAATTCATTGGCCAACTATAATCAGCTTAATTAATTATTTTTATTGACACAGATACAAAAAATGTGAACCTCAGATTTTCCATGTTTCATAATACCCCCCTCATTGCTAACTATAAAGTCATTCACAAATACAAATGCGTACATAAGAATAAAACCAAAGCGCGATTGCCACTAACCTCCAAACAACGTGAGACACGTCCTACTCCGCGCGTTCCTTTGCCGGGAGTGGACTGCGATTGCACAGACTATTACATTGACTAGCAAATGTCGCGAACAATGAACGAATCGATGGGTAGTTCCATGCGATAATCGACTTTCTCTTCGTTCTACGCTCCCTCTCTCTGCCTCGTGAAAGGTCAGGCCGCTTGATGCTAACAAACCATTTGGAAGGCGTTTTACATTCAGTTCCCTTTCGCGGACATTCTCATTGAACGGCATTCCACAAGTTTTATGTTTACATCTAGTAACTGTTAGTACAAACTCGATTGAAAAATTATTTTAATAGACGATTAGCCAGCTTAAAAATGTTGAAGATTTGTCGTAACATATTTCGTCATTAGTAAAACTAAACACATTTCGTTGCTGTTTGCTCATACGCCTTCTAATCTCCAAACACTATCAAGTAAACCTTTTTTATTTTTAAATAGAATCATACTTAATTTTTAATCTACTATGGTGGCCATAAATTGATGAATTCCACGATGTACACATGTTAGTTGACACCTTTTTGAATACTTTTTTTTTTTTTTTTGTTTCTATACAAAATACCTCGAAAATACCTCTGGAGAAGCCTCAGTTTATCTGTTGAAACCGATTTGCACTAGTTCTTAATTGTGCACAAATGACAATATATGCTTAAGTTAGGTTCAATTCAGTATACTAATATTTACACATTGATGTGTGACAAACATGGAGCTTTAACGGGTTAATACAAAATTCTTAAAATGAAACATATAAATAAGAGAAGAACAATGTTGCATTGCGACAATATTTTTATTGTTATTATTTAACAGAAACAAAATACAAGGAAACAATTCAGTGCAAATGATATATTTGGCAGTAAGTCAAATATCAGGCGCGTAACAATCTTTGCGCCGGGTGAAATAAATAACTAGTGTTGTAAATGGTTGTAAAACTACAAAATTAGCACTGCCAACCTACAGATAATACACAACATCCTGCTACTCCATAGAAGAAAAATTAAGAATAATAAAAAGTTGCCGAGAAAGTATTCTTTAACAAATACTTTATCAGAGAACACTAAAATCACATACAGAGGAGGAACAAAAAAAATAAGAACTTAAGCATCAAGTACCAAGAAAAGTTGAAATAATTAATTAATATTAATTACGTATGCAAAATAATAAATTTACTAATGAAAAATACTCGTCTGGGAAAATAAATATTTCCCACAGACTAAAAATTGAATAAATAAATTACTTTGCGCAGACAATTAAATCAAAACAACATAAAATTCGAGGATAAATAACATTCGAAAAAGGAGATGTACTCAAGAAGGTAGATCGGAGCTCGTTCCTCATTGAAAAAAGGACATATAGTTGCTTCATTTATTTTCTATTCGCAGATTTGCTAGACTCTCACTAAGCATCGTAAAAACAGCTGATTATTGATATTTTCTATCCGAATTTGCTCAAAATCGTTTGTGAATATTCTGCAATGGTACATATTTACTTTACGGTAACTAGTGAAGGGAATTATATATCAGTGGAAGCATGTTCCAAAAAGGAGATGAAGTTCATTAAACTCATTAGATCATTTTTTTTTCTTTGGAGGGCTTAATATTTCTACTGAGAACTCAAGTGACCCACCTATGTATTTATCTCCTTGAACTTATTTCAACGGTACCAATTTACGTTAATATGACTGCTTATGTAACAAATTGTTATCGAATACAGATGGTACCAATGTAATAAAATGTTGATAGAGAATCAACATCTGAGAGAAAAATGAAAATATTTCCACTTCAACTAGTTCAATGTAAATGAAAAGGAAATATCACTGCTACCCGGTGAAAAAAATAGCTTTGCATAATTCACTGGTACACGGTTATATGCTGCACCAACAATGCACAATAAAGCTTTGAGTTACTTAAGAATTTTAAAAAAAATTATGACAAAAAATATATGAAGAGAAACCAATTTTGAGTAATTATCTCAATTTCAATAAAAATTGGAATTACGGTTGTTTACCCCTCAAGAGCCGAAATGAAATTAACTCGGCAGATATTTTCTGGATATCCGCTTCGGGAACAAGTTCCAACCCCGAAGCCACGCAATCATAGTGTCTCCGGAAGTGGAAGAAAAAACGCGCGTTTTGTCAACCAAGAACGAGCAGCCGGGAAGAAAGGAGTAGCCGGTGGCGAGGCGCGAACGGCGTTCACGACACCAGCACGCAGCAGGTCTCGTCGCTGGCGCAGTCCTCGGCCTTCTCCTCCCACAGCGAGCGGCCGCACTTCTGCTTGGGGCGGCAGATGCCCCCGCGTGCGCTGCACCGCCGCTCCAGGTTGGCGGGACAAGCCGCTCGATTTGCTCGTAGCGAGTTTGGCCAACATATTGTGGCCTTCCTCAGTAGTACGCTCTGAGGAAGGCCACAATATGTTGGCCGAACCGTCAGCTACGAGCAAATCGACGCGGCTTCTCCCGGACAGCCAAGAGACACGTACATGAGTACTCCGCACAAACGAAGGGCAAATGCTTGATTTGCTTCTGGACGTAAATGTAGCTTCACTATGCGCATGTTTTGCTGAGTTCTCCTTTTGCTTGTAGTGGTAGTAGAAATTAGGGTGAGTTTCTATTTTGTTAGCAATACAGAAAAATCAAATATGTTCGTCCGTTTACCGTTATAAATAAGTTTCTATAATTCGGCAACGAAAATATCTATTTTTCCAAATGTTAATCTCTCGTTTTTTTTTAATTTATTATTATTGATTGATTGATTGATTTTTTCGTGTTTTCGGGCGCGTCAACTGCTTTGGTCATTAGACCCGTTAGTGAAGTGCATTTTTTTTTCTCGGGAGATAAGCGGTGATCCTCCCCTGCTGGATGGCGAGATCTGGCGCCGACCTACCGTCGGCTAGTGGGGTTTGCCCCTAACCAGGACTCTCCCACCAGCGGGGCACCGCCTCAGCTCCCAAGCTCTAAGCTCCCGACTAGTCTTCCGGAATATGTGGTAGTGTAGTGCATGTTAGTGTAAGTGTGTGTGTAAGGGGAGAGGATAGGACAAGGAAGAGGAAGGACAGATCGCTCGCGGTCCGCGGCCCTTTTGGTAGGGTACTGCTCCGGCATTCGCCTGGTGTTGATCGGAGAAATCACGGAAAAAATTATTATTATTATTATTATTATTATTATTATTATTATTATTATTATTATTTCATCTTTCAACTATTAATATTTAAATGGTTGGGAAGCGATTCTGAAACTCAAGAAAGCGTGCGCACATGATTTTCTCCTCCATACGTCACATACAGTTTTTGACTAAATAAGTAAATATGTAAATATATACAAGGGAAATGGAGCTTCACAATACTTCGATTTTTCTATAGCGTCCGATGACGTTAGGTCATTGATATACCTCCTGCTATATTAGATGAATCTTTTTAATTAATTCGCGAACGTCCTTCTCAACGGGGCTCGTTGCGCCAGAAATGTGCTTCCCACTGTTAGAAAGATTCATTTTATAAGAAAGGAGGTGTAACAATGAATGTCTCTCACAGTGGTAAGCACATTTCTGGGACCACGACCCGCTTTGAGAAAGACGTTCGCGAATTAATCAAAAAGATTCATCTAATATGGTAGGAGTTTTAACAATGACCTAATGTCATCGGTCACTACACAAAAATCGAAGTATAACCGCATGGAAACTATTGAATGAAATACAGATATTTATACAGTAATCCATCATTTACACAAATTCCACGGAACGGAAAAAATCGTAGTTCCTCTTATAAAATTTCGTGTTATCCGAGTATTATAAATGTTCGTATTACTGTAATCCCATGCCAAAACCGAAGTTTTGTTCGTGTTACAACGAAATTCATGTTAAGTCAGTTCGTGCTAACGAGGATTTACTGCACACGACTGATGTAATGACGTTTCCGGGCACGACAACTGTCAAGGTAATGAGACCTAAGGGGACTACACTACCTTAGTATTGTGCATATTTTTCCGCGAGAGATGGAGGATATCTTCCCCGGTTATTCGCGAGATTCGGAGCTGACCTACACGTCGGCTTGCTGGGTTTCCCCAGCAAGGTGCCTCCCACAAGCGGGGCACCGCTCCAGTCGGCACAAGCTCGAAACTCTCGACTGGTCTCCCGACATGTAAGTATGGCTCAGAATCGGACAAGGAAGGTGAAAGGACAGATGGTCCGTGGCCCTTTTGTTAAAGTACTGCTCCGGCGTTCGCCTGGTTTTGATCGGAGTAACCACGCAACACTTCCAATCAGAAGAACCGGTGCTAGAATTCTCCAGGCAGCGACTGAATTAGACCTATCTAGATGGTATCGAAAATCCTGCAATCGGCTGGACTCGAACCCTAGGACCTTCCGGTCAGAGACACTGCAGAGGCATCAACTGATGCCCTGAGCCACCTAAACCGGGTCGGTACGTGTGTGAGCGCTCGCCACAAACGGATGGGGAAATGCAGCTTCTGTATGCGTATGGGAACAATTGGATGAAATACATATATTTATAATATTACAACACAAGACCGAAGAATCATTTTGATCAGGTGTCATTAGCAACGCCTCACTACAAGACATCCCTATTAATTAATATACACAACTCAACAGTACATTAATATACACAACTCATTTCCGGATGACATGAAACAATTAAAATCGATACACAAGTTTATAGACCAAGCAAAATAGTTTCGGTTCCATAAGAGTTTTTATAAATTAGACATTATTCTGAAAAACAAAACCGGAAATTCTTATTTTAATAATAGAGTTAATGCACCAATGGCAACTTCAGCGGTTTGATTCTAAAAGACAAAATACATCTGTGTTTGCAAATATTGTACTTCGTTCTGTAGGTTAATGGCTACCATCTCGACCTGGTTTCAGTTTTCCTCGATCTTTTAGACAAATACTCAGATGCCCTCTGGTTTTGCTTCTGGACGTAGATAAGCTTCACTGCGAGCGCTTTCTACAGCTTCCGGGCACTAGCAGCGAGAGAAGTAGTGTCAGGGAAAAGGATTGTTTTTTAATAGTAATATTATACAATCAAATTACGTTCATCATAATTCAACTAAGAACTGCAAAAGACAGGGTCAGGATTCTGAAGCTTAAAAAAACGTGTGCAAATGTTACTTCATCTTCATACACCACAAACATTTTTTATCGTTTTTACGATAAAAAAAATTATTACGACGAAATGGACACAAATTACATTTATGGTGCAACATAAAAAATAACTTAAAATACATTTCAATTTAGTTTGAACTGAAATATTAAATTATTTTAAAATTCCTGAACATGTATCAAAGATACGCCATTAAAGACTGCATGGAGTTTTCAAACGGGAAGATGATTCCCAAAATCAGAAGATCCGATAAAAGAGCGCCTACGTCCTGGGCATGTTCGATACATAAATGGCAGCTACCAAAGGAAACCACAGATGAACGTTCTGCCGCACCAGTGACGTTTACATGTGTGCAAAACACTTTGACAAACATTAAAGATACACAGTAAATGAAAGTGTCGATGTTCGTCTACTAACGACAACAGTAGAAACCCTAGTATGATCGAAAAACATTGGAGGTTAAATGAGGAGTGTGAAAGTTTCTGATAAAAAAACATTTAACGTAGATCTTAGAATATACAGAAATAAAAATGGATTAAGAAAAATTAAATGTTCCCGAAATGAATGTGCTGAAAATGATGTAAACGAAATAGTCAATGCATGTAATAAAGAAACATTTTTAAAAAAGCGGAAGAAAGATAAATGAGCAAGAGAAAAAGAACTGAGATAAAAGAGAGAGCAGAGGAGTAGAGGGAGAATTAAATGAGGGGAGAGAAAAACGAGAAGAGAGGGAAATATAAGAGAGGCAAAGGAAAGTGAGAATGTGAGGGAAAGCAAGAAAGATGGAGGGAAACCTGTAAACATAGCGTGGAATACAATCTTCGACTCTTAAGATCTGCGGTAAGATCGTCGAAATCTGGGTATAGGATATCCTGTAGATTATTGTTGAACTTATTCCGGTCGCGGTTTCCTGAATGTGGGTGACCTTCTACAACCATATTCTTATTCATCGGAAATGCGTCTATCCTGAGCAAAACACTGAAAGAAAATATGTTGACCACATTTCATGACTAAAAGAAATGGGGCACACTTTCTGATCTCATAAAGATGACACTTTAAATTTAATAAACAGCACAAGAAATAATTTGAGCATACTAAAAAGAAATAAATATTTCGTCAATGCTTCTGTACGAATACAATTGAAATGCTATTTTGTGGGTTTACAATTTCTTAAGTGATTTCATTAACAGTTTTTCCTTTCACTCTGTGGTGCGAATGCATCTTGCAGAAGAAAGTTCAGGAACAGTGCCCATATCAAATATTCGCAAGTAAATTATTTTGTTCTTATTTGATTTTTGCTTTGGATCTGATCATATATTTTCAAGTTCATTTTATTCCAATTTTCATATTTTCCTGCATATTTTCCGCATGATAAATTCATATCTGTTTCACGGATTCATTGGGAAATCACTAAAAACATTGTTAATTATTGAATGACGGTCACACCTGCAAATAGTCACATTGTATTAAAAGAAGAGATGCCTCTGATCGTCTTCGTTCTTCCACATACTTGAATAGGATAGATCAGTATCCGATTTTAACCAGAATCTACAGGTTTGGAGTTTATGAAAATCCACTTAATAGTGCGACATGATGACCGGATAAAGATCTTGCTCTAAAGAATTATAAGAATGAATCACATCAGAACGTATCGTATCATCAGATAGCAAAATGAAGTAGCAATTACGTCAACAGCACGTCATCTCTGTATTCCGAGAAAATATAAGTAGAAAGGAATGTTGCAGCTTCTCGCAAGGTTTCTTCCTGACGACCCTCATGTTGCGTGTTGAAAAGCTTGGTCTTCCGCCGCACCGTGCCATCCTCTCTTTCTCCTCATTAACATGCTAGGTGCGCATGGAGAAAGTAGAGGGAGCCTTGTTGAAACAACGTTCTCTCTTCCGAATCGAAAATCTTCTGGCCTGTCGAATGGTTACTTCAGAATTATCCTGCATACTATATTAATCGGGAAACCTGTGTGTGACCATGAGTTCGTGTGTCCGTGGATCTTCCGGTACACCATTTGGAGCAAGTCAGGTGTCACTCGATTCGTCTCGGTCTACTGGTGGAGAACCGACTATTTCTATCAGGTTCTTTCAGAATATTCGAAGAAATTTAAAAAAAACTGCGGGGGGTGTAAGATTCTGAAACTTTGTTGTTGTTGTTGTTGTTGTTGTTGTTGTTGTTGTTGTTGTTGTTGTATTGTTTTTCATAAGTCACCTAGAGGTGATCTTCGATTCTCGCTTCGAGTCGTGATTAGATTTCTCTCGACAAGAATAATTTGGCACTATTATTAGGTGAATCCTTCTAGAATATTCTGAAAGAATACAGGAAGACACTTTCCGTAGGGTTTGACGATACCTACAGTGATGAAACGCCGCTGTGAGATACTAGTATATTGTCCTTCCGGCATAACATTTTGCACTGCAGAACGCATATATTTAGTAGGTATTATAAAGTAATTTCTCCTCACTCCGTCAGCCTTGTTCCTGACAATTTAAATATTCTTTATTTAAGATTTCATTCTCAAATGTGTTTTCTATATTACAAATTATAAATGGCTTTGCAATGACTGCAGGTAACGAATGAACATCTTAATTCGGTTCTCTTCCATGATATAGTAACGTACTGAAGAAAATCAAGTTTATAATTTTCCCTCAGGAAATAAAAATATAATAATAACGTAACAATAACAACAGCAACTTGGAACAAGAAATGTTTCATTGGTCTTAGAAACTATATGAACAATAAATACATTCATTTCAAATTTTTTATAAAATTTCAGATTTTCCTTACAATTTATTAGAAATAATATACACCTATCGTAAAACAATTATACAATATTACAGGAGCAGAATCTGCAGTAAATGCAAAAGGAAGTCGACAAAATATGAAAAGAGCACTGTCAATTTAGGACAATGACGGGATTGCTTTTTGGAGGTTAGTTATTGCAGAAACGTAAAGTTCTTAACTGTATTTTCTATTTCATACTCTCTTAAATGTAAACAAGTGTGACGTAAAAAGTACATTACTTTTTGAAAAAACGTTAAGACATTCGGACCTGTAGATTTCACATACAGGGTCAGTCACGTAACTTCAGCACTTGCTGTAATTTTTGAACGATTGAAGTTATTGCAATGCAGTTTTCATGGAAGTGCCTGAGAGAATGAGGCTAATTGATTTATTTATTCGTTTCCATTTTATCTCTTGTATTTTACGAGACAATGAGGTAAATTTGTTTCTGTTTTTTTTTTCAAATGCAACTATACATATTTTATTAGTCTATCATGACGAGCGAAAAAAAAAACCTCAAGGATATACATATTGCCATAAGTTAGATAAGCATATTTTGAGTAATTTTTATTTTTTGCGACACGTATTTAACGGATTTTTTTGAATGTAATAGTCCACCTTCTAAGGTCAGGCAGAGCTCTCCCTGCTAACCCGCGCTCGGGTCGTTACAATATCCCTTAAAAACGAGTCGCGAAAAATCAAAATTACGCAAAAAGTGCTTATCTAACTTATGACAATATGTATATCATAAGATTCGTCTTTTTATTCGCCCATCATTGTCGATTAAACAAATATACATAGTTTTATTTGAAAAAAACTAAATTACCTCAATATCTCGTAAAATACAAGTGAAAAAGTGGAAACGAATACATACATTAATTAGTCTCATTCCCTCATGCACTTCCATCAAAACTGTATTGCAATAACTTCAACCGTTCAAAAATTACAGGAGGTGCTAAAGTTCTGTGACTCACCTATATTGGGAAGTTTCAAAGCTGTTATTATCGATATTAATATGAAGTTTGTAAACAGATAACGAATAAAAGGGGCGACTCTTACGACCATCTGCACTTTTCCAATTTTCACAATTATTTTTGAAAATTGGTCGAGCACTTAATTCTGAAACAGCATAAGTTTCTCTCTTACGCTAAAAAGTATTTCTTTAATTGATTGTATTTATTTAGTCAAAGAACAGTAAAAACTGTATGTGACGTTTGGGAGAGAAGCATCATCTGTGCGCGTATTTAATTGAAGAGTTAAGGCACAATCCGACCGAAAATGTGAATGACCCTCCAATAGGTTATGAAAGCTCGTCCAAATAGACACTGTTGGGTTCAGAATACTGCCTAATTAAAACGTAATGAAAAGGTTGCGAGGAAGAGAGGGCTCTGCCTTTTAACTCTTTAGTCTGGTCACAGAAACCGGCGATATTAAAACGCTTCACCAGAAGCAAGAGTCCGAAAATCATGATGCGTTCACATTAACGCATTTACGTTATACTCCGATTTAAACATAGTGTCACTTCAAGGTGACGAGCTGGTCGGAGAAGGGCAAAAAGTCGTCTAATCGGGAGATACATTACAACCTTCATTTTTGAAATAGGAGCTCCCGATTGAATGACAACGTCGTCCTCACTTTCCACTTGAGAACTTGAAGTGCCAAAATATTTGAATCTGAGTATAGTTGCCATGCTAATTTCGAACTGCGAACCATTTTTAAGTTAACGCAAAAAGATGAATAGTGCCTCGGTGTCAAATCCAGTCTTCTCTATCACGGTGGGATCCATTTCTTCAACTGCTTTTGTCACTAGTAATCTATCCTAATATTTTTTGTGGAGCAATCGTGACAACTCTGGTCACTTTCGTATCCTGCTTAAGTTTGCATAGTTTTCGTATCAGTACCAAAGTCCAAGCGTCCAGCCACGACTATGTTACGGTGAAGAAACAAAACGAGTTATAAATATTAAAATCAAATTGAAATTACGTGGTTTTACTCATTATAGGAAGGCTATTGGCTTTTTCTTCTTGAAAATTTATGGAGGTGGTCTCTAGAAGAGGATAGAATGCCCTCGACTCGGAATACCCGACTTGACCATTATACATTATTTGACAGAGTAAAGAAAAGTATTCAGTATCGTCAATAGCCCGCTGCACCTCTCCTCCTGACTAAAAGGTGTAAAACATTTTTTTACATTTTTATCGTTTCCGAATAAGAGATTTCTTAAAAGAAAGAATGCATTTAAATAAGATTCAATACCTCTTCTGTACCGGGTGTCCCACCAACCATAGACCACCCCCGTATCTTCTAAACTGCATAATATGAAAATGCATTTTGGCTCAAAAATGCGGAATCATGGGACAAGTAACATTCTATAAAGATATTGTTCGTTTTATTTTTAGTTCTTGTGACATTTAATCGTATGAAATTTTTCAAATGGAACTGTATATTTTTCTCACTAGCAATAGATAAATCATAAAAACAGGAATTAATTCACGTATAATTTGGAAATATTTGGATATTAATTTTAGTATAAAATTATATTTTCTGATACGATATTTTGAATTAGACAGACAATACTTTGGTATTTGGTAGCCCCTGCGAACAATGGCCTATTAAGGGAAGACGGAACACTGGAAGAGACTACAGCAATCCATGGTCTTGACACGATGAACACAGGAACAAAAATCAATATTTACAATCCGAATGAGAAATTTCTTTCATCGATTCATCAGAATTGAAAATTTGGTCAACTGATTAAAAATCTGCTATGCTCATGTCTTCCGTTTGTGTAGTGCGTTTTATATCTCGGAGGTAGAGATGTTCTTTTCCCCCTGGAACGTGCGATTCGGCCTCGATCTACACGTCGTCTTACAGGCGTTTCCCCTATAGATGTCTTCGCAAGTGCGTCATCGCCCCGCAGGACGAGCTCTAAGCTTCCAACCGGTTTCTAGGCGTGTGCGGTACTGTAAAGGACGTAAGGATAAGTGTGTGTAAATGGAAGGAAAGGGATAAGGATGAAGAATGAAAGATCGCCCGCGATCCATCTCCCGTTTGTTGGGTCACTGAAGCGGTATTCGCCTGACACTGATCAGAGAAACCACGGAAAACTATTGATCTGTGCAGTCAACGGCTAAAATTTTCCTCCTGACAACCAGAGAGAGATGGCTCAGTGCATCAACTGATGACACTGCAGTGCCTCTGACCGGGAAGTCCTAGGTTCGAGTCCCGACAGTGGCAAGATTTTCGACACTAGCTTGTCAGCTAGCTCGAATTAAGTCGCTGTCTGGAGGAGAATTCTAGAGGACGGCTGCTCTGTTCGGTAGTTTTTGCGGTTACTAGTTGAATGCCGGAGGAGGACAGGAACAAACGGGTCATGAACCGCGCGCGATCTTTCCTTCCTCTTCCTTGTCCTTTCCTCACCCCTTACTTACACTAACAAGCATTACACTACTACCCATGCCGGAAGACCGGTCGGGAACTTACAGCGTGTCCCGGCTGGAGCGATGATCCACTGGTGGGAGATTGTTGAAAACAACCAGGGGACTTTACACTTACGGGACTAATGACCTCAATAGTTGACGTGCCCAGAATCCCAATCAACCAATTCTCGTGACAACGGCTGACTTCAAACTTGCTGCCAAGCTAGTATCGAAACTCGACGACGGGACTCGAGGCCTAGGACCTCACGATCAAAGTCGCTGCAGAGACAGCAGCAATGCTGGCTCGGAGCTGAACTGGGCCAGTAACAATGATACACATACATACTCACACGAAGAGAAACATTCTCGAAATTCTACGTAAATAAGGTGGGAAGGTTAGCAAACTAGCGCATGTCACAGAACACGAAGGAAAACTTAAATGTGACTCCCAAATGCAAAATGAAACTCCCAAATGCAAAGAGGAAATGCTATCATCATTACAGAAGTCTCCACCGTAAAAGTCTGTCGTCATGTCTTTTTCTTTGTTCAAAATACAATTTCGTGACAGATGTGGCCTCTAATTTTTTCCGCAACTTGTCAAGATGGGCATTACAGTTGTATGAATTAAACCTCCTAAAGGACACGAAAAGTCTCCTATCTAGGTCAAGAACAACCGAATCATGTACACGGAACATGATCGCTTCAAATGACCCTTTCTAAGTAAGTGTTTTGAAGAACAGGCAGACACGAGTGTGTTTCTGATATTAGTAAAAATTGGCAAATACTGCTAAATCTGCAAAATAATAAGATTACTACATGAACTTTATCAAGAAATATCCAATAAAGTAACCCAAAGTACCTCCACACTACAGAGCAAACTCGTACAAAAGACAGAATTAAAGGATTGAATAACCGTTCAGATATGTGAAGTTCACCTCCATACGTTCGAATTTTTAGTCAGACACGCCAGTTTTCATTTTATTACTGCTGGGGAGAGAAAAATGTAAGTCACTAGGATATCTGTTTGCCAAGAAAGAAAATAATGACCCATTTTCATGAATAGAGGTCTGAGAGCAAGAACAATGTGAGGAATTTATGGCACTACTGGCGTATCTGCACTACTTTTGTTAACTGGCGCTTCCAAATATGTGGTTTTAATATGATTAGATTGAATACTTTTTCATATCTCAAAAAGAAGCTATAAAGCTTAAGCGATGATTTTTAATGTTTTAACGCATCTAATAAACACTTGTTTACACAACGTTTCTGTCAAACTCGGCCCTGAGGCACCTGATAAAGTATACTTGTTAAAGCAAAGCGGTTAGATTTCGATGACACTAATAATATGCTAGAGCGATTATTGTATCTAAAAGGCTCTTCAGAATGCAAAGAACACTCGATTAGTAGGTGAACGAAAGTCATACGCATAGATAAATGTCAAGGTGTAATACTGTAGGGCGACTTCAAAACAATCTATTAGATTACTAACAATTTCATTAATTTTTATTTCCATCCGAAGGATAAATTACAATTTACGCTGTGATTTTTTATTTGTAAGTGAAATTTAAAATTTAAAATGGAATTCAATTGTTGAACTAAAATATTGTAATTTGCCAATATTCTTGATTTTGTGAGGGAACAATATTTCGGACGAAACAGTTTCAAATTCATTACAGTATGCCATCCATTTTCAGTAAAACATTTTTTTGATCCCTAACGAAAAAGTGGATAATTCTTGTTCCTATGTGTAGTAAATAACTTTCTCTAACACGTTGTGTAGTCAGAATCGCTCTTTTTCTAGTCTTTGATACCGAAAAATTTGTTTACGACAAAACGTCTCTCCGTCTGCTCATCCGTCGGTGAAGTATCTAAATCGTACTTAAAATTTTTTACCAAAAGTGGAGTACTCCCGTCGATCTGGTTGATGTAACGATCCTTGATTTTGAAACAGACATTTTTATTCGGGAGTACTTTACATCAAACATCAGAGACATTTTCAAAATTTTCTAAAAAATGGTAACAATTTTTTTTATTGTTTATTATATAGAGATAAGTATGATTAAACACGATGCAGATACGATGTTTATTCAATTTCTTCAGTTTTCGAAAATTATTAAAATAAAAATTTTCGGCTTCTCTTTTAAATTGAATGAAGTGTTACAATAGGTTCAAAATAAGAGTACTTTTCGCGTTATTTTGCATGAAATAAAGATGAATTTAAAAACAAAACTTTATCAAAAACTTCAATTTTTTTCTTTAATTCTTTTTTTCTCCGGATAGAGCAAATGTCGCAGGTCTAATTTTCGTTTAACTCTGAGTGTTTTCCAAAACTGCAAAATATGCAAATAATACGACAACGTATGTGCTATTTTTGCTTCACTAGTTGTAGGTTTGGTCAGTCTGGTCTTGCTTTAACGTCTGTCTCTGAAGGCAACACTTTGCTTCATATGTAACGCTCAGGAGCCTGCTCGCAAAAGATCGTTAAAATTACGATTGAGAATAAACCTATTTTCAACAAGCGTGAAATTATCCCTTTCAAGGAACACTATCACATTCAGTCTTTATTAAAGCGATTCGAAAAGGTAGGTAACAGGCGACTTATTTCGCATTGTTGTTAAGAATCGTTAATTAAGAAATATGTATCGTAAAATTATAAGTATTAATGGTTCAAGGTTTATGCTTTTTCTCATCACCTAACAATCGAAATACAAAGCATCTGTTTCATGAGTACTGAAAAGAGTGACAAAAGAAAACTATTTTAATCGAGCGACAAATTACTTAAACGAATGGAATCATAAGACGTTATTTCGAAGTAACACGCAATCTAATATCAATTTTACCCGCCGGCTCAATTTCGAGACATGGACCGAATAACCTGTGTTTTTCATAAACTGGAATATGAATACCGTCGTACATACTCTCCGATACTCAGTTATCAAAGCCCTATGAAAAGCGATTGGTTAATAACTATTAAAAATACATTTTTGCGTCTAGACGATGCAGAGTACTATAATTAAAGCATATTGCTTAATATTCTTTTAAAACCGAACGGTTTCTTGTTACGGAGCATGACAAATGTATCATGTATTTGCATAGTTTCGTCACAGTTGTATTTTGTGACAAACCACCAGCCTAGCTGAACCAAGATTTCTTTAATTTTTAGATACGAACCGAATTACCAGCATTTTTTACAAATTGTAATATGAAGCCCCGTCATACAACTGCCCGCGTGAAAAATAACATTTGAACGTTTTCTACAGCAACAAGCAGAATTGATACAATGGAAGAGTTTGAAGAAATTTTTCACATAAATATATGCTTTTGATATCTTGCCGTTCTCTTATCTCCTGTAAGATCCACTAAAACATGAGGTGGTAGAGAAGAGACTTTATTGACATACGAACTATAGCGACATGCGACGAGAAACACATTTGGCATGATATGAAGGGTTATTATGAAGTCATGATATTCGTTAAGGGTAAGAAATGGATTAATATTCGCATCTTAACGACAGATGGCTTTCCTCTTGCCGACTCGAAAGCTATTTTTCTGTGATTTCGTATCCATATTCCTACCTATCCCCTATGTATCCATTAAATTTAATATCAGCGTATGAGAGGTCCGACATTTAAAATATACGAATTGAAACGAGCGAATTCCACCTAGTTGAATGATATGTCAATATTTTCATTCTACAATGGTGTTTTGTAATATAAGATGGAATAGTTACATTGTTACCCTAAACAGAGGCAACATCAGCTTTTAATTACTCGAGAAATGGAAAACATTCGCGAGTAAGATCATTCATTTTTCACGAACAAAACATCACAAAAATATTTTTTGTATTAAATCAATTTGACATTTCATTCAGTTGGTTGATGTAGTAATTATTATTACGAGAAAGAGGAAATATTATTTCTTGTCACTCAAGTAAGTGTACAAAAGTAAGAAACCAACATAGCTACACTTGTGTAGGATAATGGTCGGAGACCCGCAACGTCACAAGATTTAAATCATGTTTCTTAAGCTGATTCATAATAACTTCACTGGTGCGGTTGTGTGCAATGTAAGCACACGCCTAGTGAAACTTGTGTCTCAACTATCCTCCGCATGGTTGAACACGATGGAATGGGTCAATGAACGCAACAAAAACAAGTCGGAATGCAGACAGAGCATCTCGCCGTGCCCTCACCCCGCCCACATGGCGCATAGCACGATGCAAGCAGGAGGGTGTACCATTGCGAATTTCCCAGTAGTGCAGTCATGACGCATGGGGCCCATGAGTGAGACGATTTTTTTTAAAGAGCACGAGACCATTCTTTAATTGAAAGGCATGGAGCAGTAACGAGACAATAGCACTGTATGTGTCCTGCAAATATGAATATCTCGATTTTCGAGAAAGTGTGGGATATCTTGTTACTATATGTCTTGTTAATATGTATGAAGGGCTTCGGGAAGTTACAAGATGAGGCACACTTCGACCAAAATTGAGATATTAATATTTACGAATAGCGGAAGGCTTGTTGTGTCCTGTATGGCATATCTTGTTACTTCATAACGCCTTTCAATAGTAGGATTCTCTATCTCTAACATTAATGTACAATGAAATGTTATTTATAAAACGGGTTTCTATAGATATTGATTACTGGTTTATTCTTGTTTTTTTGATATTCCAGCAATATAAATAAAGAGACATTGCCTTCACCAACCTTTTTTATCCATTAAATTAGTTGCTTTCAATGGGTTAGCTTGTTCATTATCATAATTAATGAAGATATCCAGTACTTTTCATCGTACAAACAAGACTATCATGTAAATCATTTACAGGGAGTTTTCCAAAATATATATTCTTCATCGATCTGACTCAACTTCAGAACTTGCGATTTTGAAAGAAATATATTTATTTTAGGAGTTACTTTATGAAGTTTTTAGGACATTTACAATTTCTTTTCAAAAACTCCTTCAGATTCCTTTTTACATTTCTTGCTCCAATACATCAAATTCTCAAAATAAACACCTTGTGCAAATTTCAGATTTTTTTAAACATCTCTAACTATTACAGAAGTACATTTTTGTTTCTTTATGCAATTTATTCGACAATATTAGCACTTTCAACTTGTTGATTGTCTTTGTTTTTTGCTGTTGTTTTTTCTTCAGAATATGAGTAGTTCTCGCGTAATATTGAATCAAATTAGGTCATTTTTTTTAAACAAACGTTTACGAGTGTTCTCAAAATCGGCTTCACATTTTTCCTTTAAATGTGTACGTATAAAGAGCAATGCACTAAATTACGTGGCAAAAGTCTAGTTTCATTTAATATTTGAAATATTAAAAAGTCCATAGTCTTCTTCTTCTTCTTCTTCAGAGTAAAGAGATGTCGCAAGAAGGGAACAATTTATCATTTGTTTTTCCACAAATGCCACTAAAAAATTAAAGTTAAATATAAAAAAGAAACATAAAATCGACTTCGAAATATAAAAAAAATATATTTATCTTAGCAAAACGATTGTACTGTAATGTCTTTGTTGAATCAAATACTAAACGCGGGTTCGTAATTATTATTATTTTTTTAATTTTAGCTGCGTTTTGTATTTCGAATTGGCATTTACATCTATAATTTTTATTTTTACTCACCCGTTAATGAAATATGCTAGTAAATAGTGAATGATCTATTTTCATACTATTTAGTAAATCTTCTATTGCACATATTTCAGTCACGTGAATGATTATGTTGAATCACATTCATGCCAAACTAAATTGTGCAATTTGGTCGATGAGTAACATGTAGAAATTATTCACTCTCATTTCACCAACGTTGGCTAATTTGTGTTGCGAGTGTGGTACTCCGTATTTTTGTCATTCTGCCAACTGGAGAATGTTTGCGTGACACTAATTATTTTGCTAAAATTCAAGAAAGTTTTCTTCAGAACTTCTATTTAAATAAACATTATTCAGAACAATTATTCTTTGTTCAAAAGTTGCTATATTTACATAAGATGTTAAAGCGGCGCCACACATTCGGCATTCGGCGAGTAACGAGCGTCTTCTCTCCGAACCCTGAGTAGTGTGGATGAGCTTACTATTTGCCGAGTGACGAACATTCGGTGCTTGCCCTACTCACCTTGTGTCGGTCTTTAGGACGTATCAGAGGGAGCGAACAATCGCCAAACACATTAGCTGCTCGGTATTGGGCGAGCAGTAGCTCGTTGCTCGGCGAATGTATATGTGGAGCCGCCTTTACAAGCGAATCGGTCTTTTGGCCTCATCCAAGGAAGCGAACATTCGCCTAGCACCGCGACTACTCGAGATGAGGCGAAGTCTCTCGATACTGGTCGAATGTATAGAGTCACCTTTGTACATCGAAACAAAACAAACCACTTCTAAGAACTATCCCTACTCTTGAACTGCACTCACTGAGCTGACACTCATGAAATAATACATTTCGCAGAGCGATGCTGTTTTCGGTGACCTTTCATGTAGCCACATAACCATTCAAATTTAGCCGATTTATGGTGTATTTTAATGGAAGAACCTACATAATGTTTGGCCCAGAGAGCCAAGAGTGTGTGGGCAATATTCTCGGTTCATGTCCGCAGACGATTATTTTGACAGGTCCCACAACACTTGACCATATTAATGAAAGTTTTAAAGAATGATTTAGTTTGTTTCCATATCGTCACTTAAAGCAATATTGTATGTACAGTTGCAAATCATGTCACATTTATTGATTGATTGATAGATAGATAGATTAGAGTTTTTGGGAGCATCAACTTCTAAGGTGATTAGTTCGGTTGGTGTAGTGCATGTTCTTTACACGGGAGGTGGCGGCGATGGTTTCAGATTTCGAATGACAGCCAAAATACAAACTTTCGTTGAAATGGCTTTAAAGTGTGTAATACTCTAAAAAGTCCAGGTTTATAGATTATGCCTTCTATTCTTCTATATGTCTTCTTTTATTTTCTCTCTTACTCTTAAATATCTTCTTCTATTCTTATTTTCTGGTGTTGTCTGTTTTTTGGCTTTGATTATTTTTTTTTAGGGGAATCACGTCCCCTTTCGAAAAAGAATCCGATCAAAAGACGAAAGATCGTAGAATAAACGGGTTTCGCGATGTTAAAGAGAATATATCCAATTTTCTGATTCAGTTAAAAGTTAAAAAACGGATGTATTGCGAATTTCCCTTATTTTCGAGGTATAATATACCTTAAGTTCCAGGATCCCTACACCCACTCGTAGTATACGAAGCTGAATGATGAATCAACGTACGAACAAACAATGTAACAAAGATTTAAAAACCTCACTCCCGAGTAATAAAAATCTGTAATATCTGAAACGGCAAACCAATGAAAGTTTTGATTTTATAGCATTGGTAAGGAAATAGCAACGCACACCCCTGACTGTCTACCACAGCTAACAACCAGAGAGCTCAACAAAACGTTCACATAGAGAAGTTGCATTTAAATCCACAAGGGAAAAAACGGTCATTACAGCGCTGGCTTGCTGGGGCCATGAATGAGGGCCACCAGACCAAAAACTAGATGATCATTTACCATCACAACTTAATCTGAATTTCGTTAAGCAAAACTGGATCTGATTTTGATCATAAACTCATCGAATACACATACACACACGAGTCACTCACCAAGCGACTCATCGACTACAAACACCCACACACAGACACACACACACAGACACACACACACACACATATCTTCAATGTGATTTGGCAGAATTAATACAGATAAGGGAGATTGAAATCACAATAGTTTTGATGCCGTTTAATTTAAAACCTTTATCCAGGCAGATTTCGGGAACAAGTTTTTCCCATCATGAGTGGCTATTTTTCAGAAGCATAAATAATGGTTTAAAATTAAATACCACTGTGGAATAACACTTAATTAAATTACTAATTAAATAACATAGTAACAATTCTACCGTGGCTAATCTCTCTCTCATCCGTATTAATAACGGGTCACCACAAGATGTCCGCCGCGACCGCGGAACGGATCGGGCAGAAGCGCCGCGCGCGTGGCGCTACTCACGGCCGTGGCAGCACTCGACGCCGCGCTTCTGCTGCGCGGGGCAGAGGCCGCGCGTGGCCGCCAGCTGCCCCTCGGGGCACTCGCTCTCCCCCCCCGGCGCGCAGGCAGGGCTCCTCGTGGGTCTGCACGGGCTCCGCCACGGACGCCGGGTACTCCGCCCCCGCGGCCGGCGCCGCGCTCGACGACGCCACCGCCGCGTCCGCTTCTGCGGGGACAACACCACGCCAGTAAAGAACCTGCATTTGGACTTTCTCGTGATTTATTTATTTATTTATTTTACGTCAAAAAACAGTTGAAACTGCGTATGGCGTGCTATGGGGAGAAGTGAATTCTGTGCACATTTTCAAAATTCTCTGATCCCTACACTGAAACATATACTACATAAATTTTGAAAATTAAAAAAAACGCTCTCATGTAATAAAATCTATTTTCAACGATAAATAAGCAATAAATTTTGAGCTCTTATCCATGATGTCCTTCGTCAAGGAATAATACATGGAAACGATAATTTGAATAACTATATTTCCCAATGAATTCTAGAAGACGTGCACAGATAATGAAGTTACATTTATGGCCAGAAGCAAAACAAGGGGCCATCTCAGCATTTGCTCAATGGGTCAGGGAAACTGGACGAAAAACCTGATCGAGATGGGGGTCATTGACCCGGAGGCTGCAGTACAATACTTGTCACATCTTGTTTATACACATTTATACAGTCCAAATGGTAAATAATTCTTTATGTATCGTTGTTAAAATTAATGTTACTTTTCTTGTGATGCTCAGTGATTTCTTCGTACATAGATAGATTTGGTTTATTTAGCCTTGTCGGCTATTTGATATATAAATACATATTTACATACATTATTTTCATCTATAGGTATACTAAAATAATTTTTCTACTTGTATTATGTATGTTTACTATGTATACTACTGTATTTTATAATTTTTCCTTTCAAATTCTTTAATTTGTTCACGATTTTTTATTTCAAACGGTAATGTATTATATAATTCAAATCCTGTGTCAAATAATCTATTTTTTGCCTGTACAGTTTTACTGAAATTACTTACTAAATGTTCTGCTTTTTTTTTTTTTTTTTTTGTTTTTTTTTTCTTTTTTTTTATTTTTCAACCTAGTACTGGAGTGTATCTATTGTATTGAATTATTACCCTCATGGCTCTATTTTGCTGTATCTGAAGTTTTTTAATTTCAGTTTTTTGGACTCCAACGAGTATTGTTGCACTGTAGTCAAAAGGTGGTGCAATTATGGATTGATAATCAAACATTTGGTATAGCTGTGTATATATTGCCCAATTCTGTTTAAAATATTAATATTTTTTCCAATTTTCTTTACTATGTACTCTATGTAATCTTTAAAATTTAATTTACTATCCATCATTTCTCCCAAATACATTTCGTTTTGTACACCCGCCACCCCACCAGAAGAGAAAGAACTCTTCAAATAATAAGCGATAACTTCAGTCATAATTTAATTTTTTTATGATAGAATTGTCTGGGCAGCAACTACGTGTTTTCAGATGCTGATGAGGTTCTTACGTTAAGAGAATGAAACGTCTATTTTTAAAAAAGTAAATTGTCACTGGAATTATCGCTGATTGAAATTAACCCAATGATCTCTAATGTTGCAGAAAGTACTGTAATCGTGCGCCGGAAAACGGCGAATTTTCAGCAGAAAAACTGGTGGGTCCCTGGGAACTAAAAGGAGCATAAATCATTGTTTCCTTGTACGATAAATTAAAACTTTTTGCCTTTCTTCTCGAAAGAATAGGTCCCTTGAAAATTTTTAAAAGGTTTTATAATTTATTTATTCCATATCAAGTAAAAATTAACATTAAACACATTTTCGACAGTCTTCCAAAGACCGCACCACATCGGCTTCGAGAATGTTTGCACTCCCATCTTCACATCTATTGCGATACAATAAAATTTAATTTAATAACTAATCACACAACAATATTCTAGGTAGGCTTTTTAAGGATTAAAATATTGTATCGATTAAATAAACTTACTAGTAATATTTGTACTTTTAAAATAAGAAATTTTAAGAAAAAACCGAAGAGATTCCTGTTCACTAGTATTCAGTGCGTCCTTTGCTCTCCCAGGAGTTTAGCCATTGTTAAATTTACCTGAAGTACTTTTAATTTTTTTTATACACTGAAAAGGCTATTTCCAGTAAAGATTCATTCGTTTCCTACCAATGTAAGAAAGTACAGCTCACCTTTTTGATGCGATCTTGCTAGCTCACAGACACTTGTATGGAGTATTCACTTAGGGAATTATTCATCATTTATAATGCAAGTTGCAATAATGCAAGAGTGGATTGACTCACCCCAAACAGTTCTGGCACCGTTTAAGGTATTGAAACGCGGTTTCTGACATTCGATAGGTGACAATGGGACTGACTGAATGTCGAGGTTGTGGGCAAGCTTTCTTGAGTTCGTGGGCAGTGCGGAATATCATTTATCATCCTATCTAAGTATCCTATTTACGATGGAACTGAGCCGGAGAATGGTAATAAAATGTGAAGGAAATAAAGTTTCCGCAGCCAGTTTGAATGAATCCTCGATCCGAATCATTTCACATCCAGGCTAAACTTGCCGTCATGTTATTGCTTTCATCAGAACGTAAATGCAAATATTAATGAGAAGAGTAAACGGACACCGCAAGAGAGGAGTAATTAATTAAAGTACCCACAGTGACCAAGAGGTCACCCTAGGTCGAGACTTAAATTTCAGAGCACCGATTTGGGAAAAAGAACATTGAAAGGTATTTATTTGGTTGTGTTATTAAGGAAAATATTCTTCTATTAATGCTTGTATTAGTTGGAAATCACTTGGATTAGTGGCTGTTTTTCTCTTCCTCAATAACACAGAACATCCTCAGCTCCAGGTTACTCGAAGTGGAGCATTAGTCGAAGAACGTGATATCTTCCTCAACGGCACAAACAACAAAATCTTCCATCTAAAACAAGTTACTTGGAAATTTACGAAATACCTCGTAATACCAATGGCACGTGCCGAAGAGATACTTTCATTAGTGCAGCTTCTGTTTATCTTTGTGCACTTTGGGAAAGTTACCATTTATCATTCATTCAATTACCAATAGAACAGTAAGAGCCTTGAAGACCGTGATAGGATATTATAAATCAACAAAATATTTTCTAATTATGAAATTGGTCTTTTCATTTCGAAGGAGTAAAGTGTAGCACTTCAAAAGAGTAACAACAAAATTTAATGTTTTCTTCAATTAACGTTACGAGATTTATTAGGCATTCTTTAATTAGCAAACCAATCAATGTCAGTGAGATAAACAGTGAAATATCCAATGGTAAGTTATTGGCCAATTAACTAGTAGTATAATTACGATGGACTTAAGATATTTCGAACACATATCTGAATTTTTAAAACACTCAATTCATTTTTCTCGCGTATCTGAAAATTTCTAGCTATCAATTTGAAAAGTCTTCCATAAACCTTCAGTATCAATTATTCTAAAAGGGGTAGATAGCATTTGTACCCGAGAACACTCCCTTAAGTCCCACGTATTCTCAATGTGTGTACCCTTACTTGTTATTACTGGAAAATATCTAAAGGAAAAAGATTGGTACTGTTCTTGCAAATACATTGGATTAACATTCGTAATAGCGTTAAGAAATAAGCTAGATATGAATAGTAACCCTAATAAAAAAGATAAGTCACAGTCAGAGAGTCAGTGAAAATTTTCATTGAGGCTTGATAATAAAATAATCCATTTTTAAATACAATTCGATAGTTATTACTAAAAAAATAATAGTACCGAAAAAGTCATATTAAAGCTTCCTAACATCTTCTAACCAACTCCGTGACATTTGATTTCCCGTACACCCCGTCTTTAATCATATTCCTGACGGGACGTCCCCGATCTATCCCTGACGGGACGACCCGCACCCTTTTCCTTGGTTGTAGTGAAATGATGAAAGATAGTTGACTATTCCACTAGTGAAATTAAAACCAATGGTGTTTATATATACATATAAAATGCGGTCTATCTAAAAAAGTTTTTCTTACCGCCCCTTTGGCCTTTCCTATCCCATTTTCCTTACCCCCTTTTACTGGCTTCCTTATAAGCTGGCCCCTCCTTATAAGCTGAGACTGTCTTAGGAGGCGGTATGTATCGATCGCTGTGTTGATGTGCAATAAACCATGTATCTGCAATAACATTAACTTTTTGGTTTTTACATCCTTTCAGTTATTTTCAATATTTGGTGCATTCTAGAACTATGGTGAACGAAATTTCTTTCGTGTAATAGTCCCATTAAATAACTCTCGTGCCTTGGAAATTCTGAGATATTTCCCCTCCTCACTTCGGGGGTCGGGGATTTATCGGTAATTTCTAAAGCACTCGTGGTATTACCTATGATAATGTTATGAGAAAGGTGAAAACATCCATGCTTTTCACGGGATTCGAACGTGCAACCTAGCTTGCAACACTTGCCAAAATAAAATAAAAAACCGAAGGAGATTTTTTTTTTACGATGAAATCGATAAACAAACACTAAAGTAAAGCTATTTCGTAGTTCCAAGACGTTTTGAGTTGTTACATTGAATTTAATTTTTTTCATGAATTTTTGCAACAAGATCCTTTTTTAAGCAAATGGGCGTTTTTACGCAATAAACATAGAACTCTCATGAAATCGATTACCCATTTCAATATATACGAGTATACCGCCATGTTTCTATGCATAGAAGATAGGAAATTATGTAGTCAGTTTTTTTCTTCAGTTGTACAAATATTGCACAGGAAGTACGTTAATTGGTTTCGGCAATACTCTTTTGTCTGAAAACCAACTTCAGTTTCATAACACTTTCATCGCCATAAACACTTCAATAAATTATAATAATGATTTATTTATATTACATACCCTCTTCTCTAGCAAGTTAAAATTATAAATACAATTGATATATTTTATGTATCGTATCTATTTCCGTAATAAATGAAAGCAAAATTAATGCGATGCCATTAGATTTAGAGAAATTAAAGAAACGTTGACCCGAAATTCATTGCTGTTAACATCTGAATATAATTCAGACAAAATTATTTTCGACAATATTCGAATCAAATGTTTTTAACAATAAAATTAGAAACAATATACAAATATAATACAAGAATAAAGATGTTTATTGTTCCCAATTTTATGATTTTCTTTTGCAGTGATTTCTAAAACCTGAATAATAAATATATGTCAGGTACATTGGTTCGTTGAAAACAATAGACTTTGTGTACGAAAAAATTACGCCTCCCTCCTCGACGCTGAGTACTCGCCTTCAGCCGGCGCGCAAACGCCCAGGGCGGCCACGCCCACAAGCAGCAAGACGACGGCGGCGGCGGCAGGGGCTCTGGCGAGCATGGTGGCTGGCTTCGGCTGTCACGTGAGCTGCGAACGACTGGCGGACCTCTCCGGTGCTCTCTTGCAGGTCTCCGTGCGCCGGCCGGTGTTCAACTGAGGCGCCGTTCCCACCCCCTGCAATTTATTCGAGTATGCACCGACGCGTGCATGACGTAAGGAAAGCGATATTCCCCCTTCCCCCACCCCCTTCCCCGTGTGGAACGGGCGAGCTTGTGACACGCGGTTTGACGCGCCGCGTGATAGGTGAATGGGAGCCGACGTCACGGGTTCCTGGAGCCCCATATCAAGTTCGAGAGAAAGCGACAGCTGCGCGGTGACCCACTAGGAGGTCAGAAGCTCGCACCAGCAGAGAAGAGCCGAGGCGACGCGCGCGGCGTCGGCCGAGCCGGCAGGCCGCCGCCCGCGGGGTCGTTCACTCGCGAAATGGCGGGGACGGCAGCGGCGACGGTAATGGCGGCGGCAGTGGAGGACGGGACGTGTCCAGGACACGCACAGACAATAGCAGGGATTGGAAGACGGGCAACGGGTACTGCAAGGACAGTGCGGGTGTGTGGGAAGGATAGCGATGACGTCAACGTGCGAAATATTTGTGGTAATGGTCGTGTCGCACTGGCGGACATGTACGGTCCTTCACTTACCTCACGAGCCAATAGGTTCTGTATTAACATTTAAATACTAATTCGTGCGACATGGATTCCGTTCATTCAAAGCGCGTGTCGGCTCTCCCGCCCGTCCGTGCGTCCATCGCTCAATTCCCCTTCCCCGGACCCCTTCCGGTCCACCGTTTGGGACAAACGAAGTGTCATTCAACGCGTGCCGCCTTCTGGTAAGGAACCGGCCACGCTTTTGTATCATTTTAATCTAATTTTGTAAAAATAAAATTAATATCAAAACACTTCTCAAACTCTTGAATGCGTTGGAGAGGACACTCTCAGCTAGTTAGTAATATTATAGTGTTTCCTTCATATTCATGTGAATACTACCTAGTCACTTTTAAAGCCACCGCCTCCTTATTTGCACTGACAGCGTAAAGTGAGGTTCGTTGATTGACTGATCGATTGATTCGAGTTTTTCGGGGTGCGTCAACTGTTAAGATCGTTAGTCCCACAGATTATAACTTTTTTATCGTGGGAGGTGGCGGTGATATTCCCACGCTTGATGGCGAGACTCACCATCGACCAACTTCCCCTTACGAAGTTTTCCCTAACCAGGTATCTCCCACCTGAGGGGCACCGCCCCAGCCGGGAAAAGCTGTAAGCTCACGACATATGTGGTAGTGTAATGCATGCAAGTGTATGTAAGCAAGGGGAGAGGATACTACAAGGAAGCGGAAGGAAAGATCGCGCGCGGTCCTTGGCCCGTTTTTACGGTACTACTCCAGCATAGCTCCAACTTTGGTGTTCATTGAAGAAAGAACAGAAAACTACAGACTCATAGGAATATATGCAGCTAGACCCATTCGAGAGAGCTATCCCAAGGCAGCGTCATTGGTAACGAACATTTATTAGCTGGAGGAGATTCAATTTAATGTATTTCTTAGGAATATTTTATTCGCACCCGGTGAATATTCTGTATTAAAATATTTCATTGTAAAAATTACTTCAAAAATAAATTAGCATAATTACTAAAGGTGCTAGTTTACTAAGTAAATCATAATTTTCATCTTACATGGAGAGCAATTTGTCAATTCCTGACCCTTTCTTTTTCGAAAACTACTCACTCTATTACTCGTACAACATCGACAATCACGCATGTTCAAATGCGACAATCACGCATGTGAACATGTCTTCTAAAATCAAAAACACAATCTATTCGGGCAAAACTCCAAATAACTGACATACTTTTTGTCAACAAACAGACGGTTACAAATTATAATGCACACGAAATCACAAAACAGCTCTTAAAAAGTGTGGACCGAACTCAATGAGGATGGTGTTTCAATGAATGACTTTTTTTGTGAATTGAGAAGTCATACTCGTATAGTTGATTTTGAGAATTTAGTTATTTTTATTCAAATAAATGATTGATTTAATTAACAATCACAATAACGATTAATTTATTTTGAAAATAATTAAATTGAGATTTCTTCACACGTCTTGTAGAATGATTTTCCATTCTGGAGCAGGATGAAGTTGACGAAATAGCTTTGCCGAAACGCCTCAACTTACAACACTACGTATTATTTTCAGAAATGGTAGGGCGGAAAAGTTCGATAAAAATAACCATTGCCGTTTCAGTTCACTCTGCAACAATAATGGTTTTAATATAGAATCATTTTTGTTGAGATTCTTGATCGATCTTCACTATCAGACGTCGTATTATAGTATAATTGGCAGGTTCGCTAGAATTAATAAATGCACTTCTCTATATTAATAAAGATAGGTATGAGTTCTCATAATTTTTCACACATTCAGACATCACCAAATATAATATAATGTAATTTGATATGCCGCTAACTACAGGCAAGAATAAATTGATGGAATTACTGCAAAACTTTTCCCAATTCTTGAACATAAATAGCTATCAGAAACTGTTTAAACATTCAAACTATCATATTCTAAGACTTACCCAGATTATGGTGTTAAAGAGTTGATGCCAAACGGTCAAAAGGTTAGATGTTTCATGGCGAAGTAAAATAAATAGAAAACGAAAGGAGATATTGCGTCAGAAAAGGTACAAATATGAAAGTATTCTCAAAAGAGGATGCAGTGGAAGGCGTTACTAAGATATCACGTTCTGTAGGTATTAGCAGACAGTGATTTCACTGGCAAAGTCTATACCAACGCGCCTCCACACATAGAGTATTCGGTGAGAAGCGCGCGACCGCGCGCCTAAACTTCAGTAGTGTGAATCAGTTGCTTGGTAGTGGCCGAGCGACGAACATTCGGTGCTCGCCCTACCCGCAAGCGTGTCGGTCTTTTCGACATATCAAAAGGAGCGATCATTCACCGAGCACATCAGCTGCTTGGGATTGAGCGACCAGTAGCTCGCTGCTCGGCAAATACCAAATATGTAAAGCTTTTATAAATGGAACAAATAACAGCTACAAACAAGCTATTGAGAAAACTTGGGCGCCAACCTACTGCACGAAACATTCCACTTTTCCCTAAGGAGCCAGAAACCTTGAAACTCGGTAAATAAAAGTGCCGCGTCAATATGCAAATCCTTGAAAGCGAGATTTCCAAGAAAAAATCTAGCTGGTGGTTTCGTAAAAGAGTTCACCTTTCCTTAGGGCATTTGAAATGCCGACTCATGAAACAAGGCCTCTGCGATCACAAGCTCTGGGTTCGTGGGAGATAAACTCACTGAACGGGTGCTGATGAACGGCCAACAGCGTCCCTGCCAGCAACGGGACTTTGCTAAGCACCTGCCAAAAACAGGTTCCATCTTCGAAGATGATCGAAGGCAGATGACGATACATATTAAGCAAACATATGACATCAGGAGACACCTCCGATAAAAATGTACATGAAAATAATCAAATGCAAAGCAAGGAATCTTCTGATTCATGGCGTGGCTCAGACTACACGTTCACAGCAGGAATACATTCGCCAGTGAACTTTCCTTTACAACAAAATTCAAACTTTCCCATAAATAGTATATAGTGTACGAAACTATTTTCAATAGCATTCTAAAGCAAATAGACTTAAGTTGAAAAAAATGAATCGTGGTTAGTAGGACCAAACAATAAATTGTCAAGTTTACGTAATAATAATAATAATAATAATAATAATAATAATAAAACAAAATAATAAAAATAACAAGGACTACAGAAGCTACGATGGACAGTAGGAAAGTATCTTATTTCCATAGAAAATTGGCTCGGCTTACAGTCAGTGATATAATTCAGTGTTAATCAGAATAAGGAAAAGTATATGATTGGAAAATTACCTACAGGACGTGATTAGTAAGACAATAGTACGTAAGTATCGATAAAAGAACATGGACTGATATTATTTTCATGTACAGAAGGAATAACAAAGAGCATTCAGTATACTGAGAGATGGTCGTATTAAATCCAGAAAAAAAGTCTTCGATACACCAATTCTAAATGTAATATCATCCTAGGGCCTGGTTAACGAATCATAATTTCCATTTTTGCAATTCTTGCCTTTGCCTTAAGAAATCATGCAGTCGTTTGAATTCTTCACCTTTACCTTCAAATGCACTTACAAGCGATCTAGAGGTGCTGCTATAATGCTTGAACATTGCTGTTGTGGGTTATACTTAAGGTTTTTTAGCGTCCATTTAGCCAAAGAGATTAAGGTGGGGAATGCGAAATTCTCAATCATCGTAGGACAATTGCTTTGGCTAATCGATTGTCCAGCAAATGTCTGTGAAGAGTTCATGGACACGACGAAGGAATTGGACCTGCGCTTGAACATGCACAAATTTCATCTATTTTTTTAATGTATAAGCACTCCTCCATGAAGACAGGCAATTGATCTCCTATGAAATACAATCTTGTGTTAAAGACAACTTTCGCCTATCATTCCTGTCAACACGGTATGCAACCCTATGAGCTGAAATCGCAAAAATTTTGGGCCAACAACCCTAAAGAAGCTGGCGATGCAAACTACTTTGACTGTAATTTTCTCTATTTATGCACCATCTACACTATAAATATATTTTGAGATAAAACAATAGGTAAAAATTGTTTAATAACACCATATTGTGTGATTTTTTTATTTTAGTGTGTGCCTGTTTTTATTTAAGGTATTGTCTCTCTGATTTCCGCCGGTAAAATTGCATGTGGTGGTCACGTGAACAATCACCACTTAACACAATAAAGAAATGCTATGTAGACAAGACGTCCTCAAATTAATTACAATTTCTTTGTTTGGGTATACAGAATATATGAACTTCTACAACAACTAAGATATAATTAATTTCCATCACTGCCAGAAAGCTCTCTCTAAGAATGATTTGCTTAACTTGTATAATGTATGCCTCAAATGTAGTGAGAGTATACAGAGTGCATGTTGATTCTACTTTTTATTCCATTTTCGCGGTATTTCTTGGGTGCAGAATAACATACTTCCTAAGCAACATATCATAACTACATTTTATTCGCAAAAGTCGATCGCAACTGCAAAGTAGTCGAGTGCCCTTCTTTTAACATAAAATATCAAATACTTACTTGTTGTATGATAAAAATATCAACTTAATTTGTGTAAATTGTGTGTATTTATAGATAGATATATTAAATCCATGTAGAATGTTAAGAATTACAGACACGGACTACTTTCCGTTGCTGGACTAGTCTATGTAGAAAAGGCAGAACGTCCTACAACGACTTCGAATTGGGAGTGGAATTGGTACCAGAGTTTTAGTAAAGGCACTAGACGTAATTGTGACGTATTCAAGAGAATTTCCTCACGCGAGGTCGATTAAATCAAATTAATTTTTATAATTAATCGAAATGGATTATACTACGGACGATGTTCAGATATCATTGGAGCCAATTCGAAATAAAAAATTCGCTGTTTTCCGGCGCACGATTACATATTTTTTTCTTCTTACGAAGAACTTCGTAAGTCGAGAAAGCAAGAATAAATGAATAATTTTTAATAAACCCTGATACAAAACATACAAATATTCTTCACACATTTCTTAAATACATTTCACACAAACACTTTGGAAACACAACTTAACTATTATTGACTTTTATATTATGAAGCAATAAAATATGAAGAACGCTCTTATACACACTACACACATTTGGAGGGGATTCATGAATGGATGGGACTGGTGACTTTCTATGGCGGATCTATATTACACAAGCGAAAATTTTTACACGTCAACATAAATCTTTTCTCAATTTATTCCAGTTACCACTTATTGATCGCATCGTCTCTAAAGAAGCATTGCCGTTACGATTACACATTTTTAAGCCAACGATTTGTTTAAAATTTTACCATTACGTCAAAAACATCTATGGGCTGAATTTTTTCCCTCCCCCCAATCCGCCCTTGTTAATTTCTGGTTCTTCCTCAATGAATTTGCATTACAAGCAATTAGATGCCAAACTATGAACCTTTTCGCATCAAATAATTTTCCGCACTTCGATACAATCACACACTACTTAATGAGAGAGTGATCTCAAGAGGTACGATGTTAACAGGAGCTTGTAGAAGTTTTGTGATGCCGGAAAATTCCTTTTGTATCAGCCAATTGTAGGAGAATGTTCATTTAAATTTAAAATTAAATTTCCCTTAGTATGAAAAATTGATGTTGACATAATCATAGAAAACGTTCATCAAGGTCATACAAGAATCTATTATTATTAGTAGTATTCATCATATGACAGCCATTCATTAAATTGAATTATCAATCATTTAAGTTTTTGCTTATGAAATTCTGGGCATAATAAAGTTTCCTCGAGAGAAAATAACTTTTTTAAAATAAAGATCGAGTAAAAATGTACGTCGCAAAGTACCCTGCAACACCGCATAATAGTAGTGAAACGGAAACCAGACTGACACATTTCAGGGGAAGCACTGGCAGTGCAGTCCCGTGCCACTACGAAGTCTTCCGAACTATACTGCGGTTTTACAGAGCTGCGTTTGAAGTAAATCAGCTGTTACGGCGTTATCCAATCGGAAGGCTAAGCGCACCATTATGACGTCACTGTAGTGACGTGAAAGGTCCCGACGGGATGGACCGTAACAGCTGATCAAATGTCAAACGCAGCAATGTAAAAATCGCAGTGTACACGAGATAGCAAGTGATGCAACTAGCAGCAGTCGCCGCCGCCGCAGAGGAAGCATCGACCGTGGCACCAGCCCTGAAGCAGCTCCATGGCCCTGACGACGCGCCAGCGTCCGAAGGTGACGGTGGCCGCGACGGGCGCAGGCCTCGAGAAAACCCCACCCGCGGGAAGCCCCAGATGCCGCCCCGGTGCAGCAGCGTCGCAACGGACAGTGGTTCCAAAGATGCCACAAAAGGACAATATTTATTTTTCCTACAGTCGTCCAAGTGTGAGCGAGTGCGTGTTGATTCTCGGTCCATCAAACCGGGAGCGGTAGCTCAGTGCATCAACTGATGTCACTGCAGCGCCTCTAACTGGGAGGTCCTAGGTTCGAGGCCTGACGGCCTCGAACCTAGCTTTTCAGCTAGATCGAATTCAGTCGCTGTCTGCAGGAAAATTCTAGCGGCCGGCTGCTCTGATCGGTAGTTTTCGGTGGTTTCTCCAATCGACACAAGGCGAATGCCGGAGCAGTACCCTGCCAAACGGGCCACGGACCGCGCGCGATCTGTCCTTCCTCTTCCTTGTACTATCCTCTCCCCTTACACACACACTTACACTAACATGCACTACACTACCACATATTCCGGGAAACCGGTCGGGAGCTTGGAGCTTGTCCCGGCTGGGGCGGTGCCCCGCTGTTGGGAGAGTCCGGGTTAGGGGGAAACCCTACGAGCCGACGGTAGGTCGGTGTCGGATCTCGCCATCCAGCGGGGGAAGATCACCGCCATTTCCCGAGAAAAGCAAGCACTACACTAACGGAACAAATGACCAAAGCAGTTGACGCGCCCGCAAACACGAAAAAATCAATAAATGAAAACCGGTCCATCAACAGTAAAAGTCATGTAAGTGCAGTCGAACGTGTAATATACGTCGAGAAGGCGATTTTCCATCCCTGTCGGAACTGAGATCCGGCGTACTACTCGTCTACTTGCGAATGTTTTTCCCTTCACATTATTTCCTCCAGCCGGGCACCGGCCCATCCGTGCCACGCACTAAGCTCCTGAATACATGTGTGGTAGTGTAGTGCATGTAAGTGATTATGAGTAAGGAGAGAGAAGGGTACGTGAATGTGGAAGGAAATATCTCGCGCGGTCCGTGGTCAGACTCCAAACAGTGGTCGAATTTAACCCGCCGGACTCGCTGGTGTCAAAAGTCCGCTACAATCGGAAATCGAACCCTAGGACCTCCCAGTCAAAGATGCCGCAGAGGCAAATGTGTATGTCACGAGTATAAGAGAAGAATAATCCACGATGTAGAGTTCATAGTGTCTATCACTGCAGGGGCTGGGGTCTCGACTCCCGGCCGAGACAAATAGAATTTGATGAAGACTGCTGCTCCATGGTTCGAGGACTATTTATAATTTTCCTAGGAGGAATGTTAGTATTATTCATTTATATCACAAGATTAGCATCCAATGAAATATTTCAATTACCCATCAAAACCATATTAATATTCATAATTATTTTATCTTCACTAATATTAACGTTATTTAATTATTATAATCACTTATTATTAAATTTATACAAAAATGAGTCCCGAAATCTATTTATTTATTTATTTATTTTACGACAAAAACAGTTAAAACTGCGTATGACGTGCTATGGGGAGAAGTGAATTCTGTGTACATCTTCAAAATTCTGTGATCCTTATACTAAGTCATACACTACACGAATTTTGAATTAAAAAAATAATTTGGCGAGTTCATCCCCGGCTGGGGGCAGTGGATTTGCGAAGGAAAATCCTCAGTGTCGTGACATGCTTACGGCATGAAAAGAACCCGACAAAATTAAACTTCTCCGGCAATATCATGTCCTAACGAGATCTCACGTTCTCTCGTCTCGGATATTGTTAACTGAGACTGCAGGGGAAAGTGAGAGTCACATCTAGGACGCTTACGAGGCGCGCCTGCTCGAATGATCCCTGGATCCGCGCCGGGGTAGTCTTCCAATGAAGCGTGGATCGGAAATATGGGCGCGTGTCGAACACGACCAAATATCCGTCTCCCCGCAACTATCACCAGCAAAAATAATTAAAATTAAAAGGATCGTTGCAAACATTATGCACTTCGTTAACGATTGTTTCAAAAGTGTAAATCCGTAGCTTCGTACTGGGTCCGTACTTTGAACGACCAGGCCCTATGCGTCACTACAATATAAGCCTGGTGTTGTGGGTGAATAAATGTTCTAACATTTATAACTGTTGAGATTAAATTTCATAAAAAATCAATTAGTAACTTCAATTTTAACATGGAATATTATTTCTGTCCCTAGTCTTTCAATTTAATTGTATATTTCGTGTCTCTGTACGAGACTGACTCCCTTTCAATGGAGTATGAATCCACGAAAATGAAATAGAAAGTGAAAAAAGATCTCATTGAGTATAATACACGTTAAGAATCATTACTAGGGCCTCCTTCCCGCTCGCCTGTCCCATCATCCTGCCCACCCTATCCTCGTGACCCAACAAAACTAGCGCCTTGACGGAAACACGAAAATCAGGTTGTAAGAGCTAAGCAACTATTTACGACTAAAAAGTGGGTGAAAAGATTCTTGACCTCGAGGAAACGTCCACAAATTGCATTTTTTTCCCATACGTCACATACAGTTTTTACTGTTCTTTGACGAAATATTTTCATATCAAATCACAGGCCTGCGACGCATCGTCTCCGAATTATGCGCGATTGTGATCTATCTTCTTTGCCGTAATCTGTAAACGTCTATTCTCTCGTCGTAAATCGTTTTGATGCAGGACTGAGGATTAATTTTCTGACCATCACAGGTTTGTGCCGAAGTATTCTTTTAAATCGTAAATACCGTTACCTATTATACATAGAGAACACGTGGACAAAGTGGCTTCACAGTATGTTTCTGCTGGAATTTCCCGTTTCTCCCGCCTGTCATTCGAACAACTCTGATTATTATTTAGCTTAATATTATCATTGTGATTGTTTCATGTCAACACAAACGCCCTGCTGAGGAACCTTCACGACCATATGGAGATTCTGGCAGCAGGACAACGGCCACTGATTCGTTTATATGTATACCACAATAAAAATACATAAAAATAAAAATGTCCGGCACTTCGTCTTTAATTTTTTATTCTTTTTTACCATTATTTATTACATATAATTCCCTAAAATGGGTAGAATTTTGAAGATGCCGAACAGTAATTACTACAACCGATTTTAGAGTCCACATTTCTCAGTAAATGTTAATGAAATAAAATTGTTCGTTTTCGTTACTTCTCTGTACTTTCTAATCATTCTTTTTACAAAAAACTGTACATTACATTCATTTTTGTTTTAATTGCAAGTCAAAGCTTGCTGGGAATAATGGTACTTTCACATGCTGGGAATTGAACATAAACAATTAAGAGAAATACCGATTAAAGCAAGCAGGTTATAGAATTCCTATCCAGGTAGTGGTGGTTGATAATTTGAAGGGTTGACAATAATTATAATGTATGGATGATAATGGAATAAAAACTTACGAGCTAATGTAAACAAAATTCGAAAAACCCTCCAGTTTACCAGCTTTCTAATTCATCCAATATAGCTACTGTTAGTTCCATACACTGATTAGAATTGCTGCTCCGGCAGACAGAATGGTTACCGGTCTACGTTGAGTTCTTCAGGTGTCGGGATCTCTCTCCATTCTCATCCCTCTACCTGTTCTTAAAGATCGCCCGGTTCACATTCAGATACGCTAGACATCTTAACATTTTTTCTAGTACGGGTTGCTTCTCCAACACCAATTCTCTCAGTTTTTAAGGCGAATACTGCTGTGAATGCGCGATATGGTACGCGGTCCCTACTAAAATGGCCCCAGAGAGAGAGAGAGTGGGTGGGTGGGTGTGGGTGGGTGTGGATGGGTGTGGGTGGGTGTGGATGGGTGTGGGTGGGTGTGGGTGGGTGGGTGGGTGTGGGTGGGTGTGGGTTGGAGTGGGTTGGAGTGGGTGGGTGTGGGTGTGGGTGGGTGTGGGTGGGTGTGGGTGGGTGGGTGTGGGTGGGTGTGGGTGGGTGTGGGTGGGTGTGGATGTGGAGGTGGGTGTGGGTGTGGGTGTGTGGGTGTGGGTGTGTGGGTGGGTGTGGGTGTGTGGGGTGGGTGTGTGGGTGTGTGTGGTGTGTGTGTGTGTGAAGTGGACATCACTTCCACGACGAGTCCAACTCATGTACAGCAGATGCCTATTGGAGACGCTGGTCCTTATGATCCCCCTCTTTCTCATCTTAGCTATAACGGCGTAACGCTGAGAAAATGGGCAACTAGGTGGACATTTCCAAATGTTATTCTCTCCTCCTATAGATTCGTCATGACTAGCGGCATTTCCAAGGGAAATGGGGCTTCAACAGTCACCCCACCCCCAGAAGTCGAAATTCACAAATATAGTTTTAATTGGTTTTCTAGAGTAAAGAAAAACATTCAATATATCAAATATTGAATAACAAAACATTATAAATAACTATATCAACAATTAAAATAATTTTAAAGTTCAGCATAAATGAAAATTATTTATAAGAATAAAAGCAGCCACCTCCCGCCAAAACAACATGCACTACACTTACAAGATTAATGAATGAACTTAGCACTTGACGCGCCGGGAAACGGTTATCAAATAAAACAGAATCCTCCATACAACGGCTGAACTCGACTTTACTATGAAGCTAGTGACGAAAACCCTGCCTTCGTCGGGACTCGAATACTAGGACCTCCTCGTCTCAGCAGACTATACTCCAACACGTATAAAAAACCGTTACCCTTTTAACGCATTCCTAAACATATTCTCAAATAATTGTTAACAGATTCTAGCTTTCTACCCCTTCCCGTAGTTAAAGTTAGTTTTTTAGATAAGGAAATAATAGTTGTAAACCATGAATACATATGAAAAAGTGAAATGTAACTGAACTAAGTACATCCCAAAGAAAAATAAATATGTACTAAAAAAACAACTTGGACCTCCCAATCGGAATCGCTGCAGAGATAGCGGTAATGCTGGCTCTGAGCTAACGCCAGCCGTTGGTTACGCCAATGATCAAGACTGTTCCTATAGAGTCAAATTTCGTTGATCAGTAAAAAATACTTTTGTCCACTTTTTTTCCTAATCTGACCCTTAGTGCGGAGCCAGCGTTCTCCGCCGGAGGCTCCGCATCGAGCTCGTTTCTCCGCTCTAGAATCCACCACGTGCGACTGTCGGTGCGCCGCTTAAGACGACTTCCTTTACGGAGTGCATTTTAACGAGGGAAATAGAAACATCTCGGTCGCCCAGCTTTTTATTGCCGTTGGGAGCCACTGCTTCGACTGTTGAGAGGCACACATATTTTATCACGTAGCTCAGATTTTTCGGGGTTTTATCCGAGATTTTTTGTAGATGAGAGTTGGATGGGTGAGGGAGGGTGGTCAACACATGGCTCGGCCCTAAGGATGGGGAAAGAAGGATCGTGCGTGATCCGTGGCCTGTATTTTAGGGCGCCTCTTCAGCATTCGCCTGAAAGGAAAACCACGGACACCAGGAGTCAGAAGTGTAGATGGCCTACGAATTCGATTCCGGCAGATGCCACAACTCACCGACGCTAAAAGCTTCATGTAAATACCCGGCACCTGACAGAAATCAAACCCGCGACCATCCAAACCCAGACGTAAGGCATTGCCTAAGCACTCGTCGCCACCGGCGTTGGTGCAATAATATGATTACTTTGAAGTAATTATAATAAGTTAATTATTTTTTTATTTAATAGGTAATTATTACATACAAATTAGAAAAGTTGATGCTAAGTAGCTAGGCCGAAGGCCTTTCAGCCATTACAATACCTTCATTCTACCGCGTTCTAACTTTTCGTATTCTGGTATTCACCCCAAATGGTCTCTCCATCGCATCAATGCCGCGGGAAAGAGACCATAAGGTACGGCTGAGGAAAAAACCCCTGAAGGGGGAAAAAACCCGCCGTGGAGAAGAAGCCGAGTACATGCTAATCTATCCGATTTTTGTTTTTAAACTATTTATTTATTTGGCGCGGGCGTCAGGCATTCTCCTTCCAGTGTTTGGCCTCCTCAGCACCTGAAAACAAATAGCACCACAGAAGATCGTCTGCACCAACGCCTCTGCCCTTACATTTCCGATTCCCACTTCCCTTCGCCCCCTAATGTGCTTATTATTTTAACCGTTTCCTTTTATTTTATTTTATTTTATTTTAATTTAATTTATTTAATTTTAATTTATTTAAATTATTTCAATTTATATTAAGTTAATTTATTTTTATTGACTTATTTATGTCCTTATACTTAACAATTGACTGCGACTTTTGATTTTTTTTACTGTTTACTAACTTAACATAACTTACTAACTTAATTATTGTTACTTTATTGACTTATTTAATTCTCTCCAGTCTAGGCTCTGCTCGTACTAACCATTGCTATTTTCCCACTCCCTAATTTCAGTTTCCCTAATGGTCCGAACCTTTCCTAGAAATGTTCCTAATTCTTTCATGAATTTAGATCTTTTATCACTTAAAATGTTTTGGGCGAGCGTTACGTTCCTATTTTGGAAGTAGTAATTTCCCATTCCCATCCATTTTCCTCTCTAAGTTTCGGTCGCACCGCATATTAAAAGAATGTGGATTCATTCTTCCCTATCACCGCAAAGCACACAGATGCAATTACCATTAGAGTCCTTTAATCTACGTTGCATCCACCCCCGACCCTGAACCAAGTGTATCCCCTTCTTGCGTCCTTTCGAAGTGTTTGTACGTAACGTTCGCAACCCCATAACGGACACGTGAATTTGCGCAACTAGCGAACGTTTTTCGGCCGCTGCTGCCAGGATCTCTTGCCTTTTAATATCTGCAAGTCTATCGGAAATTAGCTGTTCTATCTCATGTGTTCCCCTATCTCCCACCATCTCCGGAGAAACGTTTCCCAGACCTGCACGTTCCAGTAGTAGTTTAATTTTATACGACCAGTAGCGTTGGTTGCTTCACTGTAACTGCACTCTAAAAGATCTATGTATAAGTGTGTCAGCCTGTTCACCTGCTAATTTAATCCAAAGTTTAATGGGCTTCATTTTAAAATCTTTCCAAATTCCTACACTACCGACCTCTCTTAAAACCCCGGCATCTGCTGCGAATCTAGAGACTCCGAGAATTAATTTGAAATAATCTGTTTCGACGCTTTCTAGTCGATCTATCCCATCCACTCCCCAGATTTCTGCCCCATAATTCATAGCTGGGAGAACTAGCGATTTAAACATTGTATCGCACACCTTTAAAGGAAATTCCGGAACCCTGCGCACTGCGCAAACGATTTCATTGAGATCAACTCTTCCTTTACTGTGCACTGCCACTATGTGATTATTCCATCCCCCATTCATGGAAAATTTTGCCCCAAGATATGTAAATGTTTTGACCCGGTCGATCTCCTCCTGAGCGTAATACCATTTCTCTTTGTTACCCCAGATAAATCCATTCTTGAAGACAACTGCTTTCGTTTTTTGAATATTTACTTTTAGTCCCCATGTTTCACTATACGTTTCTAGGGTATTTAAACTTTTCTGTAAGCCGTCAATAGTCTCCGAACATAAAACTAAATCATCAGCATATAGTCGTCCGGGAATGTTCAGGCCCTCAATTTCCGGCGCAGATGTATCCGCTTCCTGTACCTACGTCAATAAATCGTTTATAAACAAGATAAACAATCGCGGTGAGAGAGGACAGCCCTGTCTTACTCCTACTGTCGATTTTATTTTTCGCGTTGTACTTCCATCACCGCACCTGACACAGAAATTTACTTCTTCGTACATGCTCTGCAACACTTTTAAAACTTTACGTGAGACGTCTAGCTCATTTAGTTTTCGCCATAAAGCTTCCCTATTGATAGAGTCAAAAGCCTTTTCGAAATCTACCAAACTGCAATAAAAGTGGCCCCGTTTACGCGCAAGCGCCTGTTTTACTAGGGTATCTAACACAAAGATATTGTCGGTGGTCGCGAAGCCTCTCCTAAAGCCTGCTTGCAATTTTGATATTTTACTGTACTTTTCCGCCCATTCACTCAGTCCCCGGTGAGTATTTTACAGAATAGTTTGCTCAGCGCTGGTAAAAAACTAATTCCGCGATAGTTTTGTGGGCAACTCGTATCCCCTTTATTCTTAAAGACCGGTAGGAGGATAGCTGTGCTCCACAAGTAGTTAATTATTAATGACATTAAAGGATTTTGAATACCGGGTCAGAACTTACACTTGATACATATAACTGTTGTGAGTTAGCCACATCTTGCGTACCAATACGAAAACAAAACTTAAATGTCCATTACACTAATGAACTTTCTAAGTATCTATTAACTGACTGAATCCCACGAAGGGTTTTGAAGTGAAAAAAATTAATTTACATCTTTGCATGTTATTTTAATCCCAACAATACTCTTTCGTTATTTAAATGCTCAAATATTTTTAATCCGTCACGAATATCAGATAAATATAAACTACATAACACGGAAACACTCTAATCTCGTATGAAAAAATTAAGTTTCGAAAACATACAAAAAAGAATTAATGCGCTGGTAGTAAGCAGTATACGGTCGACTGGGAGTATACGCTAGCAAACGTGCGCTTGCTGGTCATAAGTGGGTGTAAAATTGTACAATCCAGTTCGTTCGTTCCTTTAGAAAATCCATCACAAAAAATGAATTATTTCACGAGTTGAAGATCATTAGCTAGAGATCAGGGGAACCGAGCAAGCCGGGAAAAGCTGTGATCTCCCGACTCGTGCGGTAAGGTAGGGCACGTAAGTGTGTATGTTTGTATGTGTGTGTGTGTGTGTGTGTTGTATGTATGTATGTATGTATGTATGTATGTATGTATGTATGTATGTATGTATGTATGTATGTATGTATGTATGTATGTATGTATGTATGTATAAGGGGAGAGGAAATGACACGGAAGAGGAAGGCCCTAAAAACCCATCTCGATCAGGTTTTTCGTCCAGTTTCCCTGATCCATTGAGCAAATGCTGAGATGGCCCCTTGTTTTGCTTCTGGACATAAATGTAACTTCATTTTCTGTGCACGTCTTCTAGAATTCAGTGGGAAATACAATTATTCAAATTATCGTTTCCATGTTGTCGCGGCAGGAAGTAATAAGAGCCAAAATTTATTGCTTATTTATCCTTGAAAATAGATTTTATTACATGGGAGTTTGTTGTTTTTTTCTCCCTTTCAAAATTCAAAAATTTATTGCTTATTTATTTTTGAAAATAGATTTTACTACATGGGAGTTTTTGTTTTTTTTTCTCCCTTTCAAAATTCAAAATTTAAGTAGTATATGACTTGGTGTAGGGATCACAGAATTTTGAAAATGTGCACACAATTCACTTTTCCCCATAGGACGTCATACGCACTTTTTAACTGTTTTTTTACGTAAAATAAATAAATAAAAAAAGGAAAGTACGTTCGCGGTCAGTGGACCGTTTCTTAGGGTAGTACTGCTCCGGTATTGGCCCTGCGTTGATCGGACAAACCATGAAAAACCACCGATCAGAGAAGCTGGCCTCTAGAATTCTCCTCCACACAGCGATTGAATTCGACCTAGGCAAACAACTAGTGTCGAAAATCCTCCACCGTCAGCACTCGAACCTTAAGACCTCCCAGTCAGAGTCGCTGCACAAACAACTGCTGGCTCTGAGCTAAGCCAGTCAATGAATATTCGAAGAACACGAACAGCTTTCGACTATTTCACTTTCTCTTTTCAACAATCTAAAGACTTCTCGTAATGTTTCGGGAGAAAAGGTTAAAATCTCGTCATACGTTACGCTAAACACTTGGAGAGAAAGTAAGTCAAAGTCACGTGTTATTTGAGAAGTAAGGGAAATCAAATTGGCTTGGAAAGAAAATATTCTGGCTTTAACCCCGATCAAAGTGTTTAGAAGTAAAACTTTCTTCTGTCTTCCGCATATGACCATTACTATTAATAACGTTCTTCATCAGGGTGATGCAGTCAGTATAGTCCGGTAGGCCTCTGACACATGAATAAATATCGGATTTTATTTTCTTAACGGTTGTATATTTTTGGGGGTGATGAATGGTTTTTAATGTTTGCTACCTCCAAAAATGTCGTCTTTTCAAAGCAAATTACGAAAACAAATAAACATTTTGCACATTTTTAAGTTTTTCTCTTATGTTTCCAAAATAGTGCGTTTTATGGACACAGCCGTCATTTAAAAATTACAGTTGAAAAAATTTCGTACAAAATGCATGTTTTAACATAAATTTTGTGAAAACGGTTTGGATGCTATAGTGCGCTGAAAAAGTATGACTTTTTGGCCCTCTGGCCAAAACGGAAAATATCTCACTCCCGCATTTCTAGTTCGCAGCGCGCTCTAGTTTCACTGTATCTTGCTTGCCAACGATATTGGCATTGTTAAGTGAATCGATATTCGCGGAACCAAGAGGAAAGTGTTTACTCGTGCGAATTATCTTTAAAAACCAGTCTTATGTAATCAAAATAAGATGGGAACAGGAAAAACGGAGTCACAATACAAATGTTCTGTACAATACAATATGTTCATTTGTACCAAAAATACGTTTCGTCTACATGCGCCAAATGAAGATGTAAAAGTCAGACTAAAACTAAAGAAGAAATTTTGTCTGAAACAAAATATTGAACCAGAAAATAAAATTGCATCAGAGTATTTATACTAATAATGGCTTTTTAAAGAATTAGTTGAATTGTAGAAAAATGTGTTACGTATTACGTGAGGCGAAACGTTTAAATTTATTCTAATTACGGAATGTAACGTAAATAGCAAATATATAATTTTCTCATAAGAGCCTCAATCTTCGGAAGCCTTGGGGCAAATATCTCACTGACGTACAAAAAGTGTTTTTTTCACTGGAAAGGAAAGTGCCTGGAATGAGAAAATGATTTTGAAAAGTTCATTTTGAGTAGTGGCGTACGAAACGAAAGAATAATAGATAGGCGGTATTGTGAAATTTTTATATATGAAGTAATACCCTATGACACTAAGAAGGTTATTAAAGGTTTCTTTTCTTTTCTTTTCGTTCTGGATTGTCCAGGCTCGGGGAGTCATCTCGACCAGTAGAAGGTCAGGGCGGTCAACTTGGAGGAGTGTGGTTGGTAGCTGCCCGAGAGCGAAAGACTTTTTTGCAGTCAAAATGTGACGAGTGAATATGTAATTCAAAGGTAAAATATTGTATGAATTAGTATCTTCTGTCACCTCAGTTGACTCAGCTAGTGGTGCTACAAATGAGGAAAAAGGGCAGTCTTCGTCTCCATCTTCGACGTCGATAGTGCCATCACACATTTGTACTCACCCCTGCCCAGTTAAGAGAAACTTTTTATGCAGAAGATACCTGCTCGTCTACATTCACAACTTTCCGGACAGTGCTTGAATTAACAGGAGATAATTCGCAGCAGTTTCTCTAGAGCTCCGACCTCCAGAGTGGTTATTGGGATCAAGCAATCCTGGTTCCACCCCCACTGTTCAGGATTCAAATCATTCCCAATCACAAAACACTCAGACTGAGTTGATGGACATCAGCATCACTGGGAAGGGGGGGATTGAGGGAATATTTTCAGTAACCTTATACGTTGATGTCAAGTAGTTCTTAAATCTCAGCTTACGTCCCGTAGTTTGGTGATTAATATTGTTCAGGGCAACTACTTTTTCTCCTCAGCAGTAGTAATTTCCTTCGGATGGGCTGACAGGTAAGTGGATTTTTTGACGCAGGGTGCAAGGAGAGGATTGCTAGTGAAGGGTTTAACGAAGTACACGTTGCCTTGCTTTAACAATGCCGAAGTGCAATCGCAACCATCGCATGGATGAACAGCAAATGTTCGGCAACACTCTTCTCTACTGCATTTCCAGGATGGTGAAGGGATTGAGGGATTTTCCCCTTGGTTTTCAGAAAAGGACATTACGGTAAATTTTAAGACATTATGTTACGTTATGGCCGGACGTTTTGTTGTTTGGAAATTATTAATTATGCAAAAGTACATCAAATTAAACATATACGAAGAAGAGTTTACTTCTCTTTTTCTCCAGTATTCAGGAAGGTGTAAAATTAAATGGAACTTACGAACATAAAATCCAAATGCGCATTCACAAAAATATCATTTGAAATGTTTATAATATTATAATATCATAAATATTAAATTTTATTATTAATTATATTACATTATATTAAAATATTAATTAATATAAATATATAAATAAATATCATTTGAAATTTTTCCTAAAGAGAAATAGATGCCGAGCACTACGGTAAATTTTAAAGATAGTGTTAAAATAATTATTATACAGCTACTGCTTATTGCCTATAGTAGCAAAAGCTGCTCATCTATTGGACGCCTTATTAAAACACTTATTTTCTCCGATGACGCTATAATTCAGATTTGGCCTTAGCGTAACATCGCACCCATACAAGCAGTAAAGCGGAAGCTTTTCATGCTCCATAGATTAATTCTTCCATGTGAAAGTTACATCAGACTGAGATATAACATTGAAGTACATTGTGCAATTAGTATCAAAAGTCAATTATGCGTAATAAAGCGGTCGTTAATTCTATATGACAGTTCTAACAGGATAAAACACATCATTGAATTAGGTATAATTGAGTGAAGATAATGCTACACATTTTCACTCATTAAAATATATGAGAATGATACCAGATCAAGCTGTAATATTGGAACATAATGCAATAAGAATCATTTAATTGTGGATATGACTGTCAATGATATTTAAAATATAGTCAGTATGGTCCAGTTTTTATTGACAGACCTGAACCCTGTTAAATGTTTGGTTTGATGTTTTATTAAATTATTTTAAAACACATAATATACGTACGTTAGTATACAACGTATTGCCAGATGGCATTAAAAAAGTAAATTGATACAAAAGTTAGGTGCCAATAAAAATAATTTCTAATGCATAACTATTTATATTTATTCAGAGACTATATCCACCATTATAAAAAATAATACTTATTTTAACAACTATATAATACCTAGTTAACATGTGCACTGTATAATTTCAAAAAGAATAAAAGTACGAGTATCAAGTAATGCGCTTTAACTTCTGAGTCAATGACTCCCATCTCGATCTGATTTTTTTTATTTATTTTCCCTGATTCATTAAGCAAAGTGCTTAATATACTTCCATGTTTTTCTTGTGGACATTAATGTAGCCTCACTATGTTCACTCTACTTTTGATGAAAACAAATGTTGCTATTAGCTGCAGTAGTAGGGCCGTGTGTGTGTGTGTGTGTGTGCGTGCGTGCGTGCGTGCGTGCGTGTGTGCGTGCGTGTGTGCGTGCGTGTGTGTGTGTGTGTGTGTGTTGCTATTTTTTTAGCAATACTTAAATAGTAGTGCTACAATAGTACATACTTTTTTGTTTATTATATTTAACTTTTACAATTTTTGAAATTTCAGTGAGTTGAATGAATAGCATCTGCGCTATTTTTAAGTTACTCTCTCCTAAGAAAAAATTGGAATTATTTTTGAGATTCTTTATAATTTGAATTAACATCAAGCAGAAATTACGCGAAAGCTACTAGATTTTTCAAAAAATTGTATATTACCTAATTTGAAAACCTGATTTTTAGAACTGATTTCCTTTAAGAAAAAATCATCAATATTGTACTTTCGCTAGTTAATTTTTTGCAAATACAGAGTGTTTTCAAAACATTTTTGCAAATACAGATTATTTTCAAAAATACAGAGTGATTGGTGAAAATGGAACCAGCAAGAAGTTCTTTACCGGCCTTTGCTACCAAGGAGGAAAACTTTTGGAACCGTTTCTGAGAAAATAATTTTAAAAATTACCTGTAATTTACGCAAAATTACGCCAAAAAGAGTTGTTGTTATTATTATTATTATTATTATTATTACTATTATTAGTAGTAGTATTATGGCATATTCCTAAAAAGTGCACGACCATACCTACCTCATTATCGGCAAAAAAATCTTTACTTAGAGGGTCATATCCATCCATCATTTACACGTTCTACACATAGAAAAGAAGTAACCTCCCAAGATATGAGCAATTTGGATGTGCAAAAAACAATCACGTGAGCCAAACTGGCGAATTTGAAACTGATTTTTTGATTTTTGGGTGTACTTAACGTGAAACCTCAGATATTTTCAATGCTTTTTCGAGTAAGATGTAAAGAAGAGTAAGTTGAGAAGGAGATGAAAAAAGAGGAGAGAGGTGGCCGAGAAGAAAAATGAGGAGAGAAAAAGGAGATGAAAGAAGAGGAGACAGAAACAAAAGAAAAGTAAAAGAAAAAGAAGGAAGAAAGGAGAAGGAAACATCAAAGGACAGGAAAGAGAACAACTAGAAAAGGATGGGTCGCTTTGATTGAATGATTATTTCGTTTTTCCAGGTGCGTCAACTGATAAGGTCAGTTGTCTCATAAGTGTAGTGCATGTTTTATCGCGGGAGGAGTCTGTGATCTTCCCCCTTGGATGGTGAGATCTCGCGCCGACCTACACGTCGGTTGATTGATTTTTTCATGTTTCCAGGCGCGTCAACTGCTCTGGTCATTAGTCCCGTTAGTGTAGTGCATGTTTTTTTCTCGGGAGATGGCGGTGATCATTCCCCGCTGGATGGCGATATCCGGTGCCGATCTACCGTCGGCTAGTGGGGTTTCTCCCTAACCAGGATTCTCCCACCAGCGGGACACCGCCCCAGCCGGGACAAGCTCTAAGCTCCCGACCGGTCTCCCGGGATATGTGGTAGTGTAGTGCATGTTAGTGTGTGTGTGTGTGTGTGTGTAAGGGGAGAGGATAGGACAAGGAATGGGAAGGACAGATCGCGCGCGGTCCGTGGCCCGTTTGGTAGGGTACTACTCCGGAATTCGCCTGGTGTTGGTCGGAGAAACCACGGAAAACTACCGATCAGAACAGCCGACCGATAGAATTCTCCTCCTGACAACGGCTGAATTAAACCTAGCTGTCTAGTTACTGTCGAAAATCCCGCAACCGGTGGGCTCGAACCCTAGGACCTCCCGGTCAGAGGCAGTGCAGTGACATCAGTTGCTGCCCTGCGCCACCTAAGCCAGGGCACGCCCCCCCCTTCCCTCACGGAGGAAGCGATTGCCTTACTTGAGGAAGCGCGGCGCAGAGTGCACTGGCCGCGGTTGCGCATGCGCTCGCGCGCCGAATGTTCTGGAGCAGCGAGGGCGGCGAAACTGGAGTGCGATAGGCGCCAGGCTGGCGGTTCACTGACACAGCCCGTATTGAAGAAGTCACCCCCCCCCCTGTTTCCGGCACCCGCTGTTTCGAACAATGGGCGTATCTGTTGCTAAGCTGACACTTTGCAGCTTTATGTATCAGGGAATTTGTCATTTTAGTTGACCGCAAGCGGTTACGCGCTTTCGTTTCCATCAGTTACATTGTGTGACAGACCTATCGATGGCACTTGTACTGTACATGCGGTTTTCTCATAATCAATCATTTACTGTTCAAAGGAATCTTTAGGCTTTGGTGTACGTGACAACGAAGTTGGAGTTTCAAAGACAGATACACTTTTTCCTTCACAAAACGACACAGTAAAATCGTCTGGAATTTGTAAAACCAACATTAATAAAAAAAAACTTTTCTTAAAAATATGTTTGTACATATATGAACATGCGATATGCATGGTCAATCATTTCATGAGGTAAAAAAGCACACCACTGTCTTCCCCTTTATTAGATAACACATGTTTCTTATGTCATTTTGCTGAGAAACGCTTCGTCACTCTTCAGAAGTTTCATGACAAACTCCCTTCTTCTGTAATTTTTATATAGTTGTGCTTAATGTACGTCGAAGCGACGAGAATATTTCTAATTATCGTCTAGAAAATATCTACTTTTTTCTTGTTCAAAAGACGAAAAACAAAAATTTGCAAATTGACGGAATTTGAATGCGTATTACGACCGTCCTTCATCGGGCGCGGCCCTGCGACCGCAACCACGGATCTGCATTTTGCCAACCTAGTTTTCGGTATCAAGGACCTCAAACAACCCACAAGACTTCACAAACGTGAATTCTGACTACACAACGTGTTAGAGGACTACTAGAAATAAGTCAATTGTCGAATGTAATATAATAATGATGCAATTTTTGTTATGATATATTGTTATAATGTTCATGGTGTAATGATTCAACTATTTGTAACCTTGAAATGTAATGTACTGATATAAACACAATGAGGTCGCTGATGACCTCAGCTGTTATAAAGCGACCATAAATAAACAAATTTTAAAAAACGTGTTAGAGGAAGTAATTTACCACATATATGAAAAAATCGATACCAGGGACCCATAATAAGAGATTTTCGGTCGAAAAATTGCAAATTTTTGCCGCGGAAATTCAAAACTTTATCTTTACTACGAAGTTCGTTGTAACGCGAGAAAATAAAACCTATCTAGTTGACGCGCACGAAGTCAGTACTCACTCCCTCACCGGAAGAACGTTTTATATAACAGATCTACACAAATTACGGTAACTGGCCTCGATACCGGGGCTTGGAGCACCTTTCAAAAACCCAGGCCCGGAGTCAGCAGGGATGGTTACTTTTACCACAGGTTTGTGGAGTAATTGCCCTCTTAGGCCTTCCTCATATCCCATCTGAATATCATATCATTCACAATCATTCATCTATTAACACAATCCGCTCAATTGATTTTCCTATCAGTCATACAGTGGAAGACAAAAACAACCAACTATTGTGTCCATTTCATTAAGAAAAAGGCGCATATAATTTCATATACCTCCCATGCCTATTCTCACAAATACATGTAGCACTAATCAAAATAATGATCTGAAGTTGAAGATCAGAAGAAGAAGTTGAAGAATAATGATCTGATGAAGTTGAAACAAAAGATTTAGGATACAGTGACCACGATGCACAAATTCTTACCATTATAAGAAATGCGATCACTGATACAATAAATAATACACGTATGACTAGATTGTTTACTAAAAGTAAAATTAAATTATTCATTGATTACTTGATGCAGGAGTCATGGGAAACGGTTTATAATACTGCTGATACAATCGACAAATATAATTCTTTTTTTTTCAACCCTTTCATTTCATTTTAAAACTTGCTTTCCTCTTCAAAAACGAAAATTAAATATTTCACGGAAAAGCAATTCTTGGATAACACAAGGGATTAGGACATCTTGTAAAAACAAGCGAATTCTTTCTTTCATTTCTAAACGTCATGACGTATCTCAAGATTTCTTATCTACTTTAAAAATACAAAACATTGTTACGAAAAGTCATAAGGCAGGCCAAAATCATGAAAAACGATCAGGATATTTTGAACTCAAATAATAAAACAAAAGCAATGTGGAATATAATAAAACATACTACCAAATCAACTAGAAAACCCGTAGAGAATGTTGTTTTAAAATATAACGATATAAATGTGAACGATCCGGCAACAGTGGCTAGTCTCTTTAACCAATACTTTTCGAGAATTGCTGCCGATCTCACTAAGGGTCTTCAGGCACAAAATTCAAAAACAGATAGTTCACCCAAAATTTTAGACACAATGTTCGTTTCCGAAACTTCTTCCTATGAAATTCTCAAAATAATCGGTAAACTAAAAAATAAATATTCGTCCGGTTTAGATGAATTCCCGGATTCTTTGTTAAAAACTTGTGCGTATGCCATTATACACCCGTTAACTCACATATTTAATGCAACTTTATGCACTGGAACGTTTCCAGATATTTTCAAAACAGCTAAAATTAAGCCGCTTTTCAAAAAAGGCAACAAAATGAAATGCAAAATTATCGGCCCATTTCTCTTCTATCAGTCTTTTCAAAAATATTAGAGAGACTTTTCTACGTACGAATGGAAACCTTTCTCACTAAACACGACGCGCTTTCAGATTGCCAACATGGATTTAGAAAATCAAAATCAACGGAAACAGCTATATTTTCTTTTCTTAAAGATGTCGCCTCATCATTGGATCAAAACGAGGCACCTATTGGATTATTTTTAGATCTCTCAAAAGCTTTTGACGTCATTGATCATGACATTTTACTTTCAAATTACCTTCATATGGAATTCGTGGTATTGCTCTACATTGGTTATGTTCGTACCTTAAACAACGATCTCAGAGAGTTGAAATACCTTACTGGAATGATGGAACATTACGTACGCACCTTTCCGACTCTTTGCCCGTTGCATGTGGAGTTCCTCAAGGATCGATTTTAGGCCCTATTCTGTTCCTACTTTACGTAAACGATATGCCCTCGACGATTCGAAACGCAAGAACGGTTCTCTTTGCGGATGATACGAACATCCTTTGCAATAAAGAAACAGTAAATAGTACAATATCAGATGTTTCAAATTGGTTCCGAAATAACAAATTAATAGTAAACGAAAAGAAAACGGTTTTAATGCAGTTTTCCATTTCAAATAAACAATTCTGTGCCCCATTGAAAATGAACGGTGTACCATTGATGTTAAGGCAACAAAATTTTTAGGTCTCTCAATTCAGTCAAACCTTAAATGGAACGTCCATTTAAATGAATTGAACACAAAATTAAGTTCATTATGCTACGCGTTCAAAATTCTTGCAAATTCAGTCAGCCTTCATACTGCTCGTTGTGTATACTTCGCGAATGTTCATTCCCGCCTGAGATATGGGGATATACTCATATTTCCCCAGAATATATATTCATATATTCTGGGGAAATACATCTTATAGCTCCCAGACTTTTAGATTACAAAAACGAATTGTACGAATAATAACCAAATCCCACCCACGTGATTCATGTAAGCCTCTCTTCATTAATCTAGGAATTCTATCATTACCGTGTCTTCTTATTTACGAATCAGTGGTTTTTGTAAAAACTGACTTGCTCAAGGGCGGGAATATATTTTCAGAAAATGCCGAAGTCTATTACTATAACACTCGACGTAGAAATCATATTCATCAGGTGACAGTATCAACAGCCCATTACAAAAAATTCACATACAATACATGTACATTATTTTACAACACTTTGCCAGATGACATTAAACAATTCAATTCAATAGAAAAGTTTAAATCCCAAGTGAAATCGTTTCTGCTGCATAACTGTTTCTATACAATTAGAGACTATACTGAGCATCACAAGAAAAGTAACATTAATTTTAACAATGATACATAATGCATTATTTACCATTTGGACTGTATAAATGAGTATAAACAACCTGTAACAACTATTGTACTACAACTTCCGGGTCAATGACCCCCATCTCGATCAGGTTTTCGTCCAGTTTCCCTGATCCATTGAGCAAATGCTGAGATGGCCCCTTGTTTTACTTCTGGACATAAATGTAACTTCATTTTCTGTGCACGTCTTCTAGAATTCAGTGGGAAATACAATTATTCAAATTATCGTTTCCATGTTGTCGCGGCAGGAATTAATAAGAGCCAAAATTTATTGCTTATTGATCCTTGAAAATAGATTTTATTACATGGGAGTTTTTTTGTTTTTTTTCTCCCTTTCAAAATTCAAAATTTATTGCTTATTTATCCTTGAAAATAGATTTTATTACCTGGGAGTTTTTTTTTTTAAATTCAAAAATTATTGCTTATTTATTTTTGAAAATAGATTTTACTACATGGGAGTTTTTGTTTTTTTTTCTCCCTTTCAAAATTCAAAATTTAAGTAGTATATGACTTAGTGTAGGGATCACAGAATTTTGAAAATGTGCACACAATTCACTTTTCCCCATAGCACGTCATACGCAGTTTTCAACTGTTTTTTTTGACGTAAAATAAATAAATAAATAAATAAATAAAAACTGCACATTTCTGGAAAAATGTTTTGGAAAACGTGTTTACCTCATGCAAGTGTTCCAAAATTACGATTTTAGGGAAAGCTGTTTATATCAATTAGGTCGTGATTCTAATGAAAACTGCCTTGCGGCCCGAGGTTTTCCGAATATTCTATAATGTAAAACCGAGATTAAGTATTTTTAAAATGGAAAAGTAGGTTACATCTCATAAAAATGAGCTTTGTTATTATATATTCGTGAGTTTGATATATTCAGAAAAGTTATCGTCTGCAAAAAATAAACCTATTTTGTAACGCAGAAAACGATACTGCTATCAACAGACTGTTATTGACCGCTTTCAGTGTACTAGAAAAGAAAATATCTATACTAAATAGTAGCGTACGAGTTTCTTTAGCGCACGAAATTAACTTTAGTCACCGATTACTAATATTGTTCGTTTCATGTTCCATACGTATAGCAGTACATTATCACAGGAAAAACCTTAGCCTAAAATGAACTAGTGGTGCTACATTTCTCGTAGTAGAATTTTCTAATTTCCACTGTGTGGACTGGCTTTACGGTCTGCTGCCATCTATCGTTACTCAAAGTACTTTTTTGAAATTTTTGCAATTTTTCGAATTCCTAAAAGTAAAACCTAAATATTACTTTACGAATTTTAAGAAGAGTAAAACCTCGTCATATATGAAAATGTTCGTTGAATTTAGAGACCTTTTTAAGAAAATGGCGTTGAAGCGTTAATGTAAATGCGAAATTTGAAGCGCTATTTCACAGGATTCTATTCAGTTTTCGAACAACTTCATTTAAAGTCATTTGAAACACCTACACTCACAAATGCAATTTGGTATACAAATCGTGGAAATATGAATATTAACGACAGAGATATTTCGAAAATGTTAACTTTGTGTAATTTTTGAAAAACCAAAGAATATGGCAATATGGCCTTCATGTTACATTATAGAGTGCGTTTAGTACTATCTCTACAAAACGTTTAAAGAAAAAACTTGGAGCGGTTTTTGAGAAAATCTTGTTTTTGTTATTATTTATAATAGCAAGTATTGCAAGAAAACTCTAAATTTAGATTTTCAAAAAATCTACATGACCTTAAAGAAAGAACTAATAATGAACAATGAATTTCATTTGAAGGAAAAGCTTCTATATTCAATTTTGTAGTTGTAGGAAGACATCGAAAAAAATTCAAACTTTTCCAATTTTCGAAAATGCAGAGTTAACCGTGTAAATTAGACCTATGCCACATTTATAAATGTGTTTTATTATATTTTTACAAGAAATTTAAAGAAACAATTTTGAGCCGTTTTTGAGAATTTTTTTAAAATGTTCCAGGGGCTTCTTAGAAAGCATCGCAAAAAATTAATAAATGTTTTTCAAAATCGCAGAGCTTCGACTCAGGCCAGATCGACGGGGGTTTGTTCAGAAGAAATTGAACACATAGTTTAAGCGGTAGGTAAAGTACGAAGCAAACAATTGATGAGAAATTGATTTTTGAAGAGCAAATAAAGATATTGAAATTTTCTGTTCGTATTATTAATGTCTTCTGTTATATTTCTATATTAATAAAATCAATCGTTATAAAGAATTTCTGTTTAATTTTAATGTCATGGATGGATTTTAATGTCATGAATGTAATGGATATATTGAACCAAAAATGTTAGTCCCCAAACGTTCACCATAAACGGAGTCGACTGCGTGTGTGTATATATAAATATATATAACATCACTCACCCTTTGATAACCAACATGTACATGAACACTTCATCATTTCCAATATCATATGATTTAATTTTATTAAGATTTTGAATTTGTGGGTTGATAATTAAGGCAAGGGTCTCAATTTATTATTATGATTATTATAAGAATTTATTTGTTTTTATGATTATTCTTTTGATACTAATGTTGATATGTGCTCATAACCAGAAACATGTCGAGAAATGTGGACCTATCAGTCTCGCTAAAAAAACTCAATCTCGATCATGCAAAAAACAATAAATAACTTAGTATTAAATAACTATTTTGTTTAGATGGTTTAAACTAGATCTCTCTGCCATATGAATGAATCATTTTATAAATTCTGTAGTGGTAGGAGAAATCTTGTGGTAATACATAAAGACGGCTCCATGCATTTGGAATCCACCGTGCAGCCAGCTACTGCTCGCCCAAACCTGAACTGCTGATGAGTGCGGCAAATATTCACTTCCTTTTTAAGGTTGCACCAACATTTAAGTCAATAGCGACTACTATTGGAGTTAACGTTATGGTAACTGTGAAGATGAAATGATATGGTGATGATAAGGGGTGAAAGGACGAACACAAATACAACCATACATAAGGTGGGACTCGAACACACAACTCTTCAGTCCGAGATCGCTACGGCACTACTGCCTTAATGATCTCTGCCACCGGATCGGCATTCACTTCCTTTGATGTGTCCAAAAGGCCGACAGGCAGTGGATAGAGCCGCTAGAGTGAGCACAGAATGTTCGTCACTCGGCAAATAGCAGCAACCCATTCACAGTACGCGGGATTTGGCGAGTGCTTACTCACTGTTCGACGAATAACGAATGTGTGGAGCCGCCTTAATGAGAGATGGGGATAATCATCCACAACAATAACAGTTATAATATTTATTTTATTACAACATGCCCAAAGTTAACTTTCGGGAAAACAATTTCCCATCTTCAGTGGATCTCTAACAAAAAAATTAGAGATTAACATAAAGGGAGCAAATGCACATAAAGCAAAAATATGAAATAAAATTGACAAATGAAATTAAATAAATAATACAAAAATAAAAATGGCTTGGGCAGTAAGTGATTTTTAATTTTATTATTTATTTCATTTGTCAATTTTATGTTATTGTTGTGGATAATTATCCCTCTCTCTCTCTCTCTCTCAGAATCATTTTATGTCGTAAGTAAAGCCAATGAAGGAGGATCCAGTAGTTTTTTTTTTGTTTTTTTTTTTTTTTGTTTTTTTTTTGCGTCCATATCTTGACGCAACGCGTCTCCAAGCCCCTTAAGGGGCGTTGAGCGCATTCTTTTGGAGTAAGCCTCCGTTAATTACTAAGTCAAGTCTCGTCACGTCGCAGTCAGTCAGTACCTTTTATCCCTTCGGCCAGGGGCTCGACGACGTTAGATCCCGGGGTTCCTGGCCGGTCACCCAACCAAGAACCCGCGAGTCTCGAATTCGCTTAACCTTCGTAACTTCACGGAGCGTAGTAAACGAATTCGGCTAGCGCCGCCGGATCCTTATTCTAGATGGTCACACCACACACATCGGAACATTGATGTGATGTGTGGTTGATCTTATTACTCAAAATTCTGTTTTTGAGTTTGTAAAATGTTTGCTTCCCTATTCTTCATATCAGAAGCAGCCACTACATGAAACTTTCATTGAGATCTTCAAGAAGTATGTGTTCAGATTGAAAATTGGCTAGCTATGCATCCTTTGCAGGCTGTAACACTTTTTCAAACAGTGGAGCCGGTAGGAAAGGCCTATATAAGAACAGTTACAATGAGTGTCGCAATGCAAGGTTTTAAAGCGATTGTTTGTCTATTATACTAAAAATAAAAACCTATTTTAGACAGCCACTCTTGCAATGTGCTAAAAGTTCCATTGTTGGCACCAATGCTAAAAGTGAGATGATGCTCAAATGTTCAGGTAAATATGTGAATTCAATAAAGAAAACATTATCTCTCACTGCATCAGCTACTATTGGCCTTAATGGAACATAGTGATTTGTGTACTTGAATTAAAATGAACTGAAAGGCAGTAATCCTGTGAAAGTGATTTTATTTTTCTCGTAGGATTGCGCCACTCGGCGAATCGACGTCGTGTCGCCACCTTTTCTACTAACAGAATAAAATGCCACTACTATGCCACCATATTATATGAATATAACTATTTGTTTACCTTTTTTAGGTAAAATCAATGCACGAATATTCGGGCTCTAGTAATAATTAAAAGTAGCAAATTTAATGAGGTCAAAGAGCGCGTGTAGGGATATCACGACCCATGAAAATAGTCACAAATTTTCCTTTTCCACCTCCACCCCATACGTCACATACAGATTTCATCATTTTCACTTTAAGTAAATAAATAGACTTTCCTATATGCATGGTCGCCATCAGTTTTATAATTTTGTCCCCATAGTACGTCATGCAGTTTTTAACTGTTTTGTTTTTGAAGATAAATAAATCTACAAGTAAGGTTCAATACAGTACAAAAGTGAATAAATAAAAGCAGTGGTGCTACGACAATTAGTATCTTATAGGAAAAGGAATGAAATATTTAAAAATAAAAGAAAACTTGTAGGTAGTGGAAAAGTAATTAGAGAAGACGTAACCCCACGTAGATTAGAAATATTGAGAAAGTGTATTCCAAAATTTCACCTTCAAAATGTGTGGTCTTTTGATGGCGCAATATATGTAAATACCACGCAGAGAAAAAGACGCTTCACCAGAATGTGTGAAGTTGACTCGCTACCTGCAAATGGCGCGTAACTTTAAAATTTGTTTCCAGAAGTCACTTTCTCAAGGATTATTGTTTATTATTTAATTTTTACTTCTAACATATTATCTTTAATTTCTTTCTACCTGTAAAGAGAAGTACACACTTTCAAACACTATGTGAGAAATTTGGCAACCAATGAAGTCTTGCCGGAAACCGCGCCTCTAGACTTACCTGCCTGGGGTATTGGCCCCAGTCCGGCTTGCTACCTACCCCTCGAAGCCTTGCTACTCTCTCAGATCTCAACACGTCCATTTCGCACTTTCCTCGTAGTTTGTTTTTCACATTAACGCGCAATCTCTAAAGAAACATCACTCAGAAATTTTTCATGTTCTCTCTGAAGCTAGCGCACACGTGTAGTGAAACTTGGTTGGAATCTACTGCGTCATCTGATCTTGTGTCGATCCCTTAATATAAACTGATAAAATGATAGACATATAATAAAAGTTCATTTAAAAGAGCAATCCGGTGGAGGTGTTGCTGTTTCGTCGGAATCGTGGATTTATCACTTGATTGTTTCAGATATTTCTAAAATATTACTCTATGGGCAAATGCCTGCTCTGGGTATTTCAAACCATGATATACTCTTTGTTGTATACTCGGCTAAGTGTACTAAATACAAAAATAAAACAATCCATTACCGTGATTTCAAAAGTTTAGATCGTACAGCATTTCAAGTCAACAGTGAACGTGCACCTTGGCAAGAGGTATATCAACAATACTCATTAGACTCGAAGTAAATGTGTTTAATGGAATCATAATGAACCTTTTTAACAAGCACTCTCCGTGAAAAACTTCTCATGTCACGCGGCCTGCTGCTTCATGGCTTACAAATGAGATAAAAGTCCATATGAAAGATAGAAATACCGCATATAGCCGTTTTAAAGGTACTAAAACCGATGAAAATGAAAATGAGTATAAAAAACAACGAGTTGTAAAACAAGTCAGAAACGCTAAGATTCGTTATTATCATAATATTTTCAAAACAAATTCCAGTACGAAGAGGAGTATGGAACACTTTGAAAAACTTAAGAATTTGCAAACGTAAGTCAAATGACAGCTCATTGGAAATTCCCTTTGATGACCTAAATGATTATTTTGCTTCCGCTACACATCCAATAGACCCTACTATTAAAGAAACATTCCCCCCGAAATATTTAAATTCGATGAATCCTTGTGATTATCGACCTATCAGTATATTACCAACTTTATCCTAAGTCCTCGAAAAAGTTGTATATCAACAAATAGACAAGTATCTCGCCATAAATTATGTTCTCAATAATTTTCAATCTGGTTTTAGGGAAAGTAGAAGTACGCAAACGGCTCTGCTACGAGCCACCGAAGACATTCGTCAATCACTTGGTGAAGGCAATATAACAACGCTAACGCTTTTAGATGTTAGCAAAACCTTCGATTCAGTAGACCTTGACATACTTCTGGCAAAATGTAAGTGCCTCGATTTTTCTAATTCTAGCTTATCGTCGATTTTAAGTTATTTTAGTAATAGACAACAGGTTGTAGTAGTAGAAAATACTTTCGTCACCTAAACCAGTTTCATGAGACTCCGTACTAGGTCCACTTTTCTTCCTTATCTATGTAAATGATTTCCCGTTTGTGCTATTAAGGTGCAGTCATCATATGTACGCAGACGACTTACTGATCTACGTCAGCAGGAAACCTTCCGAAGTGGCTCATTTAATTAGTACAACAAATCACGATTTAGACTCTGTACTTGAATGGTCAGTAAGAAACGACCTCAAGCTAAATCCATTGAAATCTCAATCAATTATAATTGGCTCCAGCCGGTCCCATAAAGCACTTCAAAATATAAACATTCCTTATATCGTACTGGACAACACTACTGTTCCTCTTTGCTCTCAAGTTATAACTTTCGGTCTCACCATCGATAAACCCCTAAATTGGGGACACTTGCCGCAAAGTGTTTTCTTCAATGTACTCACTCAAATGTGCTTATAAATGCCTTCCACCCGAAGCCAAAGACCTACTAGTAAAATCCCTCTTGCTCCTCCTGCTTGATTACGGTGGTATTGTGTACGTTAACGTAAAGAAATCAAGAGTTCAAAATGCGTGTGTTAGGTTTCAATATATTATCAGAAAGTATGATCACATTTCGGGATACTACAAAGCAAATAACATATTAAACTTGAAAGGTAGACGCATGTTTCATAGTTTGTGTATTTTCTACAAAAATATTAAATACAGGTGTTGCTACTTACCTATCTCATAAAATTGCTCTAAACAAGAAGATTCCAGAAATCCTTGCTTTTTTTTAATTTTATTGTATAGGATTGACTTACAAAGTTTAGTTTACATGAAACTCTTCATTTGTATAATTGACTTATATCTAATTCTTATATACTAACTCTAAACTACAATTGACGAGGGTAGGGACTGAGCACCTCTAAAAATTACTGAGGTTTGAAAAAATGTTGAGAAAAGAATGAACTGCATATCTATTTTTTTATTCTAGTTGGGTTTTCATTATATTTTCCTAAATTTATATGTCTATCATGATTGATGAGGGTTAGATTGGAATAAAAATTATTGGCAAGAAAGGCTATGTGATGTGCGATCGGTTTTAGGTTAAGTTCGTGGTGTAATTGCTTGAACCAGGGGGCGTGGGTGATAGTTCTTAGGTATTTGTTCTGAATAACCTGAATTTTGTTGATATTATACTAAGCAGAATATGTCCAAATTGGACAAGCGTACAGGAGAAGAGGTCTAAAGATGGTTTTGTATAAGGTGATACCGTTATTTAGTGATAGTTTACTGTTATTTATAAGTGATTTTAGCTGTATTATTTTGGCTTTGGCTTGTTGGACTTTTGTATCAATGTGTATTTTCCAGTTGAGTGTAGTATCCATGTGAAGACCCAGGTATTTAATGGCATTGTTATGAGGGATTGTCCAAGGGATTGTATTGTTGTTCAATTTAAATGGCATGGGGAAGGAATATGGTCTGAAAGTGAAGACTTTAGTTGTAGATTTCGCGGGGTTGATTTTAATCTTCCATTTAGTTGCCTAGATTTTTATTTTCTTTTTATGAGATTGGATTTCGTTAGCTATGTAATTAATTGAGGAGTGGGACATGTAGATTACGGTATCATCTGCAAACTGGGCTATGTTTGTTAATCTTCATGTAGGCTTATCGGCTGTGTACAAGTTATAGTGTAGAGGAGAGAGAGGCGATCCTTGAGGCAAACCGGCAGTGATAGGGTGGGGGTTCGAATTTTGATTTTCTATTGTAACTGAGAAAGTTCTATTTGTGAAAAAGCTTCTTATTATTTTGAAAAGGTATGTAGGGGTGCCTATAGATAAAAGTTTATAAAGCCTTCATGCCATACCCTGTCGAAAGCTTTAGCGATGTCCATGAAAACTGCTATTGAATATTGTTTGTTTTTGAAAGGAGGAGTGGAGAGTTTCTGAAATACGCAAGAGTTAGTGTGCTGTGGATAGTTTATTAGTGAATCCGAATTGGTAGAAAGGTATGAGGTGAATTTTTTTAATATAGTTGTTTAATCTTGTTAGAATTAATTTCTCGAATATTTTTGCATAAGTGGGGAGGAGGCTTATGGGTCTATAGTTATCGGGGATGCTATGATTCTTATTAGGTTTGGGAATCGGGAGGATGATAGAATGTTTCCAGGTAGTAGCCAGTTCTTAAAGATGAATTATATATGTTTACAATGAAAGCTATGACAGGATTGGGTAGGTTTTTTAGAATTATATTATTTATTTTATCATGACCGGGGCCTTTTTTATTGGGAAGGGATTTGATCACTTTTAGAGTTTCATGTGGAGAGATATACTTAGTTTTTTGTGGTACGTTGAAATTAGGCGAATTCGCAAAGAGTTGAATTTGGGTGTGATCTTGGAGGGGAGGTGTGAGGTTTGGTGTGAAACTTGATGCGAAATGGTCGGCTAATACTTCCGTTTTATCGGCAGTAGAGTATTTTTTTCCATTTGGTGTCGCTAGTGGACCTTTAGTGAAATTCCAGAAGAGGGTTATTTCTTGTATTTAATGAATGTATGATATTATTGTATTTAGTGTTCTAGTGTTCTAGAGCTTTTACTAATTTTGGTTAGAGTATATAGTTCTTTTTTAAGTGAGGGAATTCTAAATGCCATCCATAATCTTCTAGTTTTATTTTTAGTTTCTATGATTTTGATAATGCTTTTCGGTAGTTTATTCGATATGTGTTTCCGAAGGGTGTTCAGACGTTCAGGATTAAGTTTGCTAATTTTGTGTTGGTTATTGTATTATTTAGTTGCGTTATTGCTTGGTCTATTTCCGCTGGAGAGTTTAGTATTTTAAAATTGGGTATTTGGTTTTGCATTATGTTTTGAATTTGGTCCAATTTAAGTTGTAAGAATTTAATGCCGGAATGGGTGAATGGGGAGGTGGGATTTGATCTGTAGAAATGACTGGAAGGTGATCAGAGTCTAGTTCAAAATGCGGAGTTGAGTGAAAATTGCTTTTAATGTTTGTTATTCCTATATCTAGTATATCAGGAAGCTTGATTGTATCATAAGGATAATAGGGTGGTTCTGGAGGTGAGAACAAACTAATTCTGTTTGTTACGACATAATTTAGGAGTTGAGCGCCTGCTGCGTTGGTGACTCTGCACCCCCATTGTACATGTTTAGCATTTAGATCTCCTAAAAGTAAGTAAGATTGTAATCGCGAAAGTAAGATGTTCAGACCTGCAAAATTTGTTCTTATGTTGGGGGGTTTATAAGCGGCAGTAAGATTGGGGTTGCTGTAGGTAAGTGAAACTGCTATTGTTTCAATGCCAATGATGGGAGTTGAGTTTTCTTCGAAATAGGCGATAGTGTTTTTAATGAGTATAACTCCGCCGCCTGAAGAGTTAGCCCTATCCTTTCTTACTGTATTATAGCCTGGTAGTTTAAAGGTAGCTGGAGGTTTTAAATGCGACTCAGTGATTACATGCGATGTCAACATTGTGTGTTTGGAGAAAGAAATGGAGAGACACAAATGTTAAACTATTTGAGCTAAATTTTCACTAAAAACTAGTGGTACTAAAACAGCATGTACTTTCTCACCCGCATTTTCACTCAAAATTGTGCGAAAAGTACTCAAATTTTCGAAAAATTGCACGTGACCTTATTTCCAAATCTATGTTTAAGGAACAAATTTCATTAAGGGAAAAAATCTTTAATATTTTGGTTGTATAAGGACTCTGAAAAAATTTTGAACTTGGTCAATTTTCGAAAAATCAGTGTTCAAGGAACATGAGACCTGCACCATTCTCTTAAAGGTTCTTCATACTATCCAACAACAAAATGAAATCAAAAACGGTCGAGCCATTTTCTTTGAAAATCAGGAAAATGTTCCAGAGGCTTGATGTAAAGTACTCCCCCAATCTAAAATATAAGTTTCAAATTCAAGAGGCCGCAACATCAGTCAGATCGATTTGGGAATATCAATTTTGGAGAAAATCGGCTGAAAGGTTTAGCCGCTTACGTTGTTTACAGACGGACAGACGTTTTGCTGTCATTCGGTTTTTCAGTATCAAGGACCCACAAAACGGATTCTGGCTACACCACGTGCTAGAAGATTTTTCTACATTGAAAAACTGGATTTATCCATTTTTTTCATTACCAGGTCCATGTAATAAGAGTTTTTTCTGTCGTTTTTTCGCGCAGCATTGCATAACTTTCGCTCTACTCCCTAGCGAGGCAGTAAAAAATTTACCCAGCATGGTCTTCACCTCCACCTTGCAGGAATCGCTCGGTAGCTATCTAACAAAACATAATATTACACCACCTCGGCAGTGCCCTGTCCAAGACCCATCCCCATCCACAACTCTCTTCCTTCCTCAGGGTAGCCCATCGGACTCAATTACCTTATTCCCTGAACCTCAACCTTGTTCTACCTTATTCATTCTTTTCGATCAACTGCCTCACTTTTGTCACCGCTGAGACGCACGCAATTACATTAGTAAGACAAGAGACAGACAAGTAACTACAGTCACATGCAGCAGAAAAATAACCGTGTATGGACATACTTGTAATTGTGCGGAGAAACTGGTTTTGAACGATCTGTAGTTTTTTGTGTTCAATTTTGCGGCATTTATCCAAACTGGATAAGCATATAAGTGTGGTCTAATTATGGTTTTAAATGTAGTTATATGGAATATGTTGTATGTTATATGGAAGTTTGACTAAACTGTTTATTATTGGACTTTGTGGAGTTTTGCTTTAGTTTGTAATATTTTATTATTTATATGCTGTTTCCAGTTTAATTGCTCATCCATTAATAATCCTAGATATTTTATGGGTTTGTTATGCGGGTGCTAGTAAATTACTTCCTGATTTAATGTTAGTGGAGTGGGAGGGTTGTATGGTCTCTGGATAGATATTTTTACAGTAGTTTTGTTTGAATTTAATTATTTTTATTTTGAGAGCCCAGTTGTCTAGAAGGTTAAGATATAATTGAAGTTGGGTTATAGTCTGTTCTGGTGAATGGCCGGATGCAGTATCATCGGCAAACTGCCCTATTTTTATAGATCTGAGTTTGAGTTAATATGCCACGTACAGGTTGAATAACGTTTTGATCGACGGTTACTGGCCATGGCCGAGAAGGTTCTATCTCCTAGGAAGTTGGCGATTATTTCGATCAGATAAAAAGGTGTGCCTACTTCCCTCAGTTTCTGCGTCAATGTCGTCAGCAAAATTAGTAATAACTGATGGATTACTAATTATAGAATGCTTATGGAATACTAATAATAGTAATCACTGTTCATGACAAAATTAGAAATCACTCTTCTGAATCCGTAATCCAATATGTGGAGATTTTAACATCGATATTTGAGCGAATCTCGAAAACAAATCACGAATTCAATAATTCTTTTAATTTTGGCATTAATGTAAATGAACCTAAACGCAATACAGTGGGATCAAAGAAAGTAATAAATCAAACCACTAGAGAACGGACTTTATTGTAATAAAAATGCAAAATATGTACATATTTATGTGCTTGTTTTTTCCAAAACAAGTAAGAAAAAATAGAAAATATGTAAAATAAAATTCATTATTGTGTTTAAGATTGTTCTCTATAAGCATTTTCCGAGCATATAACGTCGCCGATCAGTTTTTAACAAGGATTCGGGGTGGCTGAGAGTAAGTTCTGCCTCTACTAGGACTAGACTTCACCGCAGATAAGAATTGTATTCGAAAATTAAAGAACATTCATAGTATATATTACAATGTTTACGAGAAGCTGATATTCAAGTGAATTGTAGTACCGGGTGATTAGCCGGGTAGCCAGTGATTAATCCCGGGGTAGGGGGTTAAAGGGAATACCACACACACACACACACACACACACACACACACACACACACACACACACACACACACACACACACATCGAACAATGAGGTAAGACCATAATAATTCTGTAAAATAATGTACTGCAATAATGTACTGCAATAATGTACCGCAATAATATACTACAATAATAATTCTATAAAATATATTTTTGTTTTCAATCGATTAACGAATGTGCTGTTTGAAAAATGAGCAGGCATGTGGTTGAAATTACTTTTGTTTACGAAAATCCGCTCATCGCAAAAATCATCTTTGACTCCAGGTACGCAGCATGCGGTGGGGGGGCGTTAAGTTTGACAAATCATGGCGACAATATGGGGAGGAAGAGGGATCATGGCGAAGATAAGGGTCGTAGACGCGCAGCAGCATTTCATTTGATTTGATTTGCAAGAAAGTTGATTCCGTAACATATATTGCAAATGGGCATCTGAAATGTTCCGTTTGGACCAATAAATAAGTTAAAATGTACCGAAATATATAGTAAAAGGTAAAAATGTAAAAATATGAATAGTGTAGTTATACCAAAATATGTAATTATTTAAAACGTCTTGTAAACTCTAAAACATATTATTGAATGCAGGTATCTACTTCCTGTAAAAACATGTAATTACATGGAAATCCGTTCCCTACAAATCACAATTAACAAAACCACTAACAGATATTAAATAGTAACGAATCGACTAGTTTATAGACAGATTCTTATGACTACCAGTAACTTTAACACTGTCGCATAAATGCTGCTGCCTGGATAACAATTGTGGTGGCAGGTTGCTTTCGTGGATCGTTTCCATGGTTTCCTCCGTTCGATTCCAGGTGGACGACCGCGACTCCTCGACGAGATCTTCCCTCTGTTGCATGGTTGACCGCCAAGTCCTAGCGTTCTACAGACAAATGAGCGTTTACAGTCAAATGAGCGTTTACAGACAAATGAGCCATTCCACGTCAAATCGCACAAGAGTTGACCCGACTTTTCTTTTAAATGTACGATTTTTTTCTTAAATCTAGACAAAAAAAGTGTGTTTTTATTTCCCTGAAAATTGATTATTTGTGTATATTTGTATATGTACGACTATATTAAATTTTGGAATTTACTCGTCCTTCACAAAATATGTTCAATTGTTGCTCCAAACGTATTAAACACTAAAACTTCTGATTTATTTCATTTAATACTTTGAAACGTGTATTTTATTGCACTGTAAATATATTTTTCAAAAAAACATATATTTTATTTCAATTTGTTTAAAAAAATGAAAATTTCTATATAAACTCAATGAGATAAAAATTTGAAAACAATATAGGCGTATTCTTTGTTGAATGTTCCTCAAAATATCCCAAGAAAAAAAAGGGACACTCTACACATACAGTTCCAAATAATCAATATATCAATTGTATCAAAGTATGAGACAGCGAAACGAATTCATAAACGAGTCAAATACGTCATATGCATCAAATCGCACAAGACTTGATACGGTCTTTTTACGCGTGATATTTTTCTATTAAATTCAAACATAAAAAAAGAGACACATGTTTCTTTATATACCTGAAAATTGATTATTTGTGTAGTTATGAGTATATTAAATTTTGTAATTTACGCGTACTTCACAAAATACGATCAATTGTTGCTTCGAACGTATTTAACATAAAAATTCTTGGTTTGTTTTATTTAATACTTTGTAATGTGTATTTTATTCTTCTGTAAATACATTTTTTAAAATAAATATTTCATTCAAAAATTGTAATTATTTTTTAAAAAATTAAATTTTCTGTAAGAACTCGCTCAGATAAAAATTTGAAAAAATATAGGCGTATTTCTTATTCAATTTTCTACAAAACACAAGAAAAAAGTGGGCACTGAACTGATCTAGAAAACTTATTGTAAGTATGCGAGCGCGCGCTTCTTGCCTCTGCACTAACGAATTGTGATCGATTAGTCTTTGATACAAAAACCGAAGAACAATAAAAGGAATGACCTCTACCTGATTAGGGTTTCAAGAAATATTAGTAACTCATATGTTCACTCTGTCCCCAGAAGGGATGGGGGTCAGCGAAATGAATTCTACTAATGCTTTTCCTCGTGTCAGCGAAACGAATTTTATTGCTGATTCTCTTTGCGTCCTAGGGATGGGGTGATCTCCTAACCTGGCTCGTAAAATACAACAGACCATTTGTCAAGGGACTAAAATAAAACTGTCTGAACATCAGTCACAATATGCATCTTATAAAGAAAAGAGTGCTAGAGCTTCTGTGAATCGTGGTATACTGTGCAACATAAGTGGCGATCAGCATGTAAAATACGACAGATGTTTCAATGTATTTAATCTTTCTGATCACGATTTTACGAAAAGAAAATCTCCAAGTCGCGTAAACCACGATTTACTTGTGAAACTTGATTTAGAGGAGTCATTAGATTGACGAATTTGTGATTCCTGTCGGAAAAAAGGGAACCGGCTACCAAAAATGTTTTTGTTAGTGAAGAGAGCGTCGAGATCAGTAGGTCCCGTGGAATTAACGAATGTAGAGGAAAGTCCATTGAATATAGTCAAAAACAATGGAAATCAAGGAAATGACAATTAATGTTCTCAGAGACACCGTAAAATTACACTACACTTCGCAGCAACAGAATACATGATAAAAGTGGATAAAAAGTGGACTGAAGAAAATGGAATGTTGTCCAGACCTTAAAGTAAATTTGGTAAGGCATTAGAACGAGCATTGTGACAAAAGTTCAGGAATTCTAAGGTAAGCGACGGCCAGTAACGCAAGAAACGCGTCTGCTGCAGCTATCTGTGTAGTACACACTGGTTCGTAAACAATTAATATTTTGTATATGTAGCTTCACTATGCGCACGTTTTGTTGAACTTAGGGTGAGTTTATATTTTGTTAACAATACAGAAAAATCAAATCTGTTTGTTCCTTTGCCGTTAAAAATAAGTTTTCTATAATTTGGCAACGAAAATATCTAGTTTTTGAAATGTTAATACCTCGCTTTTTTAAATTTGCTGTTATTATTATTATTATTATTATTATTATTATTATTATTATTATTATTATTAATTATTAATAATAATCTTTCAACTATTAATAGTTAAATTGTTGGGATGGGACTCTGAAACTCAAGAAAGCGTGCGCAGATGATTTTCTCCCCCATACGTCACATACAGTTTTTAACTTTTTTTGACTAAATAAATAAAAAATAAAAAAGTTACTGAGATGCTACTTTGATTTTTTATGGAGTTTTCTGAATACCATACTCCAGGGCATTTATTAATATTGTTTTCAAAATTTTATCTCATCGAGTTTATAAAAATATTTAATTTTTAAAAATTACAACTTTTAAAAAAAGAAAATCTAGGAAATTAAATATTTTGCATAATCGTAAAAATTAAACATGTTTTTAAATTTTGAATGGAATTCGAAAAGAGTTTCTATAATTAGTGTATTAAAATATGTGATATTTTTAATTTAGCGATGCGCGTCATTTTTAGGAAATTTTATTATGCAATATTTCCGAAAATAATAAAGTTAGACAAAAATAAAAATAGACGTGTTTACTTATGTGACCCATATAATAAATAGAAAAAATAGAAATTAATTAAAAATATAAAGGTCAAAATTTGATCTTTTTTGTGCGATCTGACATGGAATGGCTCAAATGCGGGTTCTGGACACTATCCATATTGCTATAACGAATTTGTTGGGTTGCGAACCGTCATTCATTGACGTCAACGGTCCTCTTATCCTCCTTTTTATTTTAAATGTCTTTCTTTCAGTAAATTTTTAACATTTGTTGTCATTTATTTTATCAGATGACTAATAATAATAATAATAATAATAATAATAATAATAATAATAATAATAACAATAATGTATTTATTAATGGCGAGGCTCAGGCCATAAGGCCTGCTCTTCCGCCTAACCACTGAGTTTACATTGATACAGAGTAGTAACATATAAGAACTAACATCTGCATCGTTGTATCATTTATAGTTTAATTTAGAATAGAAAACATGAATACCCTTTTTCTGAACCCTGACACACGCAGATGACTTACATGACAGTGTCTCTGTTTAGCAACTAAAATAAAAAAGAGACACTCAGACCAGCTTCAACGGCATTTTGTGAACGAATCATTTCACTAGGATCGCAAATGGAGAGAAGAAAGAAATAGAGCTGATGTTAGTCTAAGTTAAATATTTATAAAAAGAAATGGGTTGACGCTTTTTTTCTCTAATCGAGTGTCCTCCCTTGTACATGAACATCGTAGACAACCCTACGAATTTGGGATATGTGTTTCTAACCTCGAAGCTCCTGAATCACGAGGGACGCGACCTCGTCCCTCGCTCCCCTTCCGTTCGACAACTACTAATTGCTTCTAGATACACAATTTGTGTTCCTTGGTGGGGGACGAGAGAACCTCGCGACGTTGTGCCGTGACCCACTTCTCACCATGCCGAATTCAACACGAAGGGACCGAGATTGAATCCCCGAAATCAGTGGGATTGCAGAACTCAGCGCGCGGTGCAAGTTCACGAAACGTCAAAAAGTGTCCCTATTTGCTAATGTCGAACTTTTGTCACAATAGTAACACGTCCAAATGTCTCTCACTTGAGTATTGTGCAAACTGATAAGAATTAATGAGGATATCGTTCCTGTCTCAGTTTTGGCACATTCAGTCGTCTCCAGATATTCAGTCAAATTTACATACATAAATATACAATAAGGTCGAAACATTCTTGAATATCGCCAAACAATCTAATTAGCATTTGAAAACCTACGCAAACGTAATTAAGTACTCAGGTAGGTTCAACGTTTCAAAACTGTTTTGAACACATATCAGAAACAATTTAAGTCTGATAAGTATACGTGGCAAAGTATTATAGACCTACTTTCCTTCTTACAAGCATAAAACCTCATTATTTATAAACTTTTCAAAAGATAAAAACAAGGCCATTTTAAGGTTACATAGCCATGGACAAGAGATTCACGTCCAGGCGTATCGAAGATAAAAATAGCAACATCTCTCACAATAACTATTAATAACGATTGTTATAATTTATAACATAATCGGAAGAGGTGGCGTAGGGCATCAGTTGATGTCACTGTAGTCTCACCGGGAGGTCCTAGGTTCGAGTCCCAACGGTGCCAGGATTTTCGAAACAAGCTAGCTAGATACCTAGGTCGAATTCAGTCGTTGTCTGAAGGAGAATTTTAGCGGCCGGTTACTGTGATCGGTAGTTTTCCGTGGTTTCTCCTCAATACTAGGCGAATGCCGGAACAGTGTCCTGACAAATGAGCCACGGGCCGCGCGCGATCTTTACTTTCCTTATCCTATCCTCACTCCTTACATACACACACTACAGTACCACACATGACAGGAGCCCGGTGGGATCTTAAGAGCTTGTCCCGGCTGGGGTGGTGCTCCGCTAGTGGGAGATACCTGGTAGTGGAAAACCCCGCAAGCAGACACCATTCAGCGGGGGGAAATCACCGTCACTGCCCGACGAAAAAAAATGCATTACACTCATTGGACCTTAGCAGTTGTCGCGCCCGGAATCACAAATCAATCAATTAATAACATATCTAAGAGTAAAGTATGTAAATGAATTGCAACAAAATTAAAAATACAACTAATCATTGAACCTACAAAATCGATATGTCATTGTCTGCACTAAAGTACTCATACATCTAATTTATAAACTAATGCATAAGTTTAACTCGTACTGTTGAATAATTTGAGCACTGTGACGATTATATGTTAAGTACTGTGACAGTAATAATTTGGACAAAAATTAGCTTGATTTCGGAATAAATGGAAAACAAATAAGAAGATACGTATTGAGAAAATACGATTTTTTCTAAGGCTCTGTGAACAAGAATAATCTCATTCAGAGATTTGAAACAAGGGAAGAAGAAGAAGAAGAAGAAGAAGAAGAAGAAGAAGAAGAAGAAGAAGAAAAACGAAAGTGCAATTCTTTATAGATGAGTATGGTTCGGAGACATTCAACTTTCTGGCTCTACATACTTAGTCTATCTAGAAAAGAGAAAGTACTGTAATGCTGAAGCAAAATCGGAGATTTTTCGACTGTAAAACTCGTATTGTGGGGCCACCATACCGAAAAATTAGATAAATGTTGTTCCTATAAGTAATTACTTCCTCCAACAGCCACGAAATCAGAATTCACGTATTCTTGATCCTTGATACCGAAAAATTGCTTGGCGGCAAAACGTCTGTCCATCTGTTATTAATGCTAGCGCCTAAACCCTTCACACGATTTTCTCCAAAACGGATATATTCCGAACTATCTGGACGAATTGAAGCCCGCATATTTCAATTTTGAAACGTTTATTGTGATTTTGGGGCTTCTTTCCATTAAACCTGAACTTTTTCAAAATTTTCTCAGAAATATCACAAAATTTTTGGATTAACCTCTTTCCTCGGTTAGCGCAAAAGAACACTTTAAAAATGGAACATGTATAATTTCGTTAAAATCTCTGAATTTTCGAATATTGCAAAATTTCAAATTTTTTTAGGAGTCTTCCTACAACTACAATACTGAAAACAAATATTCTTCCTTTACGAAATCTATTCTTTAAAGACAGATCCTTAAATAAAGATACGCACATTTTTTATTACTGTAAATGAATAAAGTTTGCACGAAGTACAGGCAATTTTTAATAAATTACTTTCTAAAAATGGTTCAATTTTTTTTCCGCCGAATAGATCATTAGATACTTAAAAATGTTGCGCTGGAAAATTTTCGTTTTTTTTCTCTCACCCCCTCAGATAAGCAAAGGACGCTTATAAAATGGCGCATGTCTCATTTTCTGTGAACTATGACAATTTTCCAATATTTCAAAAATTAGAGAAAATGCCAGAAAGGATGTAAAATTGTTACAGCACTAGTTTGAATTAAGAAACTGCGTGATAAGAGGATACTTGAACGAAAATCTACCTATAATATTTCAAAAGCCACAACAATACAAACTCTTGTCTGGAATGTCTTATTCGCAAACACCAACCCCTTCTACTAATTCGGTGTTGTCTAACGATTTTTTTTAAATTTTCCGCAGAATTCTACGTGCTATTTTTCTGAGCGATATTCGAGCACTTTGCAGACACCTTCGCGGAAGCATAAACCCAGTGACGAATTCTCCGATACATCGCGTATACTGCCGGTATACCTAGTAATTCCAAGTGTTTGAGAAATATTTCATACGATTGGTAATCCTCTAAAAAGTTATTCAGATTTTAAAAGCTTTAAAACATATGCGAAAAAATAACTCTGTTTTGCTAACCGAGAACCAGACAGTCTTCCCATCCGTCAGCGCTATGAAGTGCGTTAGAGTGAGAAATTTCAAACAGTTCTTAATGCTGTCCACAGAAATCGCTAGCACAGGCGAAGGCACCGCATGCCAGCCGCGATAACCTAGGGCTTCACGTGTTTCAAGGGCACGGAAAGGGGAGAATGCGCGTCTGGACAGTCGGTAGGCCCCGCAAAATATTGCGGTGAACAGTCCTCCTCTGGTTCTTCGTACGTCACTCTTCTCTCAAGTTTTTGTGAAAAAACAAAGAAATATGAAATCATACACAAATCCTTACTTACTAAGTATCCAACTATCTGGAATTACGTTCACGAAGCGCAGTGAATTCGGAGCGGGCGACTTTGTCGCAAAATTACACAAAAATACTCATATTTTTAAAAAATTAAACATGGCCTTATTTGAAGATCTGATTTTGATGAACACATTTCATGAAGAGAAAATGTATCTTCACAATTGCAGTTGTAGAAAGACGTCGATTTTTTTATTTTTTAAATGTTCGAAAAATCAGGAATTTCAACGAACATGACACTAGAGCCATTCTCTTAAGCGTCACTATCTAAGGTCGAAATCGAATAAAAAATATGTCCTGTTTTTAAGAAAAAATGGTTCAAAGAAAATAAAAATTGCCTGTTTCACACAAAATTTCACAAAAAATACTCACGTTTTTTAAAAACTCAACAAGACATTTTGTTAGAGCTGTTTTTCATGAACATATTTCATTAAGAAAAAATGTTTACCTTCATAATTGTAGTTGTAGGAAGAGCCCGAAAAACATTTTGAATTTTTTCAATTTTCGAAAAATCCCAGAGCGTACTGCCTACAGGTCAGAACATGCCAGAAGGCCACAAGTTGGCCAAACGTCCGCCACCACTACAGAGACGCGGCTCATTCGGGATAGCCTAGATAATACAAATTCCGGACGCGGAAGCCTACGCAAAGGACAGACTTTTGCCGTCAATTGAGTTTTCGGTATCAAGGACCCACAAAACATGGATTCGGGCTACACCACGGGTTAGAAGATTTTTCTACATTTAACAACTGGATTTATCCATTTCTTTTTTGTGGCCCGTTTTTCTGTTGAAAGTTTACGTTTTTCTGTTGAAAATTCGGTGGTTTTTTTTCGCGCAGCATTACATAACTTTCTCTTTACTGCGTAAGCAGAAAGAAAAAAACACTTAGTGTATTAAAGAGAAAATGTGATCACTCAGTTTCACATGCTCTGCCGCATGATAGCGCTAGTGCAGATTGCATGGATTGTTGTCGATTTCGCTTGTGCAACTAAGTGCAAATCGGTGGTATGATTTCATCAGTTACCGGCTGAGGTGGCTCAGGGCATCAACTGATGTCAATGTAATACCTCTGATCTCAGAGGTCTTAGGGTTCGAGTCGACGGTGACAGCATTTTTCTACACTAGCTTGATAGTCGAATCCAGCCACTGCCTGGAGGAGAATTATAGCAGCCGTCTGCTCTGATTGTTAGTATTTCATGGTTTCTCTAATCAACACCAGGAGAATGCCGGAGTAATACCCTAACTTACAGGCCACGTACCGCACGCGATCTCTCCTTCCTCTCCCTTGTGCTATCTTCACCCCTTACTTTCAAACACATTACATGCACATGTCGGAAGAACAGTCGGTAGCTCAGAGCAAAGGTGGTGCCCCGCTGATGGGAGAAACCCTGCAAGCCGACATGTAGATTGGCACTGGATCTCATTATTCAGCGGGAAAAGAACACCGTCACCTCCAGTGATAATAATACGCACTACGCTTACGGGACTAATGACCACGACAGTTGATGCGCCAGGAAACGCAAAATAATCAATTTCGGAATTTAATATAAGACAACCCATATAACTTCTATGAAAAATATTAAGAATCCAAATAAGATACGATCTTACCTACTTCCAACTCAATGCACGCAAATTAAAAAGAACTATATTCAACCCTACTATTTAAAAACTGCTTCCCATCATCAGTTACTATTTTCAATATCAATGTCTTCAGGAATTTCAGTTAATGAAATCAGCATGTCAAATCAGCGGAACACCTACTGTACACCTACAGTTCTTGGACAACGACATTTTAGATCATTTAATGACAATCGCAAGCCGCATGCCAAAACACGGTGTACGTAATATTACAATTTCATTTCCATCCTTCTGCCCCCTCCCCTTGACAGTGGAGTGTGCACACTGTCAAATTGAGATTTGTGGATTTTCTTTGTTATTTGAATTATTCTGCGCGAAATACCACTCATTTAAGGAAGGATTGACCATGCTGGCTCATTTTTAAACTTTTCTCTGGGAACTGTGTAAGAAAAAACATGAAACATGTTTTCAATTTTCTCCAATTTTTTTTATTTTCCAGGCATAATTAAATTTTTGGTTTTCGAAAAAATACTTGCATGGTTTACATTAATAGTTAGTAACTTGTGTTGTAATTGTGATAAAAAAATGCATATTTTGCGACACTAAAAACAAAAGACACATTCATTTGATGCATGTATTAAATTCATTAAGTGTTTCAAAGAAGGTTTTTGTCTTATTTCATTTTTTCCTTTAACCTGACAGACTAAAAATTCGGAACAAAAAAGCATTGTATTCTTTGAAGTGTGCTACATAAGTCTGTAGGTTTCAAACTGGGATACCGAGAGGATTCTGATAAATTAAATGCAATAGATATGCAATAGATACTCACGAGTTCTGCAGCAGCATCTGCCAGAATGACTCTCTAAGCACATGCAAATCCACAGTAAACAATTACCATCGTCGTACTTATACAGAACAATAAAGAGTAATCTCCCGTCACATATTCATCACAATAGGCCGGGCACACACTTATGACTTTTATCGACGATAAAATTGAAGTTACAAAGTAACTATTATACCTACGAAACAATACCACTACAAATACGGGTATGTGATTCAGTTAATTAAATTGATGTTTTATTTCTTTCACTTTCCAGATAATATCGTAATGATTACTTCATAATTTAATGTCTCCATAAACGAATGAAACTATGTATTTTCATTGTGCCTTCTAAAGGCTTTTCTTTCTATTTCCATATTCCTGTTGCAATAGTTCTCTTCCTAAGTTATTCAACATTTTAAAAAAATATAAAGGTAATGTTCACATTATCAAAGTGGCGGATTTTCAGAGAAGGCAAAGGAAGCCAGGCCTCATGACAAAATTGATTACAAACACTAGAGGTTTTTTTAACTTGAAAATTATTAAAATTATCTTTGTCTAAAATTGACAAATGTTTACGACTGACGAGTAAACATTTAAAAGAAGTCGTTTCTCTTTCTGCAATTCTGCGTTCTGCCTAATTTTGTCTGGGCCTCCCCAAGTGTTAAACCCACCATCCACCGCATTATCACCATTCCATTCAAATAACTTGCTGGGTAAATTAATGTGATTCTGGCCTGGTTCTCATAGCTGTACCTACTACTCCGTCCCAAGGCCGTTATACGCACGCACGCACGCACGCACGCACACACGCACACACACACACACACACGCACAAACGCGAGCGCGTATTCACAACGATGCTCACAGAATAACAGCCGGTATCGTCGGGAAGATAATTGCACATACCGCGTGTAGAAGAGGGGCAGAAAGTGGGAGTTTCTTCCAGAACGGCTTTCCACAGAGGACTCATCAAATGTTCATTTTGAATCAATCTAACATCAAATGAAAATAGATTCCCAACTACAAATAATGCATTCAATATCGTCAAAAATTAATTGAACTTGTGTACTTTCAATAACATGCGAAATTCATAAAATTACGTTGCAGCTAATTTCGGTCGAAGATAGAAAATTGGATTTTCCCTCGGACATCGCGCCGGTGCGCCACCCCTTCGCTCTGAGGTGCAAGCCGATGGCTCGTTGCGGTGCGAAAACAACAGAGACCCTATGTCGAAATTTAGGGATGCACGGTCAAAGAGTAAGCACAATAAAAGAGCTTTAGAGCGTGACGTGGTCTGACATGGTACGCTGCATGGGAGCGCACGAGATTATAGCGCTGGATGGACACTCTTTGATGTAAAAAAGATTTCGTACACATCGTTATTACCGCAATATCTTGAACACTGAATGTCATTAAATGGAAAATATTTATTCCTAACATATATTTTTTTCGATTATCCGAGAGTTGTGCATCCTAAGAACGACCGCCACTGTGCCTGGCCAGTAAACATCGGGTGGCCTAATGTAAGCTAGGGTTTGTAATCGCCCAGAAACGTGTATCACATTGGTATTTTTGAATCTCTTATACGAAATGCGAATGTAATTTTTTTGTGTCGACGCTGTCTATCGAAACACAAGGAAGTTATGTTTTTGAGGCGGCATTCAGGACTGCTGTCTCCTTCCCCGTAACGTCAGCCGGGTGGACCGATTCTGTTGCGGCGGTGTCCGCCACACCAAAGCGCGCGCCGCGGAGTCGGCACGCCGTGACGTCAGCGAGCGGGAACTGGGCAGCCGAGCAAGGAAGGAGCCGGCCAATGAGGACAGTACGGCCGGCGCGCGAAGCCTCTACGAGGAGACGAGTCTTCGACGCGCAGCAAGTTACAACGGGCAGCCGCCGGGGTAGCGGCAGAACAGTATACAGAGTGTTTAGAGAGTAACTTGAGCTTGGATTGTGTTTAGTATAGTGATTGCGACCCGGCAGTGTACAAAGTGATTTCTTCTAGTTTAACTGTAGTGAACTCGGCTTTGGACTTGGACTTCTGGACTGAACATCTGGTGACTCGGCTATTGTATAAAGGTTTACTCTCTTTTGGATTTTGATGCAACTATTGTAAATACTGAGAGGCTGTAATAAAAATCTTGTTTATTGTTAATTTGCTGATTTCCATACATAACAGTTTCCTCGCGCGTAGTTTACCTATACGCTATCTACATGTTTTTCTGGCGCATCTAACTTTAGTTTCTATATATTTACTCCATTTTTATCCCGAGTGCGTGATCGAAGGTGGCAACGTGTCCCAACAGGAGAGAGGAATTGCTACTAGGAATGGGAGAATCGAGAGTAGGGTCAGAGGTCGTAAGAGAATTCGAAATAGGGGTGGGTAATGAAGGTTCGCTTCCGATGTTGATTTTCGCGCTTTTTGTTGGTTTGAATTTCATCGTTTGGATTATATCCGTTCCTATACGGCGTGTAATGATGATAATTAAAGCCTTGAACATTTTTTCATCGCTGGGAACTTGATGGAGGAGAACGTCTAAGAGATACTCTTTGTTGCCAGCGGTGACGGGATGAGACTTTTTTTTGTCTTTTTATCTTCTCTGAGAACGTAGCATAGCGCTTGCAATAGCAGTCGATTAGTGTGTGTTAACCTATTGCTAGGACAGAGTACAGTGTGTCTAGGACGTGGCACGATCCGCATTATATGTCATCGTGCGCGGTGCGAAGCAACAGCGTCACGATGAAATCGGTATCGCTTCTCAGCGGAATGAGTTCTCCTTCTATATCAGTCCAGTTGCGAGTGACGCTACGGAAGACTTTCTCCGGAGGTCTCAATTCAAAAATGGAAGCCGGTCGCTTGTCGATGTGGAAATGAAGTAATTCCACAAGCGGATGGGGCAGGGAAGCCCCGCTCGAAAATAACTATAGAGAAAGGTTAGGGTGCGATGCAGGGACGATGTCGCAAGAACCTTGAGGAAGCTGGCCACCGAGCCATCGTGGCGCCCGCCGGAATGGGCGTGCGGAGGGGAGGGGCGAGCCCTCAGGGTACTTATGGCAGCATCGACGGTGCCCACGCGGGATATGTAGAAGGTCGAAAGACTGAGTGATATCTCCGGTGCTATCCTAGCACGCGGCCTTCCACGCGAAGACCGGTTTGGCGTCGGACCATGTGATAACGGTGGTTAAGGGACTCAGCTCGCCTGCTTTAGAGCAGTGGTCCTGGGCTAGGCCTGGGGACGGTCGCGGGTTTCGCGGCTAAGGGAACAGAGATTTTTCATTTAGTAAATTCAACTTGTAAATTATTGTGTAAATATATGTATACTTTTAATTTTAGACACAGTTGTTTGTGTTATTAATTCCCAGTGCGTCACAATATATAAACTAATGTGCTATTGAATGGCACAGATTTTCTCGCAGAAGTTAAGTTTTCTAATCTCTTAGTCTGGTCTAGCTTTACGAGTGTGCCTTATACTCTTCACGGCTGCCTTCTTTTGTCGTCCAAAGACATTTTTTTATATTTTCCCAATTTATCGGCTTCCTAAGGCTAGAGCTGATACAATTATCTCTTGTCTAATATAGAATTATGAAGCCCGTATCCAACCCGAATGCCCGAGCTGGTTAAGGCGTGAACGGATTGAGCGCTTCGGGTGGAAAGGAACCGGGTTCGAATCCGTCAGAGATATTAATTTGATGAATGTATTGTTGCAGAAAATTATTGAGTTTTTCAGAAACTATTGAAAATCATTGGAAGAACTTCTACTCACAAACAGAATTAATACAAATACACCGGACATCTCTAATGTGCTTTCCTAATTTGCAACTCTTAAACATTTTTTCAACTGTTATTCGATTTTCAAAACGTATGTCACGTCAAATCAATTGTAGTATCTCCGTGCATTTGTATAAACCAATGTAAGTAAACGAATCAACATGAAATTTAAATACTTTGCAAACACTATCCGTGGAACCAACTTAGTTACCTCGAACTGTTCCGAAATTATTACTTTCTCGCCTTACGAAATTCTTCGTATGAGAAAGTAGTGTAATCGTGCGTCGGAAAACAGCGAATTTTCGGCAGAAAAACTGTTTTTGCCGGGCTCAGGTAACAAAAAAGTTGATAAATCCTCTTACTAAATTTAGTAAAAACTAGTGATGCGGTAGAATGACAGACTTTCTCGCACTTGTTAGTTTTCTAAACTCTTTGGTCTCGACTAGCTTTTGGGTTATGCCTTATTTCCTTTTTCCAGGTGCCATCTTTTGCCACCCAAAGGACATTTTCTCACATTTTCTCAATTTTTTTGGCTGCCTAATGTTTGAATTGAAACCACTATGCTCTAATTACTAGAATAGAAGTATAAATCCCGTGTCGCACCCGGGTGACCGATGTGGTTAATTTGCGCATACGGACTCAGCTCTGCGTACAGAAGGTTCGTTGTTGGCATGTCTTGTTCGATTTGCAAAACGTATATCATGTCGAATCAATTGTTTTTCTGTGCATCTGTAAGAACCCATTTAAGTAAAATAAATAGAACACGAAATTTAAATACAATATATACACTACCGATGGGACGGAACTTCTACGTCCTTAATGGCTACCCGGGAGATGTGGCTCTGGGCATCAAGTAATGGCATTCTAGTGCCACTGACCGGGAGGTCCTAGGTTCGAGCCTTGACGATGGCAGTATTTTCGACACTAGCCAGATAGCTATGTCTAGTTCTGTATGGAAAATAATTCTAGCAGCCGGTTGTTTTGATCGGTAGCTTTCCGTGATTTCTCTGATTAACTCCAGGCGAATGCCGGGGTAGTACCCTATGAAACGGACCGCGCGCGATCCTTTCTTCCCATTCCTTGTTCTATCCTACCCTTTACTTACACACGCTTGTGCACCACACATGTCGGGAGACCGGTTGGGAGCTTAGAGCTTGTCCCGGCTGAAGGGATGCCCTCTGGTGGGAGGTACGCGGTTGGCGAAAATCTCGCTAGCCGATGGTAGGCCGGCGCCAGATTTAGCCATCCGGGGGGGGGGGGAGATCACCGTTACTTCCCGAGCAAAACTATACACTACACTTACGGGACTAAGGACCTTGGTAGTTGGCGCGCCCGGAATCACAATCATTCAACCTAAAATCTGTCAGTCCGTCTATGGATAACTGTAGCACCTAAACCGTTCAGCCGATTCTCTCAAAAATTGATATTCCCTGATAGAGCTGAACGGCCTTGGAGTTTTGTAACATTTTCATTGTTGAGGGTTTTTTTTTTTTAAACATGAATTGGGCATTTACCTTTTATGCCTCTGCTCGAGATCGATGCATACGGCGCTTATGTGGCGTAGTGGTATGAGTGCGGGTAACCTAACTCTTAAGATCTGAGATCGGGTCTCGGAACGGGAAAAAAATGTTGGTTTATGATGTAGTATAATATAGCGTTGCATTTAGAAGCAATGCGAGGAAGTATGTGCTTTGTTAGCACCACTAGTTTACATTAGGCTCCGGATTCGATGGCTGTAGGTATACAACAGATAACGCAATGGAGCAACCCCACATTTCCAGGACATTGGACTTCTTTCAAATTCACAGAAGTTTTAATCTTGTGTGCAAACTAAAATAATGGAAGGACACCTGAGGATTTCTGTGAATAAATGGCCCTTCATATAACATTACTATTGTTTTCAATAAAACAACTTTCTCAAACAAGTGTACAAGTGAATCCTGAGAGATCCTGTTTAACTATTTTGGTGTTTCTTTTCAAATGCATTAACATCTACAAATTTACCATACCACTAAATTTTCTGACCACACCCAAGTTGAAAATTCCTCTGTAAGACATTGCACTCGTGGTTCTTAAATTGTCTATAAACAATCACACCACACCCACAATTATTATACATACAATTACACATTAGGGACTGTGCTTGAAATATTACAAGTCTTTCACTCACAAAAAAGGTTTTTGACAAACACAAAAGCAGTGGCAGTGTGTAAGAGAAGCATGTCATTTTTAGTGAAATTGAGCAAGTTTCCTAAAGTAATAAAGTTAGAAGAAAATAAAAATACAAAAATTAACTTACCTAACCCCAAAATAAATAGAAAAAACAAGTAATAAAATGTTTTAAGATAAATTTTGATGATTATTCTGCAATTTGATGTGGAACAGCTTATGTGAGTTTCTAAAGGAATATAAACTCAACACTCGCAATTACAGTACAATATCTTGGTAAACAACTCTACCACCACTGAAATCTTCTAGAAATAAAGTTGATATTAAATTGATGTTTTTAGTATTAACTGGAGATATTAAATGAAATGAGTTATGCAATTTATTTGAAGTGCTTTGGAATAATAATAATAATAATAATAATTGACAAAATATTTTGCAAAATTAAATTAATTGTAATTTTGTACATAATTCAACAATTTTGAGATTAATAAGATACATAATATTTTGATTTATCATCATTATCATTATTATTTCTAAAAGTAATAACATTACTATTAGTGTTACTAAAGAAATTCATGAGTTTTAGTGTATTTGCTCAAAAAAAATTGAATGTACTCTGATTTTTTTTAAATATTTGTATGTACAATATCTGTGTACAAAAATTTTAAAAATTGGGTAATATACTAATCAAGAAAAAGGAAAAAAACGCTTTTTTTGTATACCACCATTATAAACGACCCTTTTCGATACCCCGAATCGTGCATAATCCAGTATTTTATCGCACGCTACATGACGTCATCGCCATTATTAAACGTGACATGACGTCATCACACATTCAGCCAATAGTAGCCAGAGAATCGTGGGGAGGTAGAAGAAGACGGAACAGCCGACCACCGTTTTCTCGCACGGATGTCAACAATGCCATCTTGAATTTGATTTCCAGAGGGCGTTGGATGTCAAGCATCCGAGACGTCAGAAGAAAGTTGTTTTGCGAAATTAAGTTTGATTCTCTTGTAAATTTATAATGCTGTTATACAAAAAAATAGCGTATGCAACTCGTTTATAATGTTGCTTTATTGCATTCGTACAAATTTGAAAACTCGCTCCTAACGTCGCTCGGTTTCAAAACATGTACTCATGCAATAAAGCTTAACATTATAAACTAATTGCATAAACTACTATTACAAATTTGAAAACTCGCTCCTAACGTTTCATCATGTTATAAATACCCCCCATTTACGTTAGTATAATTTCAGTTTTCAATATACAACAGTTTGCTTGCCACAACACAAGCCGTTTTTCCGGTCTCGCAAGGAGCGCGATTTTTTCATGTCGCGTCGTTCTGGGTGGCGTCGGTCTGAGGGAGACTTAGGCCATTCAGTACTGCGTTCATTGTGGCTTGTGATAGTGATTTTAAGTAAATTGCGGGGTGGAATTGTGCGAAAACTTCGAGCTGTAGAAGTGGAGTACAATGGAGAAGAAAGATAGAAGTTTTTCTATTGAACAGAAAATGGAGATTTTGAAGAAAGTGGACGCTTTTCCAGGACCACGTGTTGTGTTGGCGAAGCAGTTGGAAATTTTCATTTTCAACTCTACATACAATCGTGAAGTGTCGAAAAATAATCGAACAGAGTGCAAAGGAGTGCGGACAACAATCTAAAAAGAGAAAGTACGTGAAATACTCAAAATATGAGAAACTGGAAGAGATAAAGACTCCACCCTTCATGAATTAATTAGTGAATATGATGCAAGAGATATTTTCAATATCGATGAAACCGGGTTATTTTTAATCTTCTGCCGAATAAAACGTTTGCGATGAAAATGAACCATGCCATGGGGGCAAACATAGTAAAGTTCGCCTCACGGTAATGTTGGGGACAAACGCAAATGGAACGGAAACCTTGCGTCCGTTTGTTATTGGCAAAGCAAAAAAGCCACGTTGCTTTAAAAACATAAGAACATTGCCAACATCGTACGCCTCAATCAAAAAAGCATGGATGACTTCAGAGTTATTTACTCAGCAAGTTCATGCTCTTGATGGTAAAATGGGAGCACAAAATAGAAAAATCCTTCTATTTATAGATCAATGCCAAGCACATCCCAAAACGTTGAATTTAAAAAACATAAGAATGGAGTTTTTCCCAGCCAAATGCACAAGTGTACTGCAGCGTTTGGATTTGGGCATCATTAATAATTTCAAAGTGCACTATCGTAGAAATTTAGTCCAGAAATATTTAAGGTACATTGAATGTGGTAAGGATGCAGCAGAAATGAAGATTTCGATATTAGATGCCTTACATTTTATTGCAAAATCATGGAGGGAAGTAAAGCAGTCTACTATTGCCAACTGTTTTAAGAAAGCTGGCTTCCTGGCAGATACAGAAGAGGCCGTGGAAGATGCTTCTGATTTTGAGTGTGAGGGCTGGACAAGTATTAAGTCTCAAACTTCATTTGAAGAGTTTGTATCTGTGGACAATGATGTTTGTACTGCTGATGAACAATCATCATTAGAAGATATTGTTCAAGATTATCTTCAAAATAATGCTATTGGTGAAGATGCTGATGGAAGTGAAGATGAGTGACGATGATCAACCTCCTCCCACGAGTGCACAAGCATTTGCAGCCCTACAAACATTAAAAAAATTCCTCTCTGCTGCAGATGGTGGTGATACTACTTTTGATAAAGTGTATGAACTAGAGTCTCAAGTTCAATCAGTCCAAGCTAAAAGAAGAAAACAAACCAAAATATCTGATTTCTTTTTGTCTTTATAATCTTATTTGTGTATAATACTGAATATTATAATTCTTATTGGTCTTTTAGTATTTAAATACAATTTATTTATAGTTTTGAAGAGAAAAAATAATTTCCCCTTATTTACATTTCCCGCAATTTACACCATTTTTCCTATGGTCCCATGAAAAGTGTAAAAGAGGGGTTTTACTGTATATTTTTCAATTAATCCTTTCTTCCAGAACAGAGTTCCAAAATATAAAAGAATAATTTAATATATTCAAGTACCTGTATATTTTAGAGTAAAACAATTTTGAACAGGCTGGCAAATAAATGTCTTTACTAATTTTCGAAATAAGCATAAGAAAACACCAATATAGAAATTTTAAACTTTATTTAAACACTTAAAATAAAATTCCACAGGAACAATTGAATAAGTAGTCTTAATGACTAATAAGTAATCACAGTAAATGTTCTGTCAAACAATTATCAACTTCATAAAAGGTAATCAGTAAAACTCTGTGTCCATCACAGTTGCAGTATAGTCCATCCTCCTCTCTAATTCAAATTCAAAACTATCCAACAAATTGCTGGATACAACTAAACCAGTGGCGAGGCATGGTCATCACCAGATTCGTCGAGTACCCGGTTCTATCTTCCTAAAGGGATGGTAGGTCCGAAGATCAGAACATTGTTGGGTGTTGTATTATTTCAACACTCAAATCCACGCTCATTTCTCGGATATTATCTACCCGCAGCTGCTGCGTTAGAAAAACCGAAGTATAAACTTCGATTTAAACGTAGTGGCGTTTCAGTCACGAGGACTCTCCGTCACGACGGAGAGTGAGACACTGTCATCCAATTGGAGGTTGCAATACCACATATTTAAGTCTGGAGCTCCTGATTGGATGTCAGTCCTCTCTCCTTCCCGCTCCAAACCTTTAAGCGCCACTACGTTTTAATCGGAGTATAGCATGGCTAATGGTCGTGCAAAAGAACATGAAACGCAGCGGCCGGTTAAGTCACTGACAGCGCCGGCAAACTCTCCAAACGATCCGCTAATATTTGCGATTCCTTTGCGACCTTGTCATTTTTATGCTCTTTTCTCTGCTGTTTTGCCTGCATATAAAAAATGTTAAATAGCGGAAATATCAACATGAATTCACCAATAACCGTTTCTTCTTTAAAATATTTAAATCCCATTATTTTAATTTTGTTTGGTCTTGGCCGATGACCGGATGCCTCGCCCCTGAATTATGCATTCTAACTTACGCTAACAACAATTAAAACAAGTTCCAAAAATCTATATCCAATAAACATTAAATTAGATCCAAAAACCTACAATCAATCAATCAATGTTTTCTCTGAAAAAATTGCCTCTTGATAAAAAACAAAATACCGTCAGAATTTTCCCTACGATGCACACACGTTTCCTTATCGATCAAATGCAAAAAACAAAGTTCATAAAGCTGTACAAAATCAGCTTCAGATTGTAATCAAACAATTGCTAAATGCAACATAAAAGCACTATACTTTTTGGTCCAGAATAAAAAAGGACAGAAAACGTCCATCCAGCATATTGCTATAGTACCAATAGAAAATTTTGGCGGTTCAAGATCACCTTCGACAAAGTCTTTCTACTATTCGCTCTCACGTAACCTGTCCTCTCCTTTTCTGCTCTGTAATAGCAATCGTCTGCTCTCCGAGAGCCTGACATCAGAGGCAGCAATGGTCTTCACTCAGCTACAATCCCATCAAAAGGACAAGTCCCCATCAAAAGGACAAGTCCCCATCAAAAGGACAAGTCCCCATCAAAGGACAAGTCCCCATCAAAAGGACAAGTCCCCATCAATAGGACAAGTCCCCATCAATAGGACAAGTCCCCATCAATAGGACAAGTCCCCATCAATAGGACAAGTCCCCATCAATAGGACAAGTCCCCATCAAAAGGACAAGTCCCCATCAAAAGGACAAGTCCCCATCAATAGGACAAGTCCCCATCAATAGGACAAGTCCCCATCAATAGGAAAAGTCCCCATCAATAGGAAAAGTCCCCATCAATAGGAAAAGTCCCCATCAATAGGAAAAGTCCCCATCAATAGGAAAAGTCCCCATCAATAGGAAAAGTCCCCATCAATAGGAAAAGTCAAAGGGCCCAAAAAACCTTAAGATGCAAGTAGGTACTTGAATCCGATGGGACAGAAGGCCAATAACACAGCATCAAATGGAGAGAAGCGGTGACGGAAGCGTACTATCTTTCTAATGAACTTATACCGTCTCAATTTTCTACCTGAGGTGTAACTACCTTCATTTTTTTGTTTTGGTTTTTAAAAAACTGAAATAATTTATGGCAGTATACAAATCTGTAGCATCACTTAATTCATTGTCAGATGCCCCAGATTTAATTTGTCAAGAAAACAATTGAAAAACGATCATAAGCATGATACCATGTCAATAAATGCTATCAAATATGTAAAAAATAAAAAAAAAAATATTCAATTTGTCATCCAAAATTGTCATTCATTGTCATCCAAAAAGCATCACTCAATTCATTGTCAGATGCCCCAGATTTAATTTGTCAAGAAAACAATTGAAAAACGATCATAAGCATGATACCATGTCATTAAAAAAAAAAAAAAAAATATTCAATTTGTCATCCAAAATTGTCATTCATTGTCATCCAAAAAGCATCACTCAATTCATTGTCAAAAAAAAAAAATTTCATTGATCCAAAATTTACAATAAAAATAAAAAACTTTTTAATATATTGGTAAATGCAGTTGAACATAAAAATGAACTAATAAAAATTAATATTCAAACTGTGTTGTCAACAGGTAATTAAATTAAAATTAATTTCACTAAACCTGATTGCATCAGATTTAAATGTAAAAGAAAAAAAATTTCCAAATGAGTAAAATCAGTTCAAACATGTAATGCTTGTTGGATGCAAACATTCTAGTTCTGGGCCCTCAAATTAGAACAAATTCAGAAAATCAATATCTAATGGATTGCTTGATGCAATTAAACAAACATTTTCTGGAGAAACATTTTTATCAGTGTAGTACACCATTTTGCATTTATATCCAAACTTTTCCAAGTATCGCAAACGACCACAATCAAACAAAAGCTTGCATCTGCGACCAATGTCTTCACATTCTTGTGGGCTCATGTTCAAACCAGCAAGTCTGCAACAAATTAATTCAATATAATCATAATTAAAATAAGGTTGAAGTGCTCCACAAAATGATTTTTTGACCCTCTTACGTCGACAATAACAAATTGATTCTATCACACCAATGAGCCATTACCATCTCAATCAGAGTTTTAGCACTTATAGCAATACAAGGTTTCATGACACGCACACGCAATATGGTACACATAGAACAGTTCCACACGTTCCTGTTAGCGGAGGCATCAAAACAAGAAAAGAGACTGATCTACCCTTGATTGACAGAGGCAACCGATGGCAGGGTAACTTGGAAACATATCCAACATGGCTCGTCCTGTTGAATACTATTGAGCAGTTGTGAGCATGTATCAAAAGTATTAAACAGATTCACAGGCAGTCCCTTAATTATACCAACAAAAAATTGAGTATACTGTCATGGTAACTGAGTTAGTTTGGTGCAATCAATGCCATTGCATTTATTTAGTTATCCTCAGACAGCCATTGAGATTTCTGTTTTTAGATTTTTAGTTCTTGAAACATTCAGATGTAAAATTTTTCAATCTAAATTACGGTTTCTGATTTTTGTTTTGTTTTCAAAATGTTTAATTAAAAATGACAAAAATAAATCTGGATGAAAAACCATGGCAATTATCCCTATTGGCCAAGGCTCTGCACCATTGAAAAAAAGATTGAAGAAAAAAACAACAACAAAACTTTGACGAAAAAAACAGGTGATTTTCTTTTCTGTTATGCATTAATATGTGTCCCAATAATTTTGCTGCAGAAAAAAATTATGAATTTTAATTTTCAGCTAAATTTCAGCTGAAGTAAAGCTTAATCATAACATTTGCAACAAATAATACTTATTACTAAACCTAATCAGTTTTAAACTTTACGTAACACACAATCTCGTTATAAGTTAACTTAACACAATGTATCTCATCTTATACAGCAAACGACAGTGGTTAGTAATTGTAATCACAGAACATTACCATCCCACAAGACTCCTCAGAACTAAAATATTCAAAATATTGGTATCAACCAATCTTAAATTTCATTAAGATGAAGTCATAAATTCCACCAGTAAAGTATAAAATATAAGTGAAAAAATTATTGTTATTGCAGAGCTTCACACAAAGCTCGTCGGGGGAAAAAAAAGGAAAAAAGAAAAAGGAGATGGTCATAAAACAAGATGAAACAAAAACATCACTCATTTAGATGTATTCAAAATAGTTGCCGAGTATTCATTTTAATAAAATCTTACAGTTTAGTAAAAAAGATTTCTGCACTTATCATACACACAAAAATGATGAAGACCTGAGGGGTTGGGGGGTGAACACTCTGCAGACTGATAAAAAAAATTATTATGAATGTGAAACCGCATAAGAAGCAAATTTTAAAACTGTAAACTTTCCCTACGAAGTATGTGCCTACAAGTCAAATTAAATACAATTTCATAAACACTAACTACACCATATTAAAAAATTCTCTAATCAAATTAATTTCATTCTTCGTTGAAGTTTTTGTAACAATTAACTCAAAGTTTGTATGTTCCAATAACAATTTATTACCCTGAATACTAGACAATGATAGGTTAATACATTAAAAAAAAAATGAGGATTTTAATATTCAAAACAAAAACAATTTTTATACTATCGCATCCATTCACAATCTTGATGACACAAAACTGCAAATGATGCTTCCATAAACAAATGCTGTGTATGTATTCAGAAACAACAGGATTACCTGTCTGTTGGTTTAGACTCTTTTCCTCTGTTGAAGTTTGACTGACCACATGTAGCCCAACTGGCCAAACTGGACATCAACTGGAAGTCCTCTACACTGAAGTTATGATCCTATAGAGAAGAAAACATACAGAAATAAAAACAAAATGTTTATCAGTACCACACAATTATGTTAAAATTCTGGAATAATGCTAAAATACCTGAAGAAACTCTTGACCTACGTAAGTACTCCAATCAATACGATGATGACAACACGGTGCCATTATAACACCTGATATGTTGCTTAAATTTGAAGATGCCAAACACCGTAGTGCAAGATCTGTTACAAACAAATTAGAATTTCTCACATCAGAAATTATTCAAAAGAAACATGTGA